>CM061138.1:128457885-128695095 GCA_030789695.1 Scilla litardierei
TGAACAGCAACCGGTGGCCATCCTGGATCGGAGGCAGAAGATACTGAAGAAAAAGGCCATTAATTTTGTAAGGGTTATGTGGCAGCAAGGATCCCCCGGTGAGTCCACCTAGGAGCGCGAGGACGAGATGAGAGACAGATATCCTCACTTGTTTATGTAAGTATCTTATTCCTATATTAATGTCTCTTTTGATAATCTTAGCTGCAAATTTGGTGGGATCTGTGATGTAGGATATTATATAGAGGAGCTCTTGAAATTTAGAAGTAATTTCTTCGTATAAAGTTCAAGGACGAACTTTAGCTTAAGGAGTGTAGGATGTCATGGCATGTATAGCTCTATACGGCGACCGATACGTTAGCCTCTACACGCGAGTAGAGAGAGTATAATGAGTTAATAAGGAGGGATATGGCGTGAATGTGGCTCGTGGCAGTCATGTAAATTTGTGAAAAATATAGGGCATTTTGGTCATTTGACTACACTGGTAGAAGTGTGTGTGTAGAGTAAAAGTGGGTATGTAAAGAAATGTCGAACTTGTAAATTTAGAAAGAGTGGGTTAGAGTGTGAGAGGCTAGTGTGAAAAGGGATGGGTTTAATGGCACACTCGTAAATTTTTAGAAAGGCCAGGGACAAAACGGTCTTTTGGCCTAAAACTGATGTGCGTTCATCCTGCTGTTGTGTGTGTATAAAGTAATGAAAAACTTGAAAATACTTGAAACTTGAGGGGTAATTTGAGAAGGGTATTATAGTCATTTTATCATGAACATGCTTATCTTAAAGAGGGTTCTAGAGCTAGAATCTTTCCACTTCCTTCTTTAAGCTTCTTCTTTCTTCTTTTCTTTTCTTTTCATAATTTATTTTCCCCTCTCCCCTCACCCAACCAGGCCGAACTCCCCCTCTATCCTTTTTAATTTCATCAACACTCAAAAACCCTAGTTTTACCTCAAAATTGAAGAAAACCCTAGGGTACTTCAAGGAGAAAGAAAGGAGAAAGGAAGAAAAGGAGAAGAAAGGAAGGGAGAAGCTTTCTTGAGGTAGGATTCTAACTATGGCTTGAGAATTTTCATTTAGGGATATGAGAATGTTAGGGTATTATTTAAGTTGTTTATGATCTTAATTCCATGTATCATGTTTGATTAAGCCTAAAAGATTCAATCTTTCCCTTGTATCTCCTAGCAAATCACTCTCTCCTGAAAAACAGAATTTTGTAGGTGTGTTTACACAGAAATTTTTATTTCTGAAGTTGGAATTACTTTTTGAAAAAAATATGTATCTGTAGATCTTGAAGTCCTACCCCAAATTCATATAAAATTTTCCATATGTTGAGTTCAATAAGTAGGAGCAAAAATTCATTATTTGCAAGATGTCTGAAATTCTGTCAAGCTGTACACAGTTCAGCAAAACGAGCATTACTACCTGCACACTCTATGGATTTTGTTGATTTTGGTCTTGTTGGAAACCTAAGAAGTTTTTCTAAATGTTCATCTGAGTGCTCATATGTCGTAATTCTGGCTCCAACATGCTTAAAATTGGCCTTGAAAACAGATCCAGAAATCTGTCTGAAGAACAGATTTGACACACTTTACTAAATAATTCACTATAAATCATATACTGCATATTTTGTCTGAAATTTTATCTGTAAATCTAGGACTAGTATATCTCCAACTTTCATTCGGTAAGTTTTGTCAAATGCATATGATAAATTGATGAAAAATGCCGACTTTATAGCTATTTCTGCACATTTCAGCATGTTGGAATGTTTTGGATGAAGTTGGATTTATGTGTTAATGTAAATTTTTCATCCCAAAATGCATGTATGATGTTGATGCATGTATGTAAGTTTGGTTATCCCATTTGTTACTAAAATTTGATTGTGTGTCACTTCTCATTTACATGACGAACGCCATATGTTCGATAAAATGCCCAAATGAGTTTGAAGTTGGAGAAACCTGGAAATTGGCCATTAAAAATGTTGTGCCATGTAATACTTTTGTAAACTTGTGTATGGCCATTGAATATGATGGCACATGACATATTAACTAGGATGTCTCGATCTGCTCTAAGGCGGGTGAGCATCCTGGAATGGGGTTGGGGGAAGTTTGGGTATAACTTAACTTTAAGGGGCTGGACTGAGAAGTTGGGGAAAGTGATATGTGATATGCGATACTTACACCCACTCGTCTTTACCGGGAGTGGAGAGGACATACGTAGGTTGTGTTATTATGTCGAGCGCCTCACTCCTTCTAGGGACTGGGGAGCTGAAAGGCCCGGCGTACAGTGCCCGTGTCCACTGCGTCGTGTGCTATGTACACCCTAAATTTGGGGTGAAGTCCAGGCCCTTATCTTTTGGTGATACCCAGGCTTCCAAAAATCACTAATAACAATTAACTAATGAACCATATATGTGTTGTTGTTGTTGCACACTCGTGTGTCGTACTTTTTACCTTGGTTGTTTACTCTTATTGCCGTTATACTCATAACCTTAAATGATTTCCACTGTCCTAGTTAGTTTCCTACTGGGCACGTTTGACGTGATCATTTTACTTTTCAGGTCTTGAGCAGAGGTCACCAGAGCAGAGTCTCCCACAGGAGATTCCTTAGATGTGGGGTTGGGTTTGGGAATACCACTTTTTGGGATGTGTCTTGTAGTGTGAGTTGGCTTGAGTGGGGAGTGAGTTGTCTTTTGTAGCTGTGTTATATGTTGGTGGCTTGTATCACTTCTCATGTATGTACTAGAGACAGTTCACTTGTACTTGACGCTGGTGTGTGGTATGCTCTTTAGTTATGTGGTTTTGTGGATATGTACTCTTTGTGATGGCTATGTGTGTTGCTTCTTTCTTTTATATATCTGTGATGTATGATTCCAGCATACGCAGTGGCCTGCTTATTGTGTGTTTACCTTACACGCTTGGTATAATAACACGGCTTGTCAGGCTCCATCCTCTCTTTTCCCCATTATGAGATGTCGTATAGGTATACGTGAGAATGGGGCGTGACAGTACTGCTATCTCCTGGAGATCGGTAAAGCAAACCACAACAGCTACGTAATCCAATCATTCAGAGCTCATTGTTATCCATGAAGAAAGCAGAGAGTGTTATTGGCTACACTCCGTCGTCCACCACATTCTTCACTCCACTGGCCTGAAGACTGTTGATTTGGAGCCTACTGTCCTGTTTGAAGACAACGCCGCGTGCATTGCTCAACTTCAAAGGGGCTACATCATGGGCGACAGGATGAAGCACATATGTCCCAAGTTTTTCTGGACGCACGAGCTAAAAGAGGACAAGCAGATCGAAGTTCAGCAGATCCAGTTCTGCAACAACTTAGCTGACCTTTTTACTAAGTCTTCGCCCAGATGTATTTTTGTAAAGCTTGTAAAAGGAATCGGTATGTGACAGCTGAAAGACTTACAAGCCTGAAGCTTGTACGGATGAGCGGGAGTAACTTGTGTGTTGCACTCTTTTCCCTTAAGCTGTTGGGTTTTTCCCACTGGGTTTTCCACAGCTAAGGTTTTAACGAGTCAAACACGATTACTCAGGATCCAGAAGTATCCACACCCTTAGCTTTATACGCTAAGACCAAAGTAATGGAGGGATAAGGGGAAGTGTTGTGAGTGAGGGAGGCCTTTGGCCTCCCCACCACTTATCCCTCCATTACTCCCCATTTATTGGAGTAATGAGACCGTTGGTTACTATGAGTCTCTTCACATACTCTATGATATTATAAATATAGAATCATGACTACTCGCCATGCTGACTCTTTCTCTAATTTTTCTAACAAAAAAATAATTTTTGGATTAATTTTGGTGTGTTGGCAAAATAGATCCGTATTGATAGCAATTACGTATGTGCGCATAACAACCCCAAAACATGTAGGGTTGGACTATATGCACCTCAACAATGAGGTGCATGCAAGAGAATTTGCCAAAAGTGGCAAGAAATTGATAGAAAAGAAGAGATGTGATTAATGATGTTGATGTATTTTTGCAATTTTTGGATAGATTTCCATCCATACACCTCAATATTGAGGTGTATACAGTCCTTATCAACATGTATTGTATACATGCAATGGAGCTACAGGCAAAAACCATCGCAAAGAAAGTGACAGCAGAGACATGATGCACCTGCTCCTGCCTCCGTTGGCGAAGGGACTATATATCAATCAAATCCAAACATCACTTCGTTCCCACTAAATGAATGATACGGAGTTCAGTCAGATTCGACGTACATCCCTCGCAAAAGAACAACGCAATTATTGTTTTGATGTCTTTGCCAGTTTTAGAAGAAATTATTTTATGTTTCCACTATTTTTAAAGAATATTTCTTTTAATTTCGAAAATAACAAAAACATTACCATATAAAGCCAGTAAACTATACGATATTTTCTCACAAAACTGCCTTCACGTTACCCTTAAAGATGAAAATATAATAACATTTTGTAATTTTAAAATTTAAGACAGTATTAGGGAAAAAAGTTGAAATATAAAGTTAGATTTTTTTCACAGTTAGGCTATTGATTTCTTTTCCCCATGAGACAAACGAGGGGTGCAAAGAAAAGTTTGCTTTGAAAACTTTACAATGAAAGAGAAAGGTTTCAGCAAATATATAGCTAGGATCAAGGCTCCTCAATTAACCAGAATACAAGAAGGCCAGGTAAAAGAACCACTGGTTGCTCCTTTATATACAAAGAATATACTACAAAGAATGATGCATACCCTGGCTATAGTAGACTATTTCTGTTAGCTTTTCTGAAACCACCACGCATTACAATAATTAAGAATGGTCGTAATCCATGCCCGTTCATTCAAAATATAGCCCTCTTAAAATCATGTTTATCCTAATTTTAAGTTGACAACAATAATTAAAACACAATAAATATTATTTAGTTCCCAAAATTTTTAATCCGCCCTCAAAATTTAGTTACCGCTAGAGACTTTAGTTTCCCAAAAATTTGTTACATCCAAATTTAACACGTGCACTAATGGCACTGTTCATTTAAAATATGTTTCCCTCAAAATCTTGAATTCCCAACTTTTAAATGAATAGTGATAATTAGTGTGCAATAATTGTTATTTGTTATGAACAGGGCCCTTAATGGGCATATGTGTATACACCCACCATGTATCCAATAAGAATAATATATATATGAGGCCATGTGTTTCCTATCCCTCAACCATTTACAACACGTTATCAGCGTGACAGCTCGTGGAAAAGGCGACGGCTCGTGAGAGGGATGCGGCCCGTGGAAACTCCGACGATTTTTTTCGCTATGGAACGCTTCGCGAGATGACCCTGGATTTTTTCGGGCATCCTTCATCAAACGTCGCTAGATCTGGAGGAGTGATCTAGAGGTACTGAGGTAATAACGCAAGAAGTTGATCTAAACCTATTTTATCTTAGAATATGTTTAGATCTGCTAGTTTACGGACCAAAATCGATGTTTTTAACAATAAAAATTAAATTTTTATGATGAAAACGTTGATTTCAACAATAACAATCAATTTTTACTACAAAAATTGATTTTTTTATTCGAAAAAGGTGATCTTTTTTATGGATCTGTGCTTTCCCGCTCCCCGTCGTCGCCGCCGTTAAAAACCGCAGGGGGGACCCCACCGTAACAAACTGCAAAAGGGGGGACCGAACCCCTTACCGCCATGACAAACCACAAAAAGGCAAATGGGGGCCGACAGCTCCCCCATCAGCATTGAAGGGGGGCCGGCAGCCCCCCCCCCCACGACATCGAACGAGGGAGCCTCCTCCCCCCGCCCCCCGCCCCCCCCCCCCCCCCCCCCCCCCCCGCAGAAAACAAGGGGGGATGGTCGGCCACCCCCGGTACCACTTTTTTCGTTACAAACGAGGGGTCCATAGAAAAGTTTGCTATGAAAACTTTACAATGAAAGAGAAAGGTTGCATCAAATACCCACACATATAGAAGCTCACAACAAAGTAATTATATGATTCAAAAGCATATACTACAACGAATAATGCATACCCTGGGTATGGTAGACTATTTCTGTTAGCTTTTTTGAAACCATCATGCATTACAATAATTAAGAATGGTCGTAATCCGTGCCCGTTCCTCCAAAATATTACCCTCCTAAAATCATATTTATCCTAAACTGTCATTGATAAGTCTCTAGTGATGACCGGCCAGTTGGTCCTTTAGACTTGAGCTCATTGTACGAGCATATGCGTGTACGGTGTCACTTAGATCTATCACTTAGCCTCGAGTGTCCACTCGTTGAAAGGTCTTATGTTGGGTGACACTTGAAGCATGCAAGATATGTAGTGACTAAGATTGAATTCATCTCTTCCGTTAATGGGAAGTTATTGTCACAAACTCAGTACAGTTCTTTGTGCTAAACCTCGACCGAGATATGTTGTAGGAAGTACAACATGGACATACCAAAGACCGAAGTATGCTGACCAGTGCTAGCTAGTAGGTTTGACGGTTTACCATACCCTAGGCTATGTTGTGACATAGTTATGACAAAGGGACTATGACTGCAGTATTCATCACGGACACGGTCAGAGTGATCCCGACGATACTTTTGTCAATGGATCAATCACGTAATTATGATGTCGAAACAGAGACGAAACTTACTGCTCGTGGTCACTATCGTCTTGGTGTTTCGAGCCCCAACCAGTAGTAGGGTCAGGCTGTAGGGTCTAACACCGAGTGGAATTTGCGTCTTAGTAATAGGAAGGATTCAGGAGGGGTGCACTCGGGTGCATGAGAATACTTAAAGTCACAAAAAGTTTGTGACATTAACTCTATATTAAATGGGAATTAATAATGTCGCAAAATGTTTGCGATATAAGCATTATTGGAACGCTATAAAGGATTATTGTATATATGATGCAAAAGGGTTGCAAATATAGTGTAAAATTTTTACGAGAATATTTTGCATAACAAAAGGCATAGAAAAGATTACATGGGGTTTTGGGATAGTCCCATTTGAACCATGTTTTCAAAAGGATCTGAAATCGGCTCAATCGGAGCTATAAAGCTCAAGTTATAGCCCAAAAAGACAGAACTGGGCTTTTGCCCAGTTCTGGCCCAGCCTAACCTGACTGGGTGGGCGGGCTAGACCTACCCACCAAGGCGGGCTAAGCCCGCCCGCGTGTTCGGGCGGGTCAAGCCCGCCTGGGCGTGCTCGATTTCTCGAGTCAAAGCCCGCCTGGCGGGCTCTGGCTCGAGCCCGCCCGCCTAGCAGGCGGGTTAGACCTCGCCAGCGCGGGCAGGCACATCCAGCTGGTCAATAGGCCCCACCAGCAGGGCCCACACTCCAGAAACCCTAATTAGCTTAATGATTGCTCCTGTTTTGGGTTTTTTGTGACTTTTGCTCAACTTTGAGCTATTGTTTGAAGGGTCAAACGAAGTTGGATTGGAGTGCCATTTGTTTCTATGCCTTCACTGTTCATAGCTCTTCGATTTGATAGGTTGTATCACTTGCAAAGCTCAACGTTGAGGGAGAGAAAATTAGTTGAAGTTTAGCCTTAGTGTAAGGCAAAACTAATTTAATTTTCTCCCTAATTTATTAGTCCCACATTGCTCGTGAGACGATTAAGGGGTTCGGCCTCCTATGTAAATAAGGGCTGGCTTCCCTTAGAAAAATTTCTCCAAGTCTCCGAATCGAGTAGCTCCAACAATTTTTGAGCATGCTCGATCTGAGACAAAAATTATTCTTTCCTCCTATAATCCTTCCGTTCCCCCGTTCGAGTCCTAAAAAGACGTCGAGGGGGATTGGATTTGAACCAACGTCTTTGACGCGGATCACACTCAAGTGAAACTTTCTTCGGCGAGTGATTGGCTTAGAGACGCAGTGTCGGCTCTCTTCAGGTGGACCAGTCTTAGAGGCGTGAAGGCGGCTTGCTTCAGGGAGCAAAAGTAGTTGCTGAAAACGACGCTTTGTTTTCTACAGAAGCAAAGTTTTGCGTATGTTCTTTTAATGCTTTCATATTTATATTGTTGTAGTTAGTTTTTGATCTATCTTAGGGCTGGTCAGACCCACCCCAAGATAGTAGAGATCTTAGCTAAGGTCCTTGATATCCTTAGGGTATTTTATTAAAGTGTTTAATAATTCTATTTTTTCGCTTCTGTTTTGATTCTATCGTCCGTCCAACGTAGGGCGGGCATATATTTATGAACTAAGGTTCTCTCAAAACCCAACTTCATCAGGACAGTTCGGATGAGGATGGCGATGGTGTTGCCTGAGACATCGAGGATGTGCGCTTTGTTCTGGACCTAAAGCGTAACCTCATATCGTTCGGTTCACTCGAAGCCAAGGACTTCCAAGTGATGATAGAGAATGGTGCTCTGAAGGTGACCCGAGGAGGAATGATCATGATGAAGGGCAGTAGGTAAACTATGCAAGAATCAAACACCACCTTAGATGTCATATAAATTTCCAATAAATGTCTTTCTTGTGCAAGTGGTGTGATACGTGTTTCATCATTGTTATTCGCCATATTTTTAGTTCATACTATTCTATGTGAAGTATGTGATCTATGTATGCCACATAAACTAGAAGAAAAAAGATGTTGTTTTTTGTTATGTATATTTTTTGTGTTTTATTAAGCAATAAAAAGCAAGTAAAAATCCTAAACTAAAAGATGGCAAGATCTCACCGAGTATTTCTCCAAAGAAACTGAGATTATGAATTGAAGATTACGGTGTCCCCGACAACGGCGCCAAAAAATTAACTCGTCTCAAAAGATGTGAGCGTTACTCCCAATTGTAGGAGATCGATCAAGTAATAAACATAGAGAGTCAGGTGTCAAATCCATGGGACAGTCCACCTGCAAACCAAAAGACTCAGTCTATAAAGATTAATAAAACGATGAAACACTACCACCTTTTGAAGGTGAAGTAATCGTGATGATGGTTTAAGGTAAATGTGAAAGTAACACTAAAACAAGTACGGGAAAGTCGATCTAGAAACCAATGAGAGGAGTATGTGTCGGTTGTGATTTCGTTATGGGTTTTGTAATCAATGAGTTTGAATGTCTTTTCTATAACTCAACATCCCATCCGCCTAGGGTATGAGACCGTCGGAAAAATATAACATTGAAGCACAGAATAACGTGCCAAGAAGTAATCACATATCATATTGATCACTTAAGGAAAATATGCACAAGTGCCCTCTTGGATCACGATACGTCCTCTTAGATCGCATCACGAGTAAGTCTTACTCAGATCATAATCGATTCAAGCATGCACACGTCTCTGATTAACATACTCAAATAGATTATACATAGAAACCAATGAAATACGCGATTCTAACATGTACATAGGGTGAAAAGACATCAAAATCAACGATCACATAGCCCTAACTATATCACAACCAACACACAATGGTAATAGTCACGCATGGAGAGAAAAGAACTCATATTCATTAGAAAATACATGTTCAAAAGCTCAAAATACGTGCTAAATACACAAAAAACAAGGTATAAGTTGAGATATCTATCACCAAAACTCCTCCAAAAGCCGTAGATCTCCTTTAGGAAAAGCCCCTAGCCTCTGTCTCCAAAAGCCCCAAAAACTCACGCAAAAATACGCACATAAGCCCCTTCAAAATTCCAAAATACGTCAAAGCAGAGCTGTCAAACCCTAGAAAATACGCAGGTATTTACAGAATTATATAGCGGTTCAGATGCGAATATTTTGCTCAAACCCACTCTAAAATCATCTACAAACCCAACCAGATCAAATTCCTACCATGCGATCTTTGCAGGATTGCATCAGAAGCAGACATGTGTCCCTAGATTAGCAGATCCACGCCCGCTCCGCTTTCTTTTCCGAACCCAGCTCAGATTCAATCTCAACCGCCCATTCAAATGCGGGATTAAATGATGTGCTGCCACGTGTCGCCCAATATCACCCTATGCCTGCTTCTTCGATGCCGAGCTGGCTGTTGAATCGTCATCGTGCGGCTACATCTCTGTCGTATGGCCAGCTTCAGAGGCTGTTGGATCATGCATCAAAGGACATAAACCGGCTACGTCGCCCTTCTTGGATAGCCGCTTGATTGAGCGGGATATGCCCACGATCGTAGCCACGTGTCCTGCTTTATGAGCGGAATGCGTATGCGTGGCGTAGATATGCCGTATTTGCGGCATATTTTCTCCATTTTTCTTTGTATTTCTTTATTTAATTGGTATTCTACATTTAAAAATTCATAAAAATTAGCACAGATCTCAGAAAAATATAAATAAATGGTCGTTGGAATCGTAAGATCGAGATCTACACATGAAAAATATGAGAATGCCATAATTACTCAATAAAAATCATATTTTGTGCATAGATCAACAAGTTGTTGGATCTGGATCCTAGCCTAGGGGGGTGAATAGGCTTATAAAATAATTCATGTAACCCACGAAAAAACTCACGCAGTTATAGCAGCAACAAGATAAATAAAATGCAGACACAGTGTAAACAACAGATTTACCCTGGTTCGATCGACCCTTCGACCTACGTCGGTCCAGCCCCCAAAGCACATACTAGTATTGAATAGCGCAATAGGTACAAAACCACAAGTTAGAGCACGCTCAGAGCACCCTCTACGTCTCTACACTCGCCAGACTCTTAGTACCCCACTCACTGTGTTTTCTCCCACTATCAATCCTAGTACTGCTTTCTACCAGCTAGTCCCAAACAAGCTGGGTCCCACTTGTCTAGCCCCAACCAGACAAGTTCCAAAATAATCACAAAATATAGGTAAAGTTTTCCCTACAAAGAACGTTACACAAAGACACGAATAAAAGAGTTAAGGGTTTAGAAATGCTCAGTTCGTGTCCGTAGGCGTCTCTGTCAATCAGCACATCGTCAGCTCCAATCTGACGCAAACGGTGTCTCGATCCGACTCCTGGATGTCAAGTTGTACACTGGTCTGTACGTATAGCAGTTGCAGTTCAAACTAAATTATACTCGGACTGTGCGCTCAGCAATTTCCTTAATAAACCAAGCCACGTCAGCAGCTTATGATTTACTTCGTTTTTGCACGGGGGATGCACATGTCAGCATAGCTCCACTTTATGTATTCTCAGCTGTTTCTTTTCGTTTGATGCGGTTGCCACGTTAGCCCGCGTTCAACTTTGATTAGGGCAAGCAGTGCGGGGGCTTCTCCGTTCATCTTTGCAACCTCGACAATCAACTCAATGACGACGGCGATGGATTCGTGGCGGTGATCTCCGACGGCTTCGGTGGGGTTCGTCTTCGTCTTTGGTAGTACGACAATGAGGTGGACGGCAACTCTTCGATGACAAGACGACGAGGTGGTAGTTTGTTCTTCAGCAACGACACCCTCTGGCGATGCTTCACTCAACGACGACATCAGCTTCTTCGAGAGACGTCGAGGGTTACGGCGACGTCTCCTCAACGTGCAGCAGCTCCGATGATCTACGTGGTCGCAGCGACGACGTCTTCGTTTCTCTCCCACCGACGTAACGTCCTAGGGCAGGGTCCTTTTCGATGGTAAAATGATCTTGGCAGCTTCGAGGATCTCACCGACTTTGACTTGCAACAGCGGCGAACTACTCGTCGGCGTGAGATTTCTCGACTGCAACTTCGATGGCACGATGAACGGCAGTGAAAGGACGATGAGGGCAAAGCTTGAAGATGGCAGCGATGTCTCCTCCGTGACAATGGATATTTGATGATGAGGGCGGTCGTAGCTTGGTCGTCGGAGGCATTTGCACGCTTTGGCGGTGATGTTGGCACGGGTCTGCAGATCAAGTTGTGCACAGCCTTGCAATGGTCGGAACCCCTTTGTTGACTTGTTTCTCCTTCTCAATAACACGCCGATGGCTCTCCAAAGTAGGTAGATGGTGTTGAGATGAAGCTTTGGCCTTAGAATTATGTGGGAGACGATATTAGGACTTTGAAGCTTTCGGTTATAAGGAAGATGGCAATGGAGCTTTTTGGCTTAGGTCTAGATCTAGGGTTTTTTACTATTTGGCCACAAGTATTTTTGTAGCCCCTGCCTATTGAAATATTGTATGCCGCAATGTTTGCCCTTGTAGATGATGGGTTTTATAGGGTGATGCTAGGGTGATGCGGTTGTGGGGAATCCTATTTTGAATAGGAGTTAGAGATTTGGTTCTATCACTTTGCACCACAAATAGAAGATATGATTTGATCAAGTTGGGATTTGATAGCAATTCAAATTGGATATGGAAAAAAAAGATCATTGCAAATCTTGCTAATTGATTTGACCACATCCATCTCATCCCATATAGGACCAAGTCCAACTTGCTTTAGCCAAAGCACACACACTCTCTCACCCAAATAGCTATATGAATAGCAACTCCTCCAAATAGTGAAAGATGAATCGTTTCGCCAATCCTGAAACACACTAAGCACACACATCAGATATAACGACACGTTTGTCATCATCAAACCAAGATCCTAGATCGTTGCTTCCAACAATCTTCCCCTTATGGTGATGACAAACCCATAAAAGATTTGGGCAATAAGTATTGGTGTGTGAAGTGTGTTGAAGGTTGTAATGCAATATGAATCATGGAATGAGATATTCAAGTATTACAACATAGCATGCACAATGTTATAACAAATATAAAAGCATGCTCCCCCTTCTCTCAAGCTCCCCCCTTTAACATTATTTTTCATGCTCCCCCTTCAACAAATAATACCGACATCAAATCTCAAATCTGTCAAATCTTTCTTTATTTTCTTTCTCCCCCTTTATAATCACCAAAAGTTGATTAATGAAGTCAAAAAATATTTCATGCAAAAATAAACCATTATTAAATGTAGCGTGCAATTTGCATGAGTTTTCCACAAAATAGACAATCCAAGCTCATAGAATTTCATAACAAGACTTCTCCACCTTTGTGTAAGTGTAGTGATATAGACAATAAAGTATAAGAGGAGATTCAATTTAAAAAAAATCCACCAAATCAATCCACATTTTCCAATTTTCATGAATATCACTAGAATTGATTTTTCCCACCTTATCAAAGATGAGTTCAAGTTACCAACCCCAAAACATGGCCTAAAAGGACTTTTAAATGTGGGGTGGCATTGCTTGACGAGTTATGTATACCAACACTAATGATTACCCATATGGCATAAGTTGGATACTCGTGGGTGGTGTTTTAGCCATGAAGTGTATCCATTTTTCATACAGAGCATTTTTTATTTTTTTCAATTCTTTTGTGCTCAATTTTTTTTCATGGCTAAACACATCATATCCCTTAGAAAATTCAGAATTTTAATCATTCCTACATTCACTTTCCATTGTTCTTCAAAAGAATCTCCAAAAGTACTAAAAGTCTAATATATCGTGAAAGTGTGCATGTAAGTGTAGAAGTCAAGTCATAAGGCATGTCATGGCTACTAAATAGATAACAAAATTTTCATGTAGCTACAACAATAATGAATTGACTTCTACAAGGGATAGATTTGAACAAACATTCAATGCCACTTATGATAAACATAAAAGGTACGTTCATTTAAGTTTTTTTCCAGTAGTAAAAACATTAAAGATCATGCCAAAAAGCACACACACAAAATAAAAACAAGCACACAAATAAAAACAAGCACACAAAACAAAAATAAAAACAAGCACACAAAACAATCTATGAAGGTATGCAATAAAATACAAGGAGGGATAAAAGTATACCTTCTCGTCGCTATTTGGCTAAGGAGCTAGAAATAGAATGAGACTTTAAAAATTTGCTCATCGCCAAAATTCCATCACACCTACATGAAAGGTGTTAAGTGTGACTTTGAAACCCAACAAGGTCCACTAGTGTTAGCCATTATTGTTTTAGGAACCCACACTTGTTTAAACTTAATATTTGTGTTCCTAAATTTACAGTAATATGATGTGTGGCCTACATTATCACAAGTAAAGCACTTTGCATATATGTTCTTTGCAATAGAGGGAACATTGTAGAATTTCTTGAATTTTGGCTTTTCAATGTTTTTCAAACCAAACCCAAGTCCTCTTCTATTATTGTCATATAATTGGTTTTCAATTATGGTATACAATGAATGTTTACCAATTGAAAACTTTCTTAACGACAATTCAAGATTAGAAACTTCGGGTTTTAAATGTTTATTTTCTTCCACAAGCAACGTGCGTTTACTTATAAAAGCTATTTTTTTCATTTTCCTTCTTTTCAAACTCAATAGTTTTTATTTTAAAATCATTATCTAGCATGCAAAATTTATCCTTAAGCTCTCTTATTACATAGTCTTTTTCAGCTTCAAGTTTTAATAGGTCTTGTTTTAACGTGCTAATATTATTCAATAATGAAGGACAAGAAAGACAAGGTGCTTCATCATTAAAGCTTGATTTTTCCTTTTTCAATGTGTTAATAGTAGAGTCACGAGCAACAGTTTCAATTTTCAGTTTTTTAATCTCCTTAGACATATCATATTCAGATTGTTGCATTTCAAAGTTCTCATTTTGATAATCATCTATAGTGGATTCAAGTTCTACTATTTTATCTTGCATTTCTTTACAAAGAGTAAGGAGTTCAGCTTTACTACCAGAAATTTCCTCATCGTGTATTTCCCCTCAATGCCATGCATGAGTGGGCTTCATGATCATCCTCCTCACTCTCAGCTTCGCTATCCATATCCCAAGTTAGCACATTGGATTTTCCTTTTTCTTTAGCGACCTGAGCCGTCTCATGTGGGCAATCCCTCATTCGATGTCCTCTTTCTTGCATTTAAAACAAGTCATTCTATTAGTAGCATTCTGATCATAAGTTTGCTTAGAAGACTGAAAAAAGTTAGAGCGATTAAACATGGGTGCCATTTCTGTTCTTCCTTGCTTGGTCTGGACATACTTTCTGAAATTTCTAACCATTAGTGCTATGTTCTCGTCATCATCTTCACTTTCGCCAGCTTTCAGAGCAAGTGGCTTTGTAGCTTTTTCCTTCTCATCAGGTTTCTCTCGTTCATCAATATTTTGCAATTCAAGCTCGTGGGACATTAAATTACCTATCAAGTCCTCCACCCTCTCTGTGACAGATCTTTTGCTTCTTGGATGTCAGTGACTTTAGACCTGAAAGAGCTTGGCAGCGCTCTTAATAATTTCCTCACCTGTTCAAGCCTAGAATATGGCCTACCGAGCAAGCTAGACTTGTAGACGATGTTGGTGAAGCTCGTAAACATCTCTGATATGGTCTCTGATGGTAGCATGTGAAATCCCTCACACTCTGTGCTCAGAAGTGCAAGTCTAGACTCCTTCACCTGTGACGTTCCCTCGTGCGTTACCTCTAATGTATGCCATATTTCATGCGCAGTTAGACAATGTGAGATACGATTGAATTCAGATTTATCTAATGAATAAATGAGAGCATTCATAGCTTTAGCATTAAGAGAATAAAGCTTCCAATCATTATCATCCCATTTATCATTAGGTTTAAGCGTCTCAGTATTTTCAATTTTAGTAACAGGTGGTTTATAGCCTTTTTCAACAATTTGCCAAGCTTTATAATCAATAGAAATCAAGTATATTCTCATACGATTTTTCGAATAAGCATAATCTACTCCATTAAATCTAGGTGGATGTGAAATAGACGGACCTTCAGCAAAAGCACTATCAATGTGATCCATGGTCAATCCTAGGTAAGATCCTAAAACCTGCTCTGATACCACTTGTTGGATCTGGATCCTAGCCTAGAGGGGGGGAGGGGAGGTGAATAGGCTTATAAAATAATTCGTGTAACCCACGAACAAACTCACGCAGTTATAGCAGTAGCATGATAAATAAAATGCTGACACAGAGTACACAACAGATTTACTCTGGTTCGATCGACCCTTCGACCTACGTCCAGCCCCCAAAGCAGATACTAGTATTGAATAGCACAATAGGTACAAAACCACAAGTTAGAGCATGCTCAGAGCACCCTCTATGTCTCTACACTCGCCAGACTCTCAGTACCCCACTCACTGTGTTTTCTCCCACTATCAATCCTAGTACTGCTTTCTACCAGCTAGTCCCAAACAAGCTGGGTTCACTTGTCTAGTCCCAACCAGACAAGTCCCAAAATAATCACAAAATATCGGTAAAGTTTTCCCTACAGAGAACGTTACACTAAGACACAAATAAAAGAGTTAAGGGTTTAGAAATGCTCAGTTCATGTCCATAGGCGTCTCTGTCAATCAGCACATCGTCAGCTCCAATCTGACGCAAACGATGTCTCGATCCGACTCCTGGATGTCAAGTTGTACACTGGTCTGTATATATAGCAGTTGCAGTTCAAACTGAATTATACTCAGACTGATCGCTCAGCAATTTCCTTAATAAACCAAGCCACGTCAGCAGCTTATGATTTACTTCATTTTCGCACAGGGGATGCACACGTCAGCACAGCTTCGCTTTATGTAATCTCACCCGTTTCTTTTCGTTTGATGCGGTTGCCACGTCAGCCCGCGTTTGACTTTGATTAGGGCATGTAGTGCATGGGCTTCTCCGTTCGTCTTCGCGACCTTGACAATCAACTCAATGACGACGGCGGATTTGTGGCGGTGATCTCCGACGGCTTCGGTGGGATTCGTCTTCGTCTTTGGTAGCACGACGACGAGGCAGATGGTAACTCTTCGACGGCAAGACGACGAGGCGGCAGTTTGTTCTTCGGCAACGACACCCTCTAGCGATGCTTCACTCAACGACGATAGTGGCTTCTCCGAGAGATGGTGATGATGCTGGCGACGTCTATGGCACACCCAGTAATGCATTGAGTGGCGGATGGCACTGACACGAGGATGGCATCGAGGGTTACGGCGACGTCTCCTCAACCTGAAGCAGCTCCGATGATCTACGTGGGCGCAGCGACGACGTCTTTGTTTCTCTCCCACTGACGTAACATCCTAGGACAGGGTCCTTATCGACGGTAAAATGATCTTGGCAGTTCCGAGGATCTCACCGACTTCGACTTGCAGCAGCGACAAACTTCTCGTCGTCGTGAGATTTCTCGACTGCAGCTTCGATGGCACGATGAACGACAGTGAAAGGACGATGAGGGCAAAGCTTGAAGATGGTAGCGAGGTCTCCTCCGCGATAATGGATATTTGATGATGAGGGCGGTCATAGCTTGGTCGTCGGAGGCGTTTGCACGCTTTGGCAGCGATGTTGGCACGGGTCTGCAGATCAAGTTGGTGCACAGCCTTGCAATGGTCGGAACCCGTTTGCTGACTTGTTTCTCCTTCTCAATAACGCGTCGATGGCTCTCCAAAGTAGGTAGATGGTGTTGAGATGAAGCTTTGGCCTTAGAATTATGTGGGAGACGATATTTAGGACTTTGAAGCTTTCGGTTATAAGGAAGATGGCAATGAAGCTTTTTGGCTTAGGTTTAGAACTAGGGGTTTTTAATATTTGGCCACATGTATTTTTGTAGCCCCTGCCTATTGAAATATTGTATGCCGCAATGTTTGCCCTTGTAGATGATGGGTTTTATAGGGAGATGCTAGGGTGATGCGGTTGTATGGAATCCTATTTTGAATAGGAGTTAGAGATTCGGTTCTATCACTTTGCACCACAAATAGGAGGTATGATTTGATCAAGTTGGGATTTGATAGCAATTCAAATTGGATATGAAAAAAAAGATCATTGCAAATCTTGCTAATTGATTTGACCACATCCATCTCATCCCATATAGGACCAAGTCCAACTTGCTTTAGCCAAAGCACACACATTCTCTCATCCAAATAGCTATATGAATAGCAACTCCTCCAAATAGTGAAAGATGTATCGTTTCGCCAATCCTGAAACACACTAAGCACACACATCAGATATAACGACACGTTTGTCATCATCAAACCAAGATCCTAGATCGTTTCTTCCAACACAAGTTGCTCTAATAATTATTCTTATCTAAATACGCTTGTATTAGAGGCCAAATGCATACCATATATGCACAAAATGAGGCTAAATGAGGGGCTAAATGTGTATTATTTACCATGAATCAAGTATTTTGAATCTGGCTTTCTTCATTTGCTTTAAACGCCAAGTTCTTCTTCTTTGGCTTTTCTTCGATTTTATTATCTTCTTCCAGTTCAATCTCATAACCCATCGGATTTTCCATCAATTCTTCTAAGGTGATTGTCTTCATGTTGTGAGCTTCTTGGATCACAGTAGTCTTTCCCTTCCATTCCGGTCGAAGTGATCGAAAAATCTTCATTACCTGATCTTATTCAGAAATATTTTTGCCTAAACCTGCAAGCTCATTAGTGATGTTAGTAAAACGAGTATTAACATCGCTAATACTATACCCTTCTTCCATATTAAAACTTTCAAATTTAGTATGCAACATATTGATTCTAGATTCTTTTACCTTCTCTGTTCCTTCATGGCTTACCTCGATAGTATGCCATATTTGGTGTGATGTCTCGCATTATGAGATACGGTTAAATTCATTACATGTAACTGCACAAAATAAAGCGTTCATGGATTTTGCATTTAAATTTCCGTTCTTTTTTTGTCGGCTGCCCACTTTTTTGTGTCCGCCTCGATATGTGGTTTGTACGGATCTTTGGTTACTGTCCATGCATCAATATCCAAGGATTGTAGATGTGCCTTGATGAGGATCTTTGAATGGGCATAGTTAGTTTTATTGAACAGAGGTGGTCGCATGGTGTTGAGTCCTTCAGAGTGATGAGATGTTGATGCCATCGTCTTAACGTAGTTCTAGTACCAAGTGCTAGATTCTTGTGAATGGTCAATCCTAGAAGGATGGTTGAATAGTGTTGTACACTAAGTAATAAAATTCACGCGTAAAATAAAAACCCTTCTTTTGTTGCATAAGTCTCAAATGAGGGAGACCTCAATTTGTACTTAAGCAACGATTATATGCTTGTACAAAATGAGAGTTAGTAACATCGGCAATAAAAGTGAACAAGCGATAATAAATTGATAAGTCAGATAGAAATGATCACTGTGCAGACAAAACAATTTATCCTGGTTCGACTCAACCTTGGCATACGTCCAGTCCACGGCCTCCTTTGTGATTTAATCCACTATTGCAACAAGCAATACAAGCACCTAGCTTCCCTTACTAGAAATTTCCAATGCACACACCTATTTACAACCAACTAAGATTACAATGCCAATTTCCCTTATAACACGGGAATTACAAACTCAAGTCTTCTTCAAAGACTTCACAAAAGATATAGTATTTAGTATACGATTTTCTATAAGCCAATAGTATATAATGTGAAGTGTGGCTTAAGAAAATCTAAAACTTTTGATCAAATAAATGATATGAATAAAACACGATTTGGTCAAATAGTTGTCTTGATACTTGATCTTAAAAATAATGCACTTGGGCTTTTAGAGATCAATTATTCAAGTTCTTTTAATCTTTAAAGGAATATAATTTAAAAACATAAAGATTACAAAGAATAACTTGATGTTTGAATCTCAAGAATAAAAGCTATGAGATTTGGAGATCAAACCAAGTTTATAAGAGGCTACAATAATCAAAAATATAAACTGAGAATTAAATACAAAGAAATTAAAATCAATTGCCTTGAAAATAATGAAGAACTTTTGAGAGCTACAACACTTTTGAGCACAGTAGAGATTTTGAATGAATAATATTTGATGTGTAAAAATCTTTGAAATTCATAGCTATTTGTAGAGAATTATTAGCTCAAAATCAGCTTAAAAGGAGCTTGAAATCTGCTTAAAAAGTCTCCTCTAATGATTAGTAAACGGCCAATTTAATTTCAAATAAAACTACCAAATCTGTCATAGTTGACCTAGATAGTCGGTTATTTTTGAAAATAGGCGGCTATAATTTTGACAGAGAGTTTTAAGAAAATCACTGACAGAAATAGTCTGCTATCTCAAAATAATAGTTGCCTATTATTGGATACTGCCTTTTTACGCTCAAAAATACTTGAAAATATTTTTTTTAAAATATTTTGAAGTTCTATATAGTTTAAAATATTTAAAAACTATTTTTCAATAATTTGTATATGTGTGAGTAAAATATACTTTGTCTTTAACATTCTACATACACAACTTACATAAACACACTTTTCTAGCTCGTGTTCTTCATTCTTCATCTTGAGCCTTTTTCCCGTTGATTTTAAGTCTTCGTAAGCTTCTTAAGTTGGAGCCTTCATATACTTCATTTCATGGCTCAATGGTAGAATTTTGATCTTGGCTCAAATTTTTCGATTTTACTTCACAATGTGATTAAAAGCTTCATGGTTATAAAATAATCCTTTACATACTTGAAATAACTATGTTAGTATTCATATCATTTGTGCACATCATCAAAATCCACTGGGGTGGGTCTCAATTTCCCAACACCTAAGACGTATAATATATGCTAAGCTCTAAGTGATGTTTCCATATGTTCTACTGTTTTTATACCATCATTTCATTGCATCCCATGCTATTTTCGCATCCAAATCTCACATTTTACTACGATATTGCATTTCTGACGATATATTTGAGTTTCGTAGTGTTTTATCAGTTTTCAGGGATTTTGGAGCGATTTGAAACCCCACTTGGGTATGGACATATCCGACATGCCCGTGAGCTCATTGGTGGAGCCCTGTAGGAGTTCGCCACACTTTTGGGGCCATTGGAGGAGAAGAGAGAGAGAGAGAAGAGGAGAGAGAGGAGCCCTCAGTAGCTGTTGGAGAGTTTTTCCCACACTGCTCGGTCGAGCAGTTCAGTTGCTCGGACCGAGCAGCTTCAAATGAAAGAAGGGAGCCGATACGTGCTGGCTCGGACCGAGTAGTTCATCTGCTCGGTCGAGCAGCATCAAATTCCAAAGCTGAAGCAATCCCAGCGACACGGCCCGAGCAGCTCTTTGGTGACCGAGTCAGCCTCTGATCGGACCGAGCTTAGCTTACTCGGTACGGGCAGGCAGAGTAAGGATTTGGATATTTTTTGTCTCCCTGTCGTGCTTGGTCGAGCAGCTCATCTGCTCGGTTCCGAGCAACCGAACGAGCAACGCATTGCTTGACCGAGTCACCTACTCGGTCGACAATGCCAGGGCTATTTTTGGAAAGTGTAACGACCGGTTTTCCTAGTCGTGTTTAACTGTTGTGTGCGAGTGTTTTACTTTGTTGATTCAATTATTTTCGTCCGAGTATTCTTCGTCTGCGCGTCGACGCGAGCGCGTCGTTATTCTCGATTTTACCGTAGCGAAATTTTTAAATCATAATTATTACTAATTTCTTTAATTAAGAGTTAATCTCTAATTATTAATTGCTAGTAAATGTTTAAATTACTAATTACTTTTAATTAAAAGTTAATTTATAATTAATTTATTATTTTAACTAAGTTATTAAATTACTGTTACTAAATTTCCTTTACCCTAATCTTTTTTTCTTTTACCATTTTACCTTACCCAACCCCCAACCGTTCCCTAATCAACCCAACCCTACGTCATTTAACCTCCACCGAATGTTGGTGAGATCCAACATGGCAATCAAGTTCCTTCTACCTCCCAACCAACCCTTTCAATCTGCTCCCCGTCCCCTTCTCGTTCTTAAACTACCATCAGCAACCAACCTACAGAAATCACAAGAACCAAAACATCATCACAAACAAACAACATCACAACAACCAGACAATCATCCCTCATCCCACCGTCATCATCCCCTCCACCATCAGCCACCACCAACAACCACAGCAACCAGCAATACCCCAACGTCTCCACCACCTCCTCCACACAACAAACACTTCACCTCCCTCATACAATCCAGATCAAAACCAACCAGAAACAAATCGAAACCAAAAATCCAAAATCAACCAATAACATCCCAAAACAGAATCCCAAATCCAACCCCAAAATTTGGAACCAAACTTCTGAAATCATCCGCACTTCAGATCGCGTGCGTTGTGAACCGCCACCCCTCGATCATCGCCTGCATCGACCCGTGTCGAAGCCGCTTCTCTCGTAGTGAGCCATCGAAATCGTCGTGCCCCAGAACCATCAGCACGCCCTGGGCACCGTCGCCGCCGTAGATCTCTCTGCCCCGACCCCCGATCGCTCCGTCGTGCCGTGTCGAAGCCGCCGCCCGCCCCCCGATCTCGTCGCGATCGCCCGACCCCCGAGCCGCTCAGCCCCGCCCCCCGCCTAGATCGCCATCGGATCGCCTCGGATCGCCATCCCCGTGCCCGATCCGTTGTCGCCCGCCGGGAAGAGACCGCCGCCGCTCCGATCTCCGAGTCGCCGCCCCCCGAGCCGCCGCCCCCCCGAGCCGCCGCCAACCCCGCCGATCTGCATCGTCGCCGCCCTGGGAACGCCGCCCCGGCCTCCGTGCGCCGCCTCGAGGCCCAGCGCCGTTGCCCCCCTTTTGCCCCGCTCGCCCTGTGCTCAAGAGACAAAAAGAAAAAAAAAAGAAAGAAAAGGGGAAACTGGAGAAGCACAGAGGGAGAGAAAGAGTAAGGGAGAGGGGAGATATTATGTAAGTGTTATTAAAGTTTTTATTAGTTGTTGTTGTTATTATTATTATTATTATTATTATTATTATTATTATTATTATTATAACAGTTATAATATGTTATTATAAAAAGATATTAAGTTATTATTATAAGTTTTATTAAGTTATCATTATGAGGTGCTATAAGGTAAGTTAAGATTATTAGTTGGTAAATGATCTTAATTAAATAAGGTTAGCTGTTACTGAATGATTTTATTAATTAAGTTATTATAACTCATGTTAGGTGAATGGTAAAGTTCAGTTATAAAGTTTAAGTTGTTAACAAATTCCGTTAAATAGGTTAGTTAGTTAATGATGTTTTAATAGGTTGATTTGATGTCTTATAACTGGTTGATAACCATGGAACTGATATCACCAATCTATTGACGCAGAAAAACGTACCGCACGTCATCACCACCGGGACCCCCACACCCGCGTCAAGGCAAGTATTTATTGTAATTAAATTTGGAACAACGGCTTAAATTAGTGTATAAATTGAACCCAAACCCATTTTAACATGCTCTTAATTTACGTGTTGCATCTGTTTAGGAAATGAACGTTTTATCAATATTTGTTTATTAAAAGAATAACAGCTCTTACTTGTTATTAAATTGAACCCAAACGGAACAGAGGGTGTGTCACGGCCCTCGGAAACATGTGTAGAATAAATTGCAAACTTGGTCTTTAAAATTTAGCATCAAACCTGGTTTCAAGATGTTTGACAAATTCTAGTAGCCGGACATTATGTTTCACTTTACTTGTTGCTCTTTTTACTTAACGGGACTGCTATTGCTTTTCGCATGTTAACAAGATAAACAACTTTGGAAAAGACGAGTATGTTACTACACATATGTGAAAACCGTCGAATACAGACGGGGTTAAACCATCGACTACAGATGGGGTGAAACTCAATCAGTAAATAAACATACACAAAAAGCCAAGTTGGCTACTCCCGTCAGGTCATGTGTGACTAGTCTGGCTCGTGTTCCAGTAGGGTCACATATGACTAGTCTGGCTCGTGTTCCAGTATACGACGGTACACTTTGGGTGGGGTTGGTCCATTGCAGTAGGATTTGTGAGTGTGTCTCGAACACGACTACGGCCCCTCCGGTGGAGGCAGCCAATGAGTGGAGCATCACGGTAAAACCACCGGTGATAAGGTGTATCGAGAACATTTCACCTACCCAGGCATGGACTTATCACGTGCACAAACAATCAAATACTCAACATACAACTCAACATACAACTGTTTTACTTTACTTTTGACTGCAAAAATATCCATGCATGCTCATACTTTACTTTTCTGCACTTATTATTTATAACTGTGTACTAACGCTCTTTTGTCATCTTATACTTGTTCCTCATTTCATTACTTTAAATATCTTGCCGAGCTTATCGCTGACATATATTTCAACGTGTTATGAAATATATGTTAGGTTCAGATAAAGAGTACCGTGAGGACCCTACCTTTGAGGATCTCACTTTAGAGGTGGACCCCGCTGACCAGAAACTACGAAGACACTGAGATCCTCCCTGCAGAAGACTAGAGCGGGACATTTATATTTCAGTTTATTATTTGTATTATTATTTTCAGGTGTGTTGCTTTCAGCAGATTGTACGGCCATGCTAGGCCTTAATTATTTGTGTGTTTACTTTGGACGCTGGTATTGTAATGTAATAAATATTTGTGATGTTTCTGAGGTATTCGCGTGCAGGGACTTGCCTTCGCTAAAATCACGCTTAGTGTGCTTAAGTCAAAGAAGGGAGAAAAAAAAATAAGTACCTCTTCTTTGCTTTAAGCACATGCGGACCCGCTCGCGTCCTCGCCCCCAAGTATACTGGGAAGCGGGGCGTGACAGGTTTTATTGGTGGCCCATGCAGGTCCTCTTGCACTCTGCGAGACACTTCAGAAATAGTATAAATATTATTGCTAACCAGATTGTCTGGGTAAACTAGTACACAAATATTTACTTGTTTGATTGCAGCATGGCAGATCAACCCAACACTGGTAATGGAAATGGTGACGCCTACAACGAGATCGTAGGACTCGTAAGAGAAATGATGGAACTCCGAACTCGATTACTCTCTGCGCTCAGTCGTTTCGCTCCTCATCTGGTCAGGGATCCTGAAGACCAATCGTTCCAGTCGAGTCAAGGTTTAATCTACAACGCCAATGCGCCAAGGACATCTGCCGATCTAACACCCGATGAGAAAATAATGGGAGCAGCACGTAACTATGAGGATATATATGAACTTCGAGAGACAACCCAAGTTGGAGGGAGTAAACATCCTGAGGAACCAATAAGAGACGCTCTTGGACCAAAACAAACTGCCCGGTTTAAAAGGTCCGCACCTCCAGTCAACAAGCGATATCAGATGAAGTGCCACCATTGTAATCGACAAGGGCATGTCAGGGAAGGATTGTCGGGTGCTGCTGAGGCAATGCCTGATATGCAGAGCATCTGAACACGCTCCCAGAGACTGCACTCGCTGCACCAAAAAGCCAACTACTACTCAGCATGGACCACCTCTGGCCCCACCACAGAAGGCTTCTTGCACAGGCGAGGCAGAACCAGCCGAGACGTCAGATTTTCACCGTGACAGCCGCGGAGACCGAGACGAATGAGCAAGTGATTTCAGGTATTACTTCAACCCTTCTTTTATAATGCTTATATTATTTGCATGTGTTACTTGTATATTTATTTATTTTTTTGCCAATATATTTCCTATGTACTAGGTGTTGTATTGATAGCCTCTCACCCAGCCCTATCCCTTTTTGATTCGGGAGCCACTCACTGCTTCATATCCCGAGGATTTATAGGGAAACATTCCATTCATGTTAACTTTCTACCAAATCGCCTGAGCATCACTACTACGAGTGGAGTAAGTGAGGACTTTTTCTGGGTGTCGATCTTGCCCTACTGTGATTTGTGGACACGAGTTGTTCGCAGACTTTATGATAGTCGACATGTCCAACTTCGATGCGATATTCGGCATGGATTGATTAGGAAATTTCTACGCTACTATCAATTGTCACAACAAGAAAGTAGTGTTTGAAATCCCTGATCATCCTGTGTTTGAATTCATGGTCGGAGACCGTTCACTTGATCCTATCAAGTTTTGGGCCAAGCCGAACAGACTAATCATTGCATCGATGCAAGTTGAGCCCGAGAAACCTATAGTGGTTCGAGACTTTGCAGACGTATTTCCTGAAGATATTTTGGAATTATCGCCTGATCAAACTCTGGAATTTACTGTCGATCTTGTGCCAAACACACAACCTATTTCGAAGGCTCGTTATCGCACGGCTCCTGCTGAACTGGAGGAACTTCAGAAACAACTCACCGACCTATTGAAGAAGGGATTGATTCATCCCAGAGTATCTCCTTGGAGTGCGCCAGTTTTTTGGTCAAGAAGGATGGTGCCGGAGATCCTGAGACAAGTCAAACGTGACGTGCAAGCGTAGGCTGTTGCGTCTTTTCATCTTCTTGAGCTCGTATTTCTGTTCTAACCCTACTTTCATCTTATACCCGATTTTTTCATGTGTTTGAATTCTTTCCCACCTACCACCTTCCCCTCATTATTGTCTTTTGTCTTCATTCTCTCCTCGAACCCCGTTCCCCGCCTAACCTTACCCTATCATGACTTTCAGCACCCCCTTTAAACACTCACCCCTTTTTCTTCTTTTTAAACCCCCCTCTCCTTCCTCACTAAGCCACCCCACGGTTTCCCCCTTCGCCCCAACATCACCTCCACCTCGCCTCTCTCGCCCGAGCTCCTCCGGCCTCACCCGAAACCCTGCCAACTCTACTCCATCCTGGAGTCCCCCGCCACGTCTCGCAATCGCAGCCGTCGTACCTCGCCGCCATGGATCGACAACTGCCGATTGCCCGCCGACGACCTTGGGGATTGTTGGGCTTAGCGACAGCCCTCGCCGCCGCCCTCGCTATTGCCGTGTGGTCGGAATATTGGGAACCCGCCGCTCTTGGCATTATTTGAAGCTCCTTTTTCTGGTTCTTTCCCCTCGAGCTGTCCCACTTCGATTCCATCTTAGGGCATCTCCTTCGTGTTTGTTGGTTCGTGATTTTTGGTCGTTGAATTGCTTAGGACTGATGGTGATGACCGTAGATGTCGACCAATGGTATTGGCCAGCAGTGTCATTGGGATTGGGTATTGGCTTGCTTTTGGCCTTAGGTGTTGAAGTTGGATGTCGGTCCTGCACTCGGATTTGGGAGATGGCTAGGATGTTGACTTCTTGTTCGATGTTATTGAGATTGTTGGGAAAAGTGTTAGCGATGATCTTGACCCTTGAGAATTGGCCGTATATCTACCTATTAGTGCCGATCTGGATATTGGCTTGTAATTTGGTAGCATGGCAGACAAGGTCCTTTGTGTTCAGCTGGTTAAGTTGTAGCAGCGCGGATACACTAGGTTTAGCCCTTACGCTTTTGTATGCTATGGCGATGATTTACAGGATTAAGACCATGTAATCATCATTGGCATAAGTGGAAAATTTTAAATTTTATGATCTTTCTTTTTATGTGATTGATTATCTTATCACCTCCGGTTCCAAGTTCGAACCGATATCATCATCGTAATAGCTCCCATTTTCATGTAGTGCCATTATCTCGTATTTTGGCTACTTGATAAATCGGAAGTAACCATGGTGATGATACTAGGTTTCGAAACTAGTTACGGAAGCTATAGTGATGTCAATAGTATGTATTCATCTCTTGTTTTCTTGATGATGTGATATCACATTATATTTCATGCTATTAACAACTTATTTTCCTATGTTGTGGTCGTTCATTGAGCCTTCCTCTCGATCGTTTAAATTGCTTAGGCAATTATCGATCCTCTTAAATTCCGAGGACGGAATTATTCTAAGGAGGGTAGGATGTAACGACCGGTTTTCCTAGTCGTGTTTAACTGTTGTGTGCGAGTGTTTTACTTTGTTGATTCAATTATTTTCGTCCGAGTATTCTTCGTCTGCGCGTCGACGCGAGCGCGTCGTTATTCTCGATTTTACCGTAGCGAAATTTTTAAATCATAATTATTACTAATTTCTTTAATTAAGAGTTAATCTCTAATTATTAATTGCTAGTAAATGTTTAAATTACTAATTACTTTTAATTAAAAGTTAATTTATAATTAATTTATTATTTTAACTAAGTTATTAAATTACTGTTACTAAATTTCCTTTACCCTAATCTTTTTTTCTTTTACCATTTTACCTTACCCAACCCCCAACCGTTCCCTAATCAACCCAACCCTACGTCATTTAACCTCCACCGAATGTTGGTGAGATCCAACATGGCAATCAAGTTCCTTCTACCTCCCAACCAACCCTTTCAATCTGCTCCCGTCCCCTTCTCGTTCTTAAACTACCATCAGCAACCAACCTACAGAAATCACAAGAACCAAAACATCATCACAAACAAACAACATCACAACAACCAGACAATCATCCCTCATCCCACCGTCATCATCCCCTCCACCATCAGCCACCACCAACAACCACAGCAACCAGCAATACCCCAACGTCTCCACCACCTCCTCCACACAACAAAACACTTCACCTCCCTCATACAATCCAGATCAAAACCAACCAGAAACAAATCGAAACCAAAAATCCAAAATCAAACCAATAACATCCCAAAACAGAATCCCAAATCCAACCCCAAAATTTGGAACCAAACTTCTGAAATCATCCGCACTTCAGATCGCGTGCGTTGTGAACCGCCACCCCTCGATCATCGCCTGCATCGACCCGTGTCGAAGCCGCTTCTCTCGTAGTGAGCCATCGAAATCGTCGTGCCCCAGAACCATCAGCACGCCCTGGGCACCGTCGCCGCCGTAGATCTCTCTGCCCCGACCCCCGATCGCTCCGTCGTGCCGTGTCGAAGCCGCCGCCCGCCCCCCGATCTCGTCGCGATCGCCCGACCCCGGAGCCGCTCAGCCCCCGCCCCCCGCCTAGATCGCCATCGGATCGCCTCGGATCGCCATCCCCGTGCCCGATCCGTTGTCGCCGCCGGGAAGAGACCGCCGCCGCTCCGATCTCCGAGTCGCCGCCCCCCGAGCCGCCGCCCCCCGAGCCGCCGCCACCGCCGATCTGCATCGTCGCCGCCCCTGGGAACGCCGCCCCGGCCTCCGTGCGCCGCCTCGAGGCCCAGCGCCGTTGCCCCCCTTTTGCCCCGCTCGCCCTGTGCTCAAGAGACAAAAAGAAAAAAAAAAGAAAGAAAAGGGGAAACTGGAGAAGCACAGAGGGAGAGAAAGAGTAAGGGAGAGGGGAGATATTATGTAAGTGTTATTAAAGTTTTTATTAGTTGTTGTTGTTATTATTATTATTATTATTATTATTATTATTATTATTATTATTATTATAACAGTTATAATATGTTATTATAAAAAGATATTAAGTTATTATTATAAGTTTTATTAAGTTATCATTATGAGGTGCTATAAGGTAAGTTAAGATTATTAGTTGGTAAATGATCTTAATTAAATAAGGTTAGCTGTTACTGAATGATTTTATTAATTAAGTTATTATAACTCATGTTAGGTGAATGGTAAAGTTCAGTTATAAAGTTTAAGTTGTTAACAAATTCCGTTAAATAGGTTAGTTAGTTAATGATGTTTTAATAGGTTGATTTGATGTCTTATAACTGGTTGATAACCATGGAACTGATATCACCAATCTATTGACGCAGAAAAACGTACCGCACGTCATCACCACCGGGACCCCCACACCCGCGTCAAGGCAAGTATTTATTGTAATTAAATTTGGAACAACGGCTTAAATTAGTGTATAAATTGAACCCAAACCCATTTTAACATGCTCTTAATTTACATGTTGCATCTGTTTAGGAAATGAACGTTTTATCAATATTTGTTTATTAAAAGAATAACAGCTCTTACTTGTTATTAAATTGAACCCAAACGGAACAGAGGGTGTGTCACGGCCCTCGGAAACATGTGTAGAATAAATTGCAAACTTGGTCTTTAAAATTTAGCATCAAACCTGGTTTCAAGATGTTTGACAAATTCTAGTAGCCGGACATTATGTTTCACTTTACTTGTTGCTCTTTTTACTTAACGGGACTGCTATTGCTTTTCGCATGTTAACAAGATAAACAACTTTGGAAAAGACGAGTATGTTACTACACATATGTGAAAACCGTCGAATACAGACGGGGTTAAACCATCGACTACAGATGGGGTGAAACTCAATCAGTAAATAAACATACACAAAAAGCCAAGTTGGCTACTCCCGTCAGGTCATGTGTGACTAGTCTGGCTCGTGTTCCAGTAGGGTCACATATGACTAGTCTGGCTCGTGTTCCAGTATACGACGGTACACTTTGGGTGGGGTTGGTCCATTGCAGTAGGATTTGTGAGTGTGTCTCGAACACGACTACGGCCCCTCCGGTGGAGGCAGCCAATGAGTGGAGCATCACGGTAAAACCACCGGTGATAAGGTGTATCGAGAACATTTCACCTACCCAGGCATGGACTTATCACGTGCACAAACAATCAAATACTCAACATACAACTCAACATACAACTGTTTTACTTTACTTTTGACTGCAAAAATATCCATGCATGCTCATACTTTACTTTTCTGCACTTATTATTTATAACTGTGTACTAACGCTCTTTTGTCATCTTATACTTGTTCCTCATTTCATTACTTTAAATATCTTGCCGAGCAGCTCATCTGCTCGGTCCGAGCAATCGAACGAGCAACGCATTGCTTGACCGAGTCACCTACTCGGTCGGTAATGCCAGGGCTATTTTTGGAAAGTTTTCTGAAGCCGACGATTGCGCAATCTTTGCGCTGAAGGCTCGGGGAGCTATGCGACTGAAGGAAGCAACTCATTCTAGGGATTTTTGAATAGTTTTGGAGAGCGAGAGCTGGGCGATTTTTGTAGGAGTTCGGAGATTAATTTTTGTAAGCGAATTTTGGATCGAAACCTGGAGATTATTACTTTTGTTCCGGATTGCTTTTGTGCTTGGGAATCTGAAATTATTTCTAGATTTATAAACTGTAAATCTTTTCTATCTCCCGCTGTAAGTCTTCTACCTTTATTCTTTTGATTTCTATGATGTCTTCTTCTTTGGAAATGATGTTTTTATCTGTTGCTATCGCCATGTGTGAGTAGATTTTTCTAGGGTTGATGGGTTAGCCCTAGGATCCTAGGGGGAAGACATAGATTAGGATCTCTACGTTGAATTAGGGATTTATGGGAGTATTTCGGCCGATCGTACCGAATCCCTGGATAACCCCTACTGAGATCATGCCCACGGTCTGTGAATTGATGTGCTTAAGGGGTATCTTAGGGATTCGAATAGGGAAATCGGTAGATCCAATCGAGGCTCGTGACCATGCCTGGCTCATACCTTGAGGGGATCCATCAACGAACTATACCGCTACGTTGACGGCTACCACCATTGCGTCAACGAGAGCCACCGAAATACCTCGCAATTCTAACCCATGAGAGTGTTACAAATTAGGAGATTAATCCCTGACCGGCGCCCCGTTTATGGTTTAGGCACGGTGTCATTTTACCGCAAGTGCACGGTTAGTGTAGGGTACAGGCATATCGAACTCAGGGAGGTGGATGGCTTGAATGGCTACCAGCCTCGCCTAGGTTGTGTGAGAGCTACACGGATAATGTGGGTGGAAGTGAGAAATAAAGAGAAGAAATAAAAAAACAAGAAAAGAATCCCCGCTAACACGGGCTAGAGCACTCATGACATTTGGCATTTGACTCGACTCAGGGTGAGACATTGCCCCTAAAGGTGGTACCTAGCATCCCATGGGCCCGATATTCCGTCGATGCCCAGTACGCTAGGTCTACCCGGTTTCGGACGGTGGGCATTTCCATGTCCATTAACACCTTCCGCAACCGGGAGCATTAAGGCCATAATGATAACTCCCAACATTTCGTCCAAGCCGTTCCCACGCGCAAGGAATCGATGTCAACGCTAGGGGTGTGAGCTGTGGCTAGGGGATCAAACGCCAGTTTTATTTCCCCTTGGCCCGAAGGTCAGAAGCGGTCTTTCTTCCGCCAATGACAATAAAACACCACCGCGTAACCCTAATGGCCAATTAGGTCGAATGTGATTTCTAGTAATACATCAAAGCGGATCTTGACTGGACAAGACCCCGGACCTCAATCCCCAACACATCTAGTGTGTTGCCGTACGAATTGGACTCAGATTGCTAGAAATCCCCATTGACACATTCCATCGAACACATACCATGCAATCAAGTCAAATGTAAATCCCAAGCATCATTCCTACTCTAACCCATATTAGGGTTCATCAAGAACTACTCAATGATTAAGAACATGATAGAAATCTATAAATCCAAACAAACATTCATCATCAAGCAAAATGAAAATAACACAAAACAATGAAAATGAGAGAAAAGATACTTATCTTGCAATTGAATCACCAATCCTTTACAAGATTTATTGAAGTAGAAAACCTAATCTAACCTACCCTAAAGCTCCCAAGAAAGGGGAAGAAAACTGTTGAAAAAATGGGGGAGGAGCTCTCACAAGTCGTGCACAATCTCATATAAATAAGCCCCCACAAACCCTTAACAGTTCGGGTCCAAAAACCCACTAAAACTGCTAAAACAGGCCCACCCGATCGGTTGGAAGTTCACCCGATCGGGTGGAAATAAACAGAGACTCAACTGCTGAAATTTGGCTCAATCAATCGGCCACTCGGACACCCAACCGATCGGTTGAAGTGAAAGTCCAGACAGCACCCATTTTAAGTACACAGCTGTGCTCAGAAAATTCCAGAAAAATGTAGAAAAATCGGATTTGGGCATGCGACCTATCGTTGGAAAGCTAACGATGATGCCGACGTAGAAAAATAAGAGATCACACAAAATCCCTCTGGAATGATAGCAGATCTTCAATGAATGAGCAGCAGTGCACAAAAGGGGAAGAAAAGGCCACCCGATCGGTTGAAGTATCAACCGATCGGGTGAGCTGACAGTCGCTTTGGCCATCGGGCTTCAGAAGCATCAACCGGTCGCTGAGGCAAGCGGGTGGCGTGACCGGGTCATGAATTGTTGATTTTCAACATCAGATGAACCGATCGGATGAGATATCACCCGATCGGTTGGAATTAAGCATAAAAGACAGAGAGCTCTATCGATCTCACCCGATCACTGAACTGATCGGGTGAGCTGCTCTTCACTTCAGCTCTTGTCCGGGTCGGATATGCGTGCATCAACCAATCGGGTGGCTCTGTCCACCCAATCGGTTGAGGGCTGAAACATGGATTTCTTCGTCGTTTGGCCCTCTGGATCGCGCGTGACTCCTCCCGTTGCTCTGGGGACTCATGATATCTTCTTTATACGTCCCCAATGCTAGCAAACTCTGGCATTTTCACAAAAACAAAAAGAAGTGAAAGAAAACCAAAAATCACAAGAGAAAGGGTACAGAACGACGAAAAACAACGGAAAATCACAAAGAAGACGTGTGTGAATATATAAAATATAAACGCACATCAATCCCCTAGCCCTAATGCAACGTAAGGACCCTATTCCAATGTCGACACCCAACGATCTTAGTGGTGATCCCTAATGCCCTAGTCCTTTTTATTAGTGAAACCACAACAACACCCAATCAACTCTACTTCAACCCGATAGCTATCTCACTTCGAGATCTAGAAATAAACTGAGAATCTATTCACACTATCACTGTTCCTGTGGGATTCGATATCATTTATACTATAACTCGACACCGTATGCTTTCGGATTGAGCCCGGAATTGAAGCCTAGGGACCATACCACGCCTGGAGATCGTGACACCGCCAGGTGGAACCTAGGTGTAAGTTTCGGGTGTGTCAATTTTTTGGTGCCGTTGTCGGGACGGCAATAGTGTTTACCTCAGTTTATTTTCTTAATTCTTGAAATTTGCTAGCTATCTAATCATTTCTCACCTTTCCATCATTTTTATTCTTTTTATTCATTTCGGTGCTACTGACGGTGTTTGTTTGAGTTTTGTTGGTGCATGAATGATCACTCCATATTTTACACCTTTTTTCTGCTTGTTTGCATGCCATTTAGATCGCCCATATCACGTTTTTCACGATTATTCGACAATATTGCGATGCTTTTCATGATTTCTTGTTTTTTTGTCGTATTTCAGGAGATTTGGAGCGATTTGGAGTGATTCTGAGATGCACCCACTCCGGAGTGTCACCCGTGACTCTTTTGAGGGGAATTCTGCGATTGGAGAGGAGTGGAAGAAGAAAGAACGTCGTAGGAGTGACGAGGAAGCAAAAAATATGAAGATTGGGCATTTTCAGCATGCCACTCGGCCGAGTGAAGGAGTCACTCGGCCGAGCATCGACAGCCCGCTCGGCCGGCCAGATCAGATACGAAACAGACTCCATATCAGCGTGTACTCGGCCGAGCATCGCCAGACCACTCGGTCAAGCACGGATACACCACTCGCCCGAGTGGCATCAAGACGGCGGCAACCAAAATTCCCAAGTTACTGTAATCCGTCAGTCAGCCCCGAGTTCCGACTCGGCCGAGTGAAGAAATCCCATCGGCCTAGTGAAGAAAGTCACTCGGCCGAGTGACTCCCAAGGAGACGACCCCCAAAAGTCCAGACTTACTGGAATCCATCAGGGTCTGTCACTCGGCCGAGTGACATTTGTCACTCGGTCGAGTGAGCCGCACTGCCTGTAGCATAAAGTGCGATTTTCAAGCTGCACATGGGCAATTTTGTCACAGTTTTTTGGGCGATTTTGGGGGGTATTTAACCCCAGTTTTAAACCTAGTTTGGAGAGCTTTTTCTCATATTTTTGGCAGCCCTTTTTGATTACTTTTTAGGAGATTAGATTTAGTTCTTTGGAGAGAGATAAAAAGTTCTATTATGTTGGATGCTATTGAATCTTCATTGGTTTGTCTCTCTTTCTATCAAAAACCTCATTTTTATTGATATATTGTCTATTGCAATGAATTATATTGTTTTTATTATTGAATTTCTAATGATTTGTATTATGAATTGTGAGTAGTTGTATCGTCTTAGGGCGTTGGGATGAACCCTACAAACCCTATTTCTAATTTGTGATGAATTGGTGAAATTCTTGCTAGAATTGATTAGGGTTAGTTTGGGATTAATTTAATACGAATAGCTAGGGATTCATACCGATTGGGATTTGCAAGAGATTGGATCCCAACTCGATAGGAAGCCCTAGAAATTCGAATTGGGTTACAATTGGGTTTCTCTGGAATCGGTTTGCAAGAGATTGGACTGAAACTAGGGTTTTCGATTGCAATTCTATACCAATACCCGTTTGCAAGAGATTGGACGGGTAGGAACTATCCCAACCTAGGTCGTAGCTCGAGTTTGCACGAGAGTGGGCTCGAGATACGATTGAACGATGATGTTGTTCTTCACGCTAGCTTGCCTAGGTTAGGGTTTGCAAGAGATTGGACCCTACCCTAGGTTTGCTATAGACCGGCAATAGAGCGAGAGCGTGAGCTTGGTTCTACATTTAGTTGCAACTAGTTCACTTGAATTTCAAGTCTGGCAATTGTGAAACCTACGAATCACAATGACGAGATACAGTTTGTAGCGGGGATTCCCTATCCCTAGGCGTTTTTATTAATTTGATATTTTCTTTATACAATTGAACGAATGTGACCGATTTATTGCGAATATTTCTCGACTGTTCTTATAGCCAGGTGAATTGAAGAAGACACTGTCATTTGCCCTCCTCGTGTTTGATACCCGCTCACCGCTACACTGTGCGCTTGCGGTAAGACTAGCGAGTCTCGTCCCGGGTATGTATCTGGGGCGCGATCAAGTTTTTGGCGTCGTTGCCGGGGAGGCGATAGTGTTTGATTCTACCTACCTAGCTATTTTTCTTTTTGTTTTATTATTTCTATTTTTATTTTACCCTTCCTTTGTGCTAACTATTTCTTTGAAACTCTGTTTTTCCTTGCATGTACACGAGATCCACAGCGGACCCCGAAGAAATACTATACGATCCAGAGATCGAACGTACATTGAGGAGGATCAGAGCGGAGAGGAGACTCGATATGGAAGGGAATTTTATGACCCATCCTGAGACAACCGAAGAATTGGCGGCGCGAATGGCGAGGATCATTTCCATTAGAGATAGGCTTCGGCCTAAGACTTCCTCCACGACCTCGTCCATAGCTATGCCGGAGTTGGCGGCTGACAAAAATTTCGAGTTGAAGACTGGATTGGTAGTTCTGATGCAGCAAGACCCTTTTCATAGGAATTCCCATGAAAACCCTCATTACCACATCCAGCTCTTTTTATCAAAATGTGCCACCTTCCAAATGCCGGGCGTCTCCATAGATGCTATCAGACTGCGCCTCTTCCCCTTCACACTCAAGGACAAAGCCTTATATTGGTTGAGGACGCAGGCTGAAGGAATCTTCACCACTTGGGATGAATTGACGAGTGCCTTCATCGACAAATTTTACCCGCCCTCCAAGACGGTGAAGATAAGAAGTGCTCTCATGTCCTTCATGCAAGGACTGCAGGAGACTCTCTATGAGGCGTGGGAGCGCCTCAAGGACTTGCAGCATCAATGCCCCCATCACATCATAGAGGATTGGGAGCTTGTCCACAGTTTCTACAATGGACTCCAACCGGGCACAAAACAGATTATTGATGCTACCGCAAATGGAGCCATTTTGTCAAAGACACCCGATGAAGCTACGGCCTTGCTAGAGGAGATGGCCTCTAACAACCAACAGTGGGGCGACGAGCGAGGACATTCTTCGTCCTCCTTGAAGCCCACGAGTATTTATGAGGCTAAGGCCGTGGCGGAGCTTGCTAGCAAATTTGACTCTCTCCACAAGGTAGTGGAGAGATTGGAGAAATACATTACCGAGCCGCATGGAGCTCCTTCTACATCCGCACCGACAAACTATATGAGTGATTGGCAAGACCAATCCCAAGCCATGTATGTAGGAGGAGAGCATGAAGAAGGAGCTTTGGAGCAAATTCAGTATGTTGCGGGGAATTCCAGATATTGGGCCAACCCAGCCGCTAGAAACCATCCGGGTTTTTCCTATGCTAATAATGATGGTGCCTTGAACCCCCTGCCACAACAACCTCCTCAAGCTCGAGCTCCACCACCACAACCGAATTATCAACCAAGGGGGCCACCGCAACAAAACTTCCCACCTAGGCAACAAGTGGGACCTTATAGGCCACCCGGGTATAATCAAGGTTGGAGAAATCCCAACCCTCCGCAAGCTCAACCACGTTCGGATTTTGAAGCTAAGGTGGATGAGTTTATGGTGGAGCAGAGAAAGATTAATGCCACGTTGAAGGCGGGACAAGATTTTCTTACCACCCTCGTCGCTCAAATTGGGGAGCAACTTGCATTGCTCAATAGAAACAACTAACAATTGCCGGCTCAACCCGAGCCAAATCCACGGGGCAACACCGGCCATATCAACGCGGTTGTTGCGGTTACGACAAGGGGTGGGAAGGATACCACTCCCGTCATGACTCAAGTCAAGGAACCTGTGGTGGAGATTCTAGAAGAGAGCGAGCCGGCAATTGAGGTGGAAAAAGAGAAGGAGCCGTACGAAGGAGCAAAATCTAGAGTGGAGGAACCTATTGATGAGCGCCGATTCATGCCACCGGTGCCTTTCCCTCAACGGATAGCTAGAGCCAAGATCGAGAAGAGGCTAGCCAAGTTCCTCGAATACTTGAGAGGGGTGAGCCTCAATATCCCTTTCCTTGATGCCATATTGGAAATCCCATCCTAAGCGAAGTTCTTAAAGGACTTGATTACATGAAGGAAAAGGAAAGAGAAGATCATGCTCACGGAACAAGGAACTTGGTTCACTAGATAGGAAAAGGAGCCCGCCAAATTTAAAGATCCCGGGAGATTCCGGATTCCTTGCACTCTAGGGGGCGCCCACTTACAAAAAGCATTGGTTGATTTGGGCGCTAGTGTGAGCCTCATGCCTCTCACCATGTTTCGGAAGTTGAATACCGGTACGGATTTAAAGCCAACCGACATGAGGATTCAACTCGCAGACGGTCGGATTACAAGGCCGGTTGGGATCACGGAGAACATCCCACTCCAAGTTCTGGGAGGCATATGCTTGCCTTGTGATTTTGTGATAATGGATATCAAGGAAGAGGGTGACACATCGCTCATACTTGGACGCCCATTCCTCGCCACTGCGGGTGTAATCGTCGATGTGCGGGAGGGGAATCTTACCTTGAACGTCGGCAACATTGAAGTAGAGCTCCATATACCAAAGGCTATGACGCACATGCCGTATTATGAGGAGCTAGATTATGTGGACCTCCTTGACGAGGTCATTGAAGAGGCTATCCCCCACTCCATCGGTGCACTCCATGATGATGGCTTTGAAGAAAGCCAAGATTTGAGCGAAGAAGAGACATTGGAGGACTCTCCAGATAGCTCCACGGATGATGATGATGGCGACGCTGAAGTCGCAAGAATACGAGAGCTTTGCAAGCTCTCGACATTGAAGAATCCAAAAAAAGCTCCACCGATTCGAAGATCGGTATCACCGGTGAAATCAAAGACCGGAACAAGCTCAAGCTTGGGGGAGCCATCCCCCAACATTTCCCATGATGAAGGGGCACTGAGGAAGGCCACGCACCACCATGATCCAAATCCGAGCGGTCTTCCCGGCAAATTCGACGGGTGCATCTCATACGCACCCAACATCCCTACGCTAATTTGAAAATCCAAAGGGGTCGAGCTCAAGACCTTAAACGAGCGCTTGTCGGGAGGCAACCTGATGGTTTTTGCATTATTTTATTTTGTTTTTTATTTTGGTTTTAGACTTTGCTAGTGTTTTGAGTCAATTGCCTATAAAAATCTTGACAACGGGTCTTAATTCTTATGACAGGAGAGCAGAAAAGGAGATCTCTTATATGGAGGATGACCGAGGCAAAGAAGAGCGCTCCAGGAACGTGCTCAAGGCTTAGGAGGAGGAAGAAACCAACTGGAGGAAGAAAAACAGAGAGTAGAGAGAAAACGGAGCCCCGAAGCAGAAAACAGCACGTCACTCGGCCGAGTATTATATGCCACTCGGCCGAGCAAATACTCCACTCGGCCGCGTGGAGAACCAACCAGGGAAGTCTGCAGAACCAACTCTCTGTCTTTTTTGTAAATTTCAGTATTAACTGCCACTCGGCCGAGTACATTTAGTCACTCGACCGAGTGAAACAGATACCCTCCTAGGGCGAGAACTGCCGAGTGGCTTGTGCCACTCGGCCGAGAGGATTTTATCCATTCGGCCGAGTGAAGCAAAGCCACTCGGCCGAGTCGTAAGTGGCGGGGAGAAATTTTAAAACTTTTCCGTTTACGTCACTCGGCCGAGTGACATCGTCACTCGGCCGAGTCGTAACTTCACTTATATATACGGCAGCGGGCTCCGCGTGATTTTCAACGCAAAAAAATCCCAATTCTCGCCCGAGCTGTGTCTGTTCGTCTCCCCTCGCCCGCAGCCGCGTCTCCCCTTGCCCGATTCAAGCTCACCGCCGGCCCAACCGACGCACCACCACCGGCGACGACTCCCCTCTTCATCGCCGTCCTCCGGCGACCACCCTCGCCGCCGGCCGACTGCCGATGATCCTCGTTTTGCCCCAAAAGCCCTTTTTCTCCCATTTTTCTTGATCTGTATGCCCATTGAGCCTCAAACTCAAATCAACTTCTTTATCTATCTATTATCCCCCATCTCCCCCATATATTTTGAGTATTATCCGCTGATATCATTGTTTGGTTTGCAGGATATCTTGGGGGAGCTTTGGGGAGCTTCTGGACGCGCTTTTAGCTCCGCGGAGGTGGCGTTCTTCGCACTCACTTGATGATTTGCTCTCGCGGCGTGTTCAGGTACACTCGTTCCATCATTTAGCACGCTGCATTATATTTTAGTTGGGTGAGCACTCGCGGCACACATGCCGCCCCGCACTAGGCCACGCACGTGGGGAGCCTCTTCCAAGCGGAAGAGGACCAATGACCCCGGTCCCTCTACCCCTAGGGAGGACTCCACTCCACCTAGTCCACCTCCACCCACACAGCTGCTTCCCACCAATCCCATCCATACACAGCCACCACCGGCTCCCGCTGTCGGGCTGCTGGGGATCACGTTCAGAGACGACGCATAGCGCGTCTGATTTGAGCGTATCGCCCAGCGCTCGATAGTGCCTTCTAGGTTTGCACACTTGGCAGACCTTGACCGCCTAGGGGTATTAGATGGGCTACTCACGTTGTACGACAACGTGGATTGGCGCGACTTTTTGTCTGTGTCAGCGGACACTACGTCCGTCCGACACTTGAGGTTCTTAGTTCGATAGCCTGGACCGATGAGGGATGCTCCTTCCGCCTTATGGATCGAGAGTGTCAGATCTCTCTTGATATGCTTTGAGCATTCTTTCAGTGGCCCATTGTCCCTGAGCCTGACCGTGCCTATGCTCCTACGCATATCCCACCACCGTCGTTTGATTCCTATGACTTTTGGACCCGGATCACGGGTTCACCACTTGCCTTTGACCCTAGTAGGGCCAAGGCCTCAGCTATAGTCCACCCCTGCCTCTGCATAGCACATCGCCTTATGGAGACCACCTTTCTTACGAGGTACGAGCCTGGGACGATGTCTACGCCTGAGCTCTATATGCTCTACGTGATGACTCGCCCCAGAGTTCAGGATAGGGGTGGTGATGCGATGGTCCCCGCCATTGAGATTGATATCGCTAGCTGGTTTTTGGACCGCATCATAGTATCGGTGAGCGCTCGCTCACCGATCTGTTGCGGTGGCCTGATCACTCTGCTAGCCCTGATGACCGGCGTGGACCTTCCTGACGACTTGCGTCGACCTTCGGGCCCCACTTCACTCTCGATAGATGTTATGGCCCGGGTGAAGATGCTTCGTCCCCACGGCCGGCGGCACTGGGTATGGTTGCACGGTCCCTTTAGTGCCGATTATATGATCCTCCCGAGCCCCGCTCGGACACATATAGGACCGGCACACTGGGACTGGCTTTCGACGATGGATCTCCTGATCCCCGCCGCCTACGTGCTAGAGGCCGAGGGAGCCGAGCAGGCACCACCTGCACCCGTCGACCCTGTGATCCCTCAGCCTGAGCCTGCACTGTCTGCACCTCCCGGCACCTCTGTCCGTCGGTGTCGGGAGTACCCTAGCTGTGTCATCCACCACGTCTACCACCACCCCACCACTGCTGTGCCTATCTCAGTTGAGCCTATTTCCTCACTTCTTCCCGAGCATCCACCCACCATACTAGAGAGCGGCGAGTCTTCCTTCGCTGTCGTCGTGGAGACCCTATCCAGTTTGATCTCCGCTGGGGTGTCACCTTTTGGGACCTACACTTTCTCCCCAGTGGTCGACCCTTCTGTCTCCACCGCACCTGTCCCTTTCGAGAGTGTCGTGACATCTGTTCCCACGTCTGCGTCACAGACCTCTCTTGCTGCCTCGTTGCTGATTTTGTCCACTATCACCACTGCTGCTGCTTCCACCTCATACCAGCCTTCGTCCCAGCCTCACACTGAGGCTGGGCATCCACTAGTGAGCACAGCCCCCTTTCCACACATACCTGCTAGCCCGATTATTTACACAGCCCGTGTTAGACAGCCCCGTCCTTCACAGCCTAGACATGTGCATCCCTCTGCACCACCTCCTCCCAACACTCTACTTCAGAGCATTCGTTCCCTTGAGGGGGCGGTGAGTGGACTCAGAGGCGACCTTAGGACTCTGTCGGCCACAGTCTCCGCCGTGCAGCACCGCGTTGAGCTACTTCCCAGTATTCAGGCTTGCCTGACTCAGATTCTCACGCGACTGCCACCACCACCACCACCCACCCAGCAGCTTCCACACCCACCACCCCCACCACCACCTCCACCTCCGCCACAGGACGGAGATGGTGCAGCACCACCAGCTTAGGCACACCCTTGATGCCATTGATATTTTTTGTCGATTATGCTGCCCATTTTCTGCTGGTCCTGGAGTTTTTTTTGCCCCCTCCTCCTCCCCTCACTATTTTGGTCCCTGTTCTGATCACATCATTTTATATCTTTTTTGGGAGAGAGGGAGTGTATTTTTGGTGACACATATCTGCATCACTCTGATCTTTGCATGCATCACATCCGCATCATATTTTCTGTTTATTTTTCTTTTTTATCATGCATGCATCCTCACCCACCCCACCCATTTCATGTCTCTCGGTGTGCCACACTTTGCACATTGAGGACACTGTGCACTTTAGCTTGGGGGAGTGAGTTCTCACACTTTTTGCTTTTATCGCCTTTATTTTTAGTTTTTTCACGTTTTTTTCCGCTTTTGCACCCATTTTTCATCACTTTTTCATTTTCTTTACCATGCATCACGTTTTTCTTATTTTCTTTGTGTGCTGCATTGTAAATAGTTCTGTTTTCTTTTATCTTTATTTCTTTCATCTTTTGCTAGAGATGATTTTTCTGTGATGACGATGACGTGGTGTTAGCTTTTCTCAATATGCATGCTAATTTTGTCATGTCATAGCTTTTGTTTTTGATATCATATGCTATGTTCTGCTTTGCATTTAGAAATAGTAACCCACTTCTTTTTCCGTATGAAAATGGATGAAATTCTATTATTAGCTGATGTCTGATAATTCATATGTATGCTATCGTAGAAAACACACCAAGATTCACGCATTGATTGCTTATATCTGGAGTACTGCTTTCTTTTCTCATATCACTTTTTATTGCATGATTTGTACGCTTCACTTCAGGTTGATTGAATGTTTGCTAGCATTGATAAATCTGGACTAGTTTGCTTTTTGAGATTAAACTGAGTAGATTAAATTACCCTGCTGAAGTTGTCATGCACGTCCTATAGAGTGAACCGAGAGATACATTTATTTCTTTCTCCACATATCTTGAACATTATTTCTCTATTTTAAATTCATTGGTGAATCTCCCCTTAGCAATTCTATTATTGGCATTCCCCCCGTTATTATATCCCATGCTCCAAATTCCCCAAAACCAAAAAGAAAAAATACTTGTATATCCTTCTCTTTTGATTTGGGATCATTTGTGTATATATGTTATTCGAAAAAGAAAAAAAAGGGAAAAGAAAAGAGAAAAGAAGTTCGAAAACGATCCCATCTCATACCCTTTCTCTCTTTCTTCCCTCTTTTGTGCTTTTATTTTTATTTCTTTTACTTTTGGAGCTTCAAAAGAAACGGGGAATGTAAATATTGTTTTGTTTATGCCACCACGGTTATGGATGAGCTTGGGGGAGGGGATCCAATGATGTATGAGAGAGTGACTACATGACGGTGCATGACAACCTAGGCTAAGTAATATTTTATACTCGGTGAGATTGCTAAAAGTTTCACGAAATCCAGAAATCTGCGCTTAGCATTCATATCATGAAAACCACACTTTTCTATTCTTACTACTCTATTGTGTGATATCTCTTATACTCCTTATAGAAAGCATTCAATTGAAAAGTGTGTGATCTACGATTTTGTATACCGCTTTAGATGCTCCAGACGATGTTAATTCTAGAATTATTCCATTTTTCATGCTATATTGATATTCTTGGATTTTCTATTTCAAATGCACCATTATACTATGATATCGAGATAAAAGTCTTTGACATGTGTTTTATATTCGATGCGTGCTATATGAGTAAGCAAAACCCACGTCCTGAGAAAAATGATCTAGCAACTTCCTTCTTCGTTTTCTATTTTGTTTTTCATTTTTCATTTTCCATTTTTCCATCGTTTCCATTATCTTTATCCACCGAGTTCGCTTTTTACTCATCTTCCTCGAGGACGAGTAAGAGGTAAGCTTGGGGGATTTTGATCACTCCATATTTTACACCTTTTTCTCCTTGTTTGCATGCCATTTAGATCGCCCATATCACATTTTTCACGATTATTAGACAATATTGCGATGCTTTTCACGATTTCTTGTTTTTTTTGTCGTATTTCAGGAGATTTGGAGCGATTTGGAGTGATTCTGAGATGCACCCACTCCGGAGTGTCACCCGTGACTCTTTTGAGGGGAATTCTGTGATTGGAGAGGAGTGGAAGAAGAAAGAACGTCGTAGGAGCGACGAGGAAGCAAAAATACGAAGATTGGGCATTTTCAGCATGCCACTCGGCCGAGTGAAGGAGTCACTCGGCCGAGCATCGACAGCCCACTCGGCCGGCCAGATCGGACACGCAACATACTCCATATCAGCGTGTACTCGGCCGAGCATCGCCAGACCACTCGGCCGAGCACGGATACACCACTCGCCCGAGTGGCATCAAGACAACGGCAACCAAAATTCCCAAGTTACTGTAATCCGTCAGTCAGCCCCGAGTTCCGACTCGACCGAGTGAAGAAATCCCATCGGCCGAGTGAAGAAAGTCACTCGGCCGAGTGACTCCCGAGGAGACGACCCCCAAAAGTCCAGACTTACTGGAATCCGTCAGGGTCCGTCACTCGGCCGAGTGACATTTGTCACTCGGCCGAGTGAGCCGCGCTGCCTGTAGCGTAAAGTGCGATTTTCAAGCTGCGCAGGGGCAATTTTGTCACAGTTTTTTGGGCGATTTTGGGGCGTATTTAACCCCAGTTTTTAACCTAGTTTGGAGAGCTTTTTCTCATATTTTTGGCAGCCCTTTTTGATTACTTTTTAGGAGATTAGATTTAGTTCTTTGGAGAGAGATAAAAAGTTCTATTTTGTTGGATGCTATTGAATCTTCATTGGTTTGTCTCTCTTTCTATCAAAAACCTCATTTTTATTGATATATTGTCTATTGCAATGAATTCTATTGTTTTTATTATTGAATTTCTAATGATTTGCATTATGAATTGTGAGTAGTTTTATCGTCTTAGGGTGTAGGGATGAACCTTACAAACCCTATTTCTAATTTGTGATGAATTGGTGAAATTCTTACTAGAATTGATTAGGGTTAGTTTGGGATTGATTTAATACGAATAGCTAGGGATTCATACCGATTGGGATTTGCAAGAGATTGGATCCCAACTCGATAGGAAGCCCTAGAAATTCGAATTGGGTTACAATTGGGTTTCTCTGGAATCAGTTTGCAAGAGATTGGACCGAAACTAGGGTTTTCGATTGCAATTCTATACCAATACCCGTTTGCAAGAGATTGGACGGGTAGGAACTATCCCAACCTAGGTCGTAGCTCGAGTTTGCACGAGAGTGGGCTCGAGATACGATTGAACGATGATGTTGTTCTTCACGCTAGCTTGCCTAGGTTAGGGTTTGCAAGAGATTGGACCCTACCCTAGGTTTGCTATAGACCGGCAATAGCGCGAGAGCGTGAGCTTGGTTCTACATTTAGTTGCAACTAGTTCACCTGAATTTCAAGTCTAGCAATTGTGAAACCTACGAATCACAATGACGAGATACGGTTTGTAGCGGGGATTCCCTATCCCTTGGCGTTTTTATTAATTTGATATTTTCTTTATACAATTGAACGACTGTGACCGCTTTATTGCGAATATTTCTCGACTGTTCTTATAGCCAGGTGAATTGAAGAAGACACCATCATTTGCCCTCCTCGTGTTTGAGACCCGCTCGCCGCTACACCGTGCGCTTGCGGTAAGACTAGCGAGTCTCGTCCCGGGTGTGTATCCGGGGCGCGATCAATGAACACTCGCTACAAGGGATCTACCAGAGAATTGTTATTCGATCCCGAGATCAAGAAGACAGTGAGGGCTTTGAGAGCCACAAGTAGAAGTTCATCTCCCTCCGCTCAGATGGCGGAAAACATTCCTCCTCCTCCTTGCACCGGGTCCTTCAGGGACCATATGAAACCAACATTTGGGAACAACTCCTCCATCCTCAGACCGCAACTGGCAGCAGCCAGCTTCGAGCTAAAGACGGAGTTGATTAATCTGATGCAGCAGGATCCCTTCCACTGGCATCCACATGAAAATCCCAACCATCACATTGACACCTTCCTGGCAAAGTGTGATATGTTCAAGGCAAAGGACATTAGTGATGATGCTGTGAAGCTGCGGCTTTTCCTGTTCACTTTGAGGGATAAAGCCTAATATTGGCTCCGGGCCCACCCTCCCAACCATTTCACCACCTGGGAGAAGCTCGCACTTGCCTTCGTGGATAAGTTTTATCCACCCTCGAAGACATTGTAGATCCCTGGAGCGATTTCTAACTTCAAGCAGCTTCCACAGGAGTCACTCTATGAGGCATGGGAGAGGTTCAAGGGCCTCCAACATCAGTGTCCTCACCATGGGATTCAGCCATGGGATTTGGTGCAGAGCTTTTACAACCGGCTCCAGCTTAGCACCAAAATGATCATCGATCCTCGGCGCAGGGCGCCCTACTTGATAAGTCTCCTGAGGAGGCTATTGACTTGTTGGAGCACATGGCAGCCAACACTCAACAATGGAATGATGAACGGACTGTTGTGACACAGACTCCTGAGGTCAAGGCCGCTAGCCACTTGGATTGTCACATCGAGACCTTGTGCAAAGAAGTGGCCCGCATTGAGCAGCGTCTGGACTCCATCCCTGCTTCACCCAGCACATTGTACCATCCTGTAGAAGAGTATGCCGATCAGGGCTACATCCCTAGTGATGCCCACTACGATGGTGCTGAGACATCTGAGACCGAACAATACGTCCAAGGAGAGAGACGGAATCAGTGGCAACATCCAGCTGCCAGGAATCACCCGGGGTTTTCTTATGGAAACCCAAGTGGATGGCTGCAACCTCTGCAATTTCAGAGACCACCCCCTCCTCAGCAGCAGCAGAACCAGCAGCAGGGCAGATTTAGGCCAGCGGGGCCTTACAGGCCGTTGGGATATCAGTTCAACCGGCCACCTCAGCAGAATTATGTGCCAAATCCACCCAAGTCCAATCTTGAATCCATACTGGAGACTTTCATGAGTGGTCAGATCCGCTTTAATCAGGACACCTCGAACCAGTTCAAGAATATAAATTCTTCACTTGATGAACTAAGGGGCCAAATGTCGCAGCTTTTGAAGAATCATGGGAGATTTCCCTCACAGCTAGAGACGAACCCGAGAGTCCAAGCTAATGCCGTGGTTTCAGTTACCACACGTGGAGGATGGGTGACTAACCCCGTCATGGTCCTGGTGCTAACTAGGGAGAAAGTCACTGCTGAAAAAGCCGTTGATGACGGCAGCAGAGAAAAGGGCGCTGAAGGGCCTATAATTATTGAGGAGAATGCGGATGCACTACCTGCCATGCCTACTACAGCACCTCCTCCTGTTGATGCTACAAGGAGTAAAGTTTTCCGACCTCCCCGTCCATACCCACAGAGGCTAGCCCTAGCCAAAATGGAAAAGAAATACTCCAAGTTCATGGAGTTATTAAAGGGAATTCAGCAGAACATCCCCGTTCATGGACGCCATTACAGAGATCCCGATCTACACCAAATTTTTGAAGGATCTCATCACGGGAAAGAGAAAACATGAAGAAATCAAGATATTGGAGGATTCCACCTCTGTTATCAAAAATCAGCTCCCCCAGAAGCTGCCGGATCTGGGGAGCTTTACCGTGTCTTGCTCTATTGGAGGGATGCCTATCAGCAGAGCATTGATTGACTTGGGGGCTAGCATCAGTTTAATGCCCCTCTCCATTTTCAAGAGACTTCAGACGGAAAGTGAGCTAGAACCGACGAGTATGTCCATCCAGCTTGCAGATCATTCTATCACCTACCCGGTGGGAATAGCAAGGGACGTCATCCTTCAAATACCCCCAGGATTATGTGTTCATGTCGACTTCATTATCATGGATATGCCTGATGGAAGGAGTTACCAACTTATACTCGGCCGCCCCTTCATGGAGACGACCGGTGTTCAGATCGAAGTCCGAGAAGGGACCCTCTCTCTCAACGTGGGAGATATCGAAGCGGAGTTTCGGCTACAAAAGCCGATGAGAGAGCAAGCTCATGTGGAAGGGGCCAGCTACCTGGAGCTTCTTGAAGACGAAGCCATTGAGGATTTTACTTCCGAGGGGGTCATTAACGACCCAATGAAGACAAGCATCGACGATGACGGCGACCCAACCTACAACAAAGAGGTCCCCGCGTACATCCGAGTATTGGATGAAGAACTTCTGAATCATTCACCGAGTCATCAAGAACCAGAAACTATATGCTACTCAGAGGAGAGGCCTGAAGTGGGCGGAAACCAAATGCCGCCGGATCGCACCACCGCGAAGAATGATGCGCGACCACCACGCACACCAAGCGATAACTGATATATTTAAGGGAGTCGAGCTCACGACTTAAAAGGAGCGCTTATTGGGAGGCAACCCAATTTCTAGGATTTAGGATTTTCTTTTTCAGTTTATTATATTTTCTTTCATTTTTTCGAGATAAAACTATAAAAATCACAAAAATTTGATGAGTTCATCTTTTGTATAGGATGGACAAGTGGGGGTATGCGTATCAACATTATCAACGGAAGGAAGCCGGAGGGGAGCATCAGATTCGAAGATTTGGAGAGAAAACCACAGAAAAGTAAGAGGAAATAGGAGACACAGGAGACTCGACCGAGCAGCTTCACTGCTCGATCGAGCAGTTCAGATACAAAAGGAGGGAGTATATTGCTTTTTCTACACGGCCCGAGCAGCCTCCTGCTCGGTCTGAGTAGAAATAGACTTTGTCCAAGCAACTCATTACTTGGTCGAGTACTACATGCTTTTGAATGTGAGGAGAAACCATCACTCTGCCAACACGACCCGATTATTATTGGCTCGGCCCGAGTAGAAATCGACACGGACTGAGCAGCAAACTGCTCGGTCAAGCAGACAAGGGAGTATATTGCATCTAAATTTACAGAATTTCATCTGTCTGGCTTGGTCGAGCATCCTAGCTGCTCGGACCGAGTCGGGTCGGGTTTTTAACCGCAACCCGTTTCAATTTTTTACTTCACCGATAAATTTTTTTAACCCTAATCAAAAAATTCTTACCCCCGAAATTACTCTCCCCGAGCCCCCCTCCTCTCCCTACTCGTCAGCCCCACATCGCTGTCTTCCTCCTCCCGCGCCGCTGCCGGCACCGCCGATCGCACCGCCACCTCCGGTCAGCCACCCTCCATCTCTCTCTCTCTCTCTCTCTCTCTCTCTCTCTCTCCGCCCCCTCCCCCTCTCTTCCGTTCCCGTCCCCTTCTCTAATCGATGTCGCTGTCGACGACGCCACCGCCACCAACGGCGCCACCCATCAAACCACCCCCTCCCTTCGACTCTTCCCCATCTCTACCTACCCCCGGCATCTCCCGCCCAAAGCCCCCCCAACTCCGATCGCTTGTGCCCTAAGGCACGGACCGAGCATAATAGTGCTCGGTCAGACCTCCCTCACCGAGTAGCACGACTCGGACCGAGCAGTACCACTGCTTAGTCGAGCATCCCTATATCAGCCTGTTCCCCAATTTTAATGCCCTATTTTGACGTTTTCATTTGTTTCTATTGCAGGTGTTCGTTGCCTACGTCATCACGGACTACAGGGACTAGCTTGGGGGAGCTCTAGGCACTCGCATTGCTCGCATCTCCCACATATATGGTACACTCGTTCCCTCTTTTATTTTATATATCGTAGACACGATGGTTCACATACGCGGATCCACCACACCCCTGTTCGGGGGAAGAGGCCGTCTTCTGGCACCTCCTCTTCCCGACCCCTGCGTCGTGCCCGACACACCACCACATCCACAACAACCTCCACTATTACCACCCTCTCTACCACAGCTCCCGCCACCACCACTACCATTCCCACCACCACCACACCTGTCACGGCCGCCCTTATCCCCTCTACCACAGATCCTATCCCCACCATAGCACCATCCACCACCTCTACCACATCCCCCACACACTTAGTAGGAACCAGGGATGCCCTGCCTGCACGTCTCCGGACATATGGCATCATGTTTCAAGACGACGCACACCGAGAGCGTTTTGTTAGGCTCTCTCAGCGCCGTCTCGTACCTATTGTGTTCATAGACGTGCCCACACTTAGATCTCTCGGACTCCTACATGGAGTTCATCACCTCTACCGAGCGATCGTTTCAACTCCTTCCTCGGTGTGCACGCTCCCACCTACTCCCACATAGCACTCAGGGTCTCAGCTTCCTTGCTCTTACCCCAGCTGGTGACGGCATCACCTTCTGCCTCATGGACCACGACTGCACTATCACATTTGCCATGATCTACGAGTACTTCCGCTTCCCTGCCGAGCCCGAGCCCAAAGCATCCTTTTCTATCCTCTTTGACGTTGACTCTTTTGATGCTCGAGAGTTTTGTGAGCGTATTTCTGGCCTTCCTTAGTATCGCCCTAGTCGGGCGAAGGCATCGTGCATTGTGCACCCATGCCTTCATTACGCTCAGAGGCACTTAGCTTCCACTCTCTTCTGCAGGCCTGAGGTCGGGACCATGTCTCTCCCTGAGCTTACCTATCTTATTGGTATGACCCGGCCTCTTCGATTTCACCCTGACGGATCCCTACGACCCTTCATGCTATCCGATGCAGCCCACTGGTTGTGTCACCGCCTTTTCCAGACAGCCACCACCTACTTCGCCACCGACATTTGCTGTGGTGGTTTCTTCACCATTTTTGCTAGGATGCTTGATATTCGCCTTCCTGACGACCTTACCCGCCCTGTTGGCCCGACATGCTTGACGATCGGCATGCTCGAGCATATGCATATTATCCGACCAAACGGGGATCGTCACTGGCTATATCTCGTAGGCACCCACCATATCCCACACATAGTGCTCTCCACCCCTCACCTCACACACATTCCAGCTGTCCATCTTGACTGGATGATTCCTAGAGTCGAGCCACTCCCTCCCCTACACGTACTCGAGCCCCCCGGAGCATCGATCGAGGTAGATACCGATGACTCGGTCACAGGCTCCCCGGTGTTTGAGTTACATGACATTGCTGCCTTAGTTGTCGGCCTCCCAGTGCCACCAGTTCACCCATCTTCTGGAGCCATTTTTTCCACCATCGTTGTATCCATCATATCCTCCGCCTTCGAATCTTCGGGGACTGTCCACACCTCTTTCCCCGAGACTTAGATCTCTTCGACCACTGTATTGGTGACAGAGGGCACCGACATACCTTTTACTGACGACCACATAGATCTTGATTCTCCCGTGAACGACTCTGCCCCTACGCTTCCACCCCTCAGCGGCCTGTTATCTTCACTTCCTCTATCCTTAGATCCACACACTCCCCTTTCTGGCACCACTTCCTCATCATCCGCTGTCATTTTCACTGAGAGCGTGTCGACGTCTGTCTACTCTTCTGTGTCGACGACGGCTCTTTCTTCTGTCACCTCTGATTTACCTTCGAGCTCACCCTCTCTTACCTTCTATGCTCGGCACCGTGCCTCAGCTGCACAGGACCAATTCACTAGAGTGCTTAGTCACAGACTCATTCCTCGCCATCCGCCCGATTCACATACTTCAGACGCTCGCCTGACCGCGTTAGAGGAGTCGACTTTCTGCTTACGGCAGGATTTCGAGGACTTTGTACGCTCGACGGTAATACACCGATCTAGAGTCGAGTCGGACCTGACTTCTATTATAGATCTGCTTCGGTACTGTGGCCTGCCTCCTGTTATCCTTGCACACGCTCCGCCACCCAGGCCAGACACTGTGACCCCCTCTGCACCACTCCGTGCTTCACTTTCTCAGGCTTCTGCAGAGCCTGTTTCTACCACTTCTGAGTCGGCTGCCACATTAGATCCCCTGTCTGCCCTGGTATTACTTCCTGCTGAGACCTCCACTACCACCGTCGATCTCACCACCAGCCCTCCTTACGACTTCCAGCCAGATCCTCCACCCACCACTCCTGGTCCACAGCATAGGGACCCACCACCACCCCCAGTGGGTGGTGCCTCTGCTTGATGTCGTCCATACCAGTTTTTGCATCCCCCTATTTATACTGAGCCCATCTGTCTGTTCGGGCCCCTGCACTTAGCCAGCTTGGGTGAGGAGCCACCCATTCATCGTATTTCATTCAGCATTGCATCATTCCATGTTTTTATTTTTATTCCTCCTTTTTGCACAGTTTTTTATTTTCCCTCACCCACCCCACCCCTTTAGCATCATCTCCTGCTCACGAGCGTTTTCTTAGCAGTGAGGACACTGCTAGGTTTAGCTTGGGGGATGAGCGCTGCCGCTTTTATTTTTTATTTTTCTTTTACATTTTCCTCCCTTATTTCAGTTTTTATTTCACTTTTTCACCGCTTTTTCACGTCGTTTTCTTTTTTCTCATTTTGCATCATATTTTCTATTTCCACCATGCATGCATCTCTTTTTCTTTATTTTCTTATCTTCTCTGCCTTTTTCTTTTTATTTGCTAAGGATGGTCCGAGTGATGATATCTCTTATATCCTTATTAGTCTTTTACGATGCTTACTTTCGATGACATGCTATTAGGGTAAATTTCAGTTTTACTATCTATATGCGTGCATTTCTATTGCTGATCTATCTGATTTACTGCTTAAAATGAATTGAAAATTGAATGCATGAATTAGCATCTAGTATGATATATGTTGGATAATGCACCTAGGTTCACGCATCACTAGAACACTTGGAGCATCTGTTTTTATCTCAGTCACTTCTGTTTGCATGCCTGTTGATATTGTGCCTATTACTGCATGCCTTTTCAGTATTCGTTTAGATGAATGAAAATATCCATACTATCTATGAGTTTAGTTAGGGTATTATTTTATCGAACCGTTGTGCACTATCTTATTAGTGAACCGAGAGTCTTACTATTTTTCCTTCTCCACATATCTATTTATATCTCTACATATCAGTTGGTTACACCCCCACAGATATCTTTACCGCATCTCACTTCCCAAACCCAAAAAGGAAAAATGTATAGCTTCTAAATGAAAAAAAATGTGTGTGTATATAATCATATGTGAAAAAGAAAAGAAAAAGAAAGAAAAAGAATAAATATTATTTTATATCATTTCATTAGAAGCTATCATTTATACTGGAAAGAAAAAGAAAAAATTTCATATCATATTCCTAGATGCGACGCCTCAAGCTAAGCTTGGGGGATGGGGTAAACCAACTGATCACATGAGTGATCATGACATTAGAGTGGAGTCGGTGCATAACGGGGAGATTTAATAATACCTAAACTTTATGAAATGCTTTGGGTTTTGGAGATTTTTCATGAATCGAAATGAATATCTGAATGGCATGATTTTTATATTCTCTATTGCATGTTATGTGATTTCTTTATGCTCCTTATGTATCTGTGATTGAAAAGGACGTTGCCAACTTCTTTATACAAGACTCTAGGGATTGCATGAGATTGATATGATTTGATGGTGTTATTTCAGTAGATCCCTATCATTTGCTTATATTGCATGCTAGTTGACGTCCCCCTAGATTTAGCAATATATACAGTGGGATCGGGGATACCAGATTTAAATATTTATAACCGCAAGCGCACGGTGTTGTAGTGTGGCTTGGGGATCGAACTCAGGGAGGCGTGTGTTGTGCTTGTTGTCAAGAAGGAACCGGATCACCCGATGGGTGAGCTAGCCCGATCAAATCGGTAGGTTGTCACGAAATAGAAATACTATGAATGTAATATATAAAAGGAAAACTAGGACTTTGGTTTCCACCATATCATGTGCCCTCTCTATTACGACCGACGGATAGGATTTCGATTGGATTTTAGGGTTTAGTGGTGAGACGTTGCCTCTAAGAATGGTACCTAGCGTCCCATGGGTCCGATATTACGGTCGATGCCCAGGATGATACGCTAGGACTACCGGGTTCGGACGGTGGGCATTCCCATGTCCATTAACACCGACCGACTCCGGGAGCACTAAGCTCGCAATGATTACTCCCAACATTTCATCATGCCGTTCCCATGTGCTAGGATTCAATGTCTACGCTAGAGGTGTGAGATGTGGCTAGGGGATCAAACACCAGTTTTATTTCCCCTTGGCCTGACGGTCAAAGGCGGTCTTTCTCCCGCCAGTGACAATAAAACGCCCCGCTTAACCATCTAAATTCCCAAACCCTATCGAAATCCTATTCATATGGTCGTTTTAGGGAGAACCCACGAAGGGGCTTCCACCAAAATCCCAGATTGGGAAACTACTCACAATTCATGGTGAAAATAGCATCAAAACAAATTTCAACCATTGAAATCAAAATCAGACAATAGAAAAGAGAAGCTAGCAATAGTATTAACGCAATATCAAAGTTACACGACAATCAAAAAACTTACAAGACAGAATAAATTCCGAGCCGTCAAAAATCCCAAAAAGGCAGAAAAACAATAGGGATCCGAATCTAGAAAAACCTAGGTCACTATTTATAAAAAATGAGGCCACCCGATCGGTTGAGGCATCAACCGATCGGGTGAGCTGACCGTCGCTTTCGCTATCGGGCTTCAGACGTATCAACTAATCGCTGAACTGAGCTAGTGGCACCACCGGATCGTGAATTGGGGATCTTCGGCTTCAGATGAACCGATCGGGTGAGATGTCACCTGATCGGTTGGAATTCAGAACAAAATAACAGAGAGCTCTGTCGATCTCACCCAATCGCTGAACCGATCGGGTGAGCTGCTCTTCACTTCTGCTCTGTCCGGGTCGGATACGCGTGCACCAACCGATCGTGTGGCTCTGTCTACCTGATCGGTTGAGGGCTGAAATATAGTAATCTTCGATGTTTGGCCATCTGGATCGCGCGTGACACCTCCCGTTGCTACGAGGACTCGCGATATCTGCTTTGTATGTCCCCAACGCTGGAAACTCCAGCATTTGCACAAAACACGGGGAAAGTGAAAAGATACAAAAAAACACAAATGAACAGATATGAAACAACGGAAAACAGCAGAAAATCAAGAAGAAGACGTGCGTGAATATATAAAATATAAACGCACGTCAAAATCCCCCAAGCTGAACCCTTCCTCGTCATCAAGGAAGACGAGTGAGAGTATGAGCTCGGAGGGAAAAATAGAGAGAGAGAGAAACAGAAAGAGAAAATAAAATCCTAGTTCGCCCGTCAGAGCCACAAAATCAAACACGCCACACCAACCAAGCATGCGATAAAACACATCACTAAACCAAGGAATATGAGTCCATACCAGTGTCGTGGGCCCACACGGTGAAGCGTGAGTGAGTGTGGTCGTGTGCTAGCTGTCGGTGTCACTATCTAAATTGTGTAATAAAGCTCCATATGCACATACCCAAGGAATGACCCAAATATCGATTCAATTCGAATTAGTGGTGGATAAAAGCTCAAGCATGCATGAGAATAGAATAAGAATTGAAGCGTATCATGTGTCGGGGACTCCACTGCTAGGGACTAGAAAATCACCACACTATAGCCTATATAATCACTAGAAATTTTCTATGCCAAATTTGTTCGAAAACGAAGGAGGTTGAGTAGGTGTGGAGTAGAACACTCGGTGCAAATTCTCGCCTTCCCTTTATTCACGGTGGAAGAATAATATTCACACGTGAATTTTTTTTGGGTTTTTGGTATTTGTATTTTTTTTTGGATTTTTGCTATACATATTTTTTTCTTTTCTCTTTTCTTTTCTTTTTTGGATTTTTCTTCTCTCCCTTCTTTTTTTCTTTTGGATTTTTGGCTACATACTTGTGTACTCTCCCAAGTGGGAGAACGGTACACGACGAGGGGATTTGCACCAAGTAAAACAAAAAAGAAATCAAAATCTAAACACTTGGGCAAAAGAAAGTTTTCTCGCAAATCAGAGCATAAGCTAAATGGGTTATCCTAGTCCTATTGGTGGAGTCCCTGACACATGCGAATTGAAGCATACTATTATATATATATATATTCCATGCATATAGAAGCAGCCAGTTGAGGCAAATACCACATATTCAAAATTGAAGCATGATAATCATGGGGTCAACCAAGAACATGTATATAAATCAAAATCACAAAGTAGAAGCACACCACTAGCTAGTCACGACACACGACTCACATAAAAGCAAAGTGAACCCACGAAGCATGAAACACAATGGGACTCGGCTTCCTAGGGTTAGTGAATGTGATTATCGTGGCTAGGCTAAGTGTGTGTGTGTTTTGTGGCAATTCATCACATGGGGTCATCTCTAGGAGAGGGAGAATAAAAAGATGAGAAGAAAAAGAAAAACACGATGAAAACGACTCAAAAACAATGAAAAAGACACAACTGACGCACAAAGTGCGACTTCCCCAAGCTGAAACTTGCATTGTCCTCAATGCAATAGTAATAAATACGGGAGGGCAAAGAAAATGGGGCGGAAGTATGCACCGACTCAAAAATAATGAAAAACAATAAAAACACACCCAAAGAACACAAACACACAAATAAAAGATATAAAAACATCATCCGTAGAACACGTATGAACAAGCACACGACAAAGACATCACATGACAACACACACAAAAATCGATTTCCCCCAAGCTGAACATGGCAATGCGAGCAATATGATATGATCATGGTGATGCAGAAATAATGTGCTAGAGGGAAAGTTAATCTGAGCTACTGTCGGTAGAATGGTAGGGAGATGGTGAGGAGGGTGGGGAGTAGTGGACGAAAGAATCTTGTGAAGATGAAGGAGAGGGTGTGCCGACAGGAGAAGGTGGGGCAACCGGCTGGTGCACAGGTAGGTCGAAAATTATTGGTGGATCGTGGTGGATAATGATGGCACCGGGTGAACCGACACAAGGGTGTCAGTCGGGAGGTTCCAAGGGTGGAAAATGTACGAGTGTGGCATACCAAGGATCCGGGTAGAACTCCCACGATAAATGAGAAATTCGAATGGGGAGTCGCTCAGAGGATGATGGTGGTAGGATTGCAAATGGAGTATTGTCAGGACTATAGAGGTTGACTGCACGTTCCTCACCGAAAGAAGTGATCATGCCGATATCGATCAAGTAATCGCGATCGACACAGCTACGTCTTGGTAAAATTGGGAGGTTGGGCGACAGCCTCAAAATACAACTGATAATAAGAGTGATCATCCCACCATAGCAGATAGATCCAGAAATTGCACGGCTAACAGATAAAATCTCGTGGATGATCCAATGGGCGGTGTTAATGGGCAAAGGGACATGTCTATGGATCCTGTCGTGGGACATGGCATAAAGAAAGAAAAGCTCATCCCTAGACACCGTGGAAACATCTACGCGGGAAAATATGGTGTTGGCAAGGAGGCAATGGGCGAAACGGTAACATGGATGTATGATGTAGGAGGCAAGTGCCCTCGATGGAAAGGTGGTATACCGGGTGAACCGTTGCCAAACACCATCGTTACAAAAGTAGGAAAATATATCAGACCGATCATGAGTTGAACATTCAACATGACGATCGGGGTGAGGGAAATTCAGCAAATTGTTAAGCTCGGCAAAATTCATAGAAAAATTGGCATTGAAAGCGCGGAAAGTGAAACCACAATCGGACACTTCGAGAGAACTGAGGAACTTGAGTGTGAGATTCCAGTGTGTGTGTAGGCATGGGCACGCAGAATTAAATTACAACCAATGCAGTTAAAAATTTTGCTGACGCTACTAAAGAGTCCGAGAGATTCGAGCGTGGGGGAATCATCGAAAAGGGTAGGTCGCATGGGGCGATGAAGCAGGGCGTGCAGACATGTAGATTGCTCTTCAGAAGTTGGGTTAATGCCCAGGAATGATGGGGAAAAGGGCCATGGAGGGGATGTCTCCGTGATGATGAGGCAATCTCTTTTCCCTTCCTAGACATGGTAATGACCTGGGGGAAGAATGACAAAGTGGGGGAGGGTGTCTATGATGATGATAAAGCAGATGAATCAGGTAGACAGAAATTCAAGACATTCCGTATAAAGAAATAAATATGAAGAGTGGAAAGAGGGTACCAAGAAATGATGCAAGTCCAAGCTCCTGAAAGATCCCACGCCTTATGAGGGAGCGATTTGGGGAGCCGCCGCTCGCTGATCCGTCAAGAAATGTATTTTCGAAAATTGGGTGCTAGGGTTAGGGTTTGGATGATTTGCGGGTGAATGTGGTTGATGGGAAGGGTATTAATGGTGGGGGAGTGTGGGAAAAGGTGGGGGTATGGTCCTAGGGGTGGAGGGATTGATGGAGGAGATCAATTTGGAAGATGGAGAGATGGATTGTGTGACAGGAAGTTCGGAAGTCGGGTAAATGAGGTCGGGTGAGGGGTAGTGTATGTATAGGGTTAGGCAAACCGATCGGGTGAGATTTCACCCGATCGGTTGGGTTATTTTTGAAAACTTCTTGCGAACCAACAGCGACAGGTCAACCGATCGGGTGAGACTTCACCCGATCGGTTGGCCACTTCCCAATTTTCCCAAGAGCACTGTCATTTCACCCGGTCTTCCACCCGATCACAGCTTGTTTTCAACCGATCGGTTGATTTAACTCCGAAATTTCCCGAGAGCTCTGCTGTTTTCGCCCGATCTTTCACCTGGTTAGCCTCATATGCCACCCGATCGGTTCGCTGATGCGCTGAAACATCCCATCTTCAGATATAGCTCACCCGATCGGTTGATTCATCACCCGATCGGTTGAGGGCGATTTGCTGCACATATGCAAAAATCAACTAAGTCTTCCGATAAAAATTCCCATAACATTATTTATTCCCTAAAAATTAGTAAAGTAATTCTAAATAGAGAAACGATATAAGTTTAGAACATGGGTTGCCTCCCATGAAGCGCTTGGTTATAGTCGGTAGATCGACTCCTCATTTCGTGATCAATTCAGATCCGGAGGATTTATAGATGAGCCATCGGTCGCTGAGATTCCGACCTGAGAGATTTCTGGTTCGCTAATCGCATAATGTTTTAAACGCTGCCCATTGACCTTGAACGGTTCGTCTCTCCCCATTATCTCAATTGCTCCGTGCGGGAAGACCTTGGTGACTCGGTAGGGTCCCGACCAACTAGACTTGAGCTTTACAGGGAAAGAGCCTCAGTCTCGAATTGAATAGGAGAACTTAGTCTCCTTCCTTGAATTCTTTCTTCAAAATGCGCTTGTCGTGCCACCGCTTCAACTTCTCTTTGTAGATCCGGGCATTTTCGTAAGTGTTGAGCCGGATCTCGTTAAGCTCACTCAGTTGTAGCTGTCGGTGGTTTCCTGCCTCCTTGGCGTCGAAATTCAAATTCTTGACGGCCCAAAACACCTTGTGCTCCAATTCCACAGGTAGATGAGATGCCTTCCCGTAGACAAGTCGGTAAGGGGTTGTGCCGATCGGAGTCTTGAATGCAGTCCTGTAGGCCCAGAGCGTGTCTGAAAGTTTCGATGACCAAGAGTTAGCCACAGTATTCTCCAATATGCTCTTTATTTCTCTGTTTGAAACTTCCACCTGCCACTTGTCTGTGGATGATAGGCGCGCCCGATTCGGTGTTGCACTCCGTACTTCTTCAAAAGAGCTTCGAATTTCTTCTCTATGAAGTGGCTCCCTCCGTCGCTGATTAAGACTCGAGGCACGCCGAGTCTCGGGAAAATATTGTTTTTAAAGAATCTGGCCACCACCCTGGAATCATTAGTTTGGCTAGCTATCGCTTCTACCCACTTTGACACGTAATCTACGGCCACCAGGATGTACTGATTTCCTGAGGACGAGGGAAACGGCCCCATGAAGTCAACTCCCCAAACATAGAAGATCTCGACTTCCAAAATATAATGCTGATGCATTTCGTTCCTCTTGGAGATGTTTCCCGTCCTTTGGTATTTGTCGCAAGCCTGGACATAAGCGTATGTGTCCTTGAAAAGAGTCAGCCAATAGAATCCACTCTGTAGGATCTTCACCGTTGTCTTATAATCACTCGCATGGCCCCCACACTATTGATCATGGCAATGGGAAATTATGGAGGTTGCTTCTGTTTCGGGAATGCACATCCATATCACCCCATCGTTGCAGGTCTTGTACAAATAAGGGTCGTCCCAATAAAATTTTCGGACCTCATGAAAGAATTTCTTCTTCTGCTGATAGCTCACATTGTGGGGAACGATGGCACACGTTAGATAATTGGCGATGTCGGCGTACCATGGAGTCCAGACACAAGAGACAGAGAAAAGAAGCTCGTCGGGTAGCGAGTCGTCAATAGGAGTAGCATCTGGATCTAGAGTGGGCATCCTAAACAGGTGGTCGGCAACGACATTCTCCGCCCCTTTATTGTCCTTGATCTCCAAGTCGAATTCCTGGAGGAGGAGAATCCACCTTATGAGGTGCGGCTTGGCCTCCTTCTTGCTCAAAAGGTATTTGAGGACGGCGTGATCAGTGTGCACGATTACTTTGGCACCCACAAGATACGGCCAGAACTTGTCCATGGCATGGATGACGGCTAGAAATTCCTTCTCCGTGGTCGTATAGTTCCTTTGGGATTCGTCGAGGGTCTTGCTCGTATATTATATAACATGCAGATTTTTGTCTTTCCTCTATCCCAAGACGGCCCTTACTGCATAGTCCCTAGCATCGCACATTAACTCGAAAGGTAGACTCCAGTCTGGCGGTTGAATCACAGGTGCGGAAATGAGAGCTTACTTCAAAAGGCGGAAAGCTTCCATACACTCGTCATCGAAGACGAAAGGCGTATCCTTCACGAAGAGGTGGGTCAAGGGCCTAGAAATTTTAGAGAAGTCTTTTATAAACCGGCGGTAGAATCCCGCGTACCTTAAGAAACCACGGACTCCCCGAAGGTTGAGTGGAGGTGGAAGCTTTTCGATCACATCTACCTTTGCCTTATCCACCTCAATCCCCCTTGAAGAAATAACATGCCCCAACACGACTCCTTCTTGGACCATAAAGTGGCACTTTTCCCAGTTCAGAACTAGTCCTTTATTTTGACACCTTTCGAGGACTTTAGTCAGGTTGCGAAGACATGAGTCTAACTCCGTTCCATAGACGGAGAAATCGTCCATGAAGACCTCCATTATATCTTGGGAGTAATCAGAGAAGATTACGGACGTTAATCTTTGAAATGTAGCCGGATTGCAAAGCCCAAACGACATTCTCCTGTAAGCATACATCCCAAATGGACAAGTAAAAGTTGTCTTCTCCTGGTCGTCATTGTGGATGGGAATTTGCAGACAGCTGGAGTATCCATCCATGAAGCAGAAGTAGTCGTGCTTTGCCAGTCTTTTGAGCATCTGATCAATGAAAGGGAGAGGATAGTGATCTTTCCTTGTGGCCTTGTTCAATTTCCGTTAATCGATGCACATCCGATACCCGGTGACGGTCCTCGTGGGAATGAGCTCGTTTTTCTCGTTATGAATGACCGTCATTCCTCCCTTCTTGGGCACAACGTGTACCAGGCTAACCCATCGACTGTCAAAGATAGGGTAGATAATACCAGCCTGGAGGAGTCTAACAATCTCGTTCTTGACCACTTCCATCATGATGGGGTTCAATCTTCGTTGCAGCTCGATGGAAGAAGCTTGCTCATCTTCAAGCAATATCCTGTGCGAGCAAAGTCCCAAGCTCACTCCCTTCAAATCATTGATTACGTACCCAAAAACATTCTTAAATCTTTTTAAAAAAACCAAGTAGTTTGGTCATTTGGTCTTCAGGCAGCGAGGAGTTCACTATGACTGGCAGCATCGAACCTTCCCCCAAATGTTCATACTTCAATCCCGGAGGTAACTCCTTCATCTCAACTTCTTGAGGTCCTGACACATATTTTTCAAGTTGGTCATCCTCCAGTGAAAGGACTTCTTCCTGGGTCTCCTGGGAGCTAGCATTCAGACCTTCACTCCCAGCTGTGGTTCCACATGGTGAAGCTTTGCAAGGTAATGAGGGGAAAATGGAGGAAGGCGCTAGGTCTTTCTCATACTACTGTCAGCTGCCTCATGGTCCCAAGATTCAAGATGCTCTATAGAGGTCTGCAAGGATAAGATAGATTCCTGCTCAACACACCCGACAAACTCTGCCTGATGGTCCTCCAGACAATCCTCCCCATAGGTGTATGACTCTTCCCTACTGAATTCTGTACTAGGCATGTCAATAAGCATCGCTTCATCGGGATGGAAGAAAATTGTCGTGTTGGGATGCTGCTGAATATCATGATTCCTTTTTTGGTTATCCATAGCAGCTGATAGAAAGGAAAGGACATTCGAAGCGCTTAAAGATTCTGTCAGACTCTGGGCTAAACAGCTGATGTGGTGTGCATGTACCCAGATATCGCCTGAAACAGCGCATGACATCCTTGTTGTAGAGCGGAGAACATGCAAGAAAAGAATAGAGAGACTGCATGGATAGAGAGCACGTTAATAGCACGGGTTGTATGAATGGAGGGATAAGAAGTAGTAATGGAGGTATGGCGACACAGTCTAACAACCCTGTACAACGAATATATACATTATGTCCAAGTAAAATCAAAACGCAAGTAGAATGCAAAAATTATCACATGGTGAGGATGTGAACTAGTCTCTAGGGTTCACTGGGTCCTAAAATAAACAAGCACGTTGCCTCCCTGGCAACGGCGCCATAAAGCTTGACGTCCCCTAGATTTAGCAATATATGCAGTGGGATCGGGGATACCAGATTTAAATAATTATAACCACAAGCGCACGGTGTTGTAGTGTGGCTTGGGGGGTCGAACTCAGGGAGGCGTGTGTTGTGCTTATTGTCAAGAAGGAACCGGATCACCCGATGGGTGAGCTAGCCCGATCAAATCGGTAGGTTATCACGAAATAGAAATACGATGGATGTAATATATAAAAGGAAACCTAGGACTTTGGTTTCCACCCTATCATGTGCCCTCTCTATTATGACCGACGGATAGGATTACGATTGGATTTTAGGGTTTAGTGGTGAGACGTTGCCTCTAAGAGTGGTACCTAGCGTCCCATGGGCTTGATATTCCGGTCGATGCTCAGGATGATATGCTAGGACTACCCGGGTTCAGACGGTGGGCATTCCCATGTCTATTAACACCGACCGACTCCGAGAGCACTAAGCTCGCAATGATTACTCCCAACATTTCATCATGTCGTTTCCATGCGCTAGGATTCAATGTCTATGCTAGGGGTGTGAGCTGTGGCTAGGGGATCAAATGCCAGTTTTATTTCCCCTTGGCTCGACGGTCAAATGTAGTCTTTCTCCCTCCAGTGATAATAAAACACCCCGAGTAACCATCTAAATTCCTAAACCCTATCGAAATCCTATTCCTATGGTCGTTCTAGGGAGAACCCATGAAGGGGCTTCCACCAAAATCCCAGATTGGGGAACTACTCACAATTCATGGAGAAAATAGGATCTAAACAAATTTCAACCATTGAAATCAAAATCAGACAATAGAAAAGAGAAGCTAGCAATAGTATTAACGCAATGTGACAGAATAAATTTCGAGCCATCAAAAATCCCAAAAAGAAAGAAAAAACAACGGGGATCCGAATCTGGAAAAACCTAGGTCACTATTTATAGAAAATGAGGTCACCCGATTGGTTGAGGCATCAACCGATCGGGTGAGCTGACATCCGCTTTCGCTAGCGGGCTTCAGATGCATCAACCAATCGCTGAGCTGAGCGGATGGCACCATAGGGTCGTGAATTGGGGATCTTCGGATTCAGATAAACCGATCGGGTGAGATGTCACCCGATCGGTTGGAATTCAGCACAAAATAACAAAGAGCTCTGTCGATCTCACCCGATCGCTGAACTGATCTGGTGAGCTGCTCTTCACTTCTGCTCCTGTCCGGGTCGGATACGCGTGCACCAACCGATCGGGTGGCTCTGTCCACCCGATCGTTTGAGGGCTGAAATATAGTAATATTAGACGTTTGGCCCTCTAGATCGTGCGTGACACCTTCCGTTGCTTCGGGGACTCGTGATATCTGCTTTGTATGTCCCCAACGCTGGAAACTCCTACATTTGCACAAAAACATGGGAAAAGTGAAAAGATACAAAAAACACAAATGAACGTATATGAAACAACGAAAAACAACGGAAAATCATGAAGAAGACGTGCGTGAATATATAAAATATAAACCCACGTCACTAGTCATACGATTTGTAAAACTAGAAATTGCCAGTAGCATGTATGTATTTCATTCAGAGCATCGTGATGTACTAATTAGGCCTGAGATCTGACCGATCATCCCTAGCAGTCTCCCCTCACTTCTATTCCCCTCTCCTTTTATTTTTCATCTCTTCCTATATTCATTTTCTTATTTCTTTTTGTTTTCCTACGACATATCGATTATTCGTCTTCCTCGAGGAAGAGTAAGAGGTAAGCTTGGGGGATTTTGATGTTTCATATTTTCTACTATTTTATACCATCATTTCATTGCATCCCATGCTATTTTCACATCCAAATCCCACATTTTACTATGATATTGCATTTCTGATGATATTTCGAGTTTCATAATGTTTTATGAGTTTTCAGGGATTTTGGAGCGATTTAGGACCCCACTTGGGTATGGACACATCCGACATGTTTGTGACCTCATTGGTGGAGCTCTGTAGGAGTTCGCCATACTTTTGGGGGCCATTGGAGGAGAAAAGAGAGAGCAAAGGAGAGAGAGGAGACCTCAGCAGCTGTTGGAGAGTTTTTCCCAGACTGCTCGGCCGAGCAGTTCAGTTGCTCGGATCGAGCTGCTTCAAATGAAAGAAAGGAGCTGATACATGCTGGCTCGGACCGAGTAGTTCATCTGCTCGCTCGAGCAACATCAAATTCCAAAGCTGAAGCAATCCCAGCGACACGGCCCGAGCAGCTCTTTGGTGACCGAGTCAGCCTCTGCTCGGACTGAGCTGAGCTGACTCGGTTCGGGCAGGCAGAGTAAGGATTTGGAGATTTTTAGAATCCCTGTTGTGCTCAGTCGAGCAGCTCATCTGCTCGGTCCGAGCGACCGAACGAGCAACGCATTGCTCGACTGAGTCACCTACTCGGTCGGCAATGCCAGGGCTATTTTTGGAAAGTTTTCTGAAGCCGTCGATTGCATGATGTTTGCACTGAAGGCTCGGGGTGCTGTGCGACTGAAGGAAGCGACTCATTCTAGGGATTTTTGAATAGTTTTGGAGAGCGAGAGCTGGGCGATTTTGTAGGAGTTCAGAGATTAATTTTTGTAAGCGAATTTTGGATCGAAACTTGGAGATTATTACTTTTGTCCCTGATTGCTTTTGTGCTTGGGAATCTGAAATTATTTCTAGATCTATAAACTGCAAATCTTTTCTATCTCCCACTGTAAGTCTTCTACCTTTATTCTTTTGATTTCTATGATGTCTTCTTCTTTGGAAATGATGTTTTTATCTGTTGATATCGCCATGTGTGAGTAGATTATTCTAGGGTTGATGGGTTAGTCCTAGGATCCTTGGGGAAAGACATATATTAGGATCTCTACATTGAATTAGGGATTTAAGGGAGTATTTCGATCGATCCTACCGAAACCCTAGATAACCTGTACTGAGATCATGCCCACGGTCTGTGGAATTGATGTACTTAAGGGGTATCTTAGGGATTCGAATAGGGAAATCGGTGGATACAATTGAGGCTCGTGACCATGCCCGACTTATGCCTTGAGGGGATCCATCGACGAACTATACCGCTACATTGACGGCTACCGCCATTGCGTCAATGAGAGCCACCGAAATACCTGGCAATTCTAACCCACGAGAGTGGTACAAATTGGGAGATTAAACCCCTAGCCCTAATGCAATGTAAGGACCCTATTCCAACGTCGACCCCAACGATCTTAGTGGTGATCCCTAATGCCCTAGTCCTTTTTATTAGTGAAACCACAACAACACCCAATCAACTCTACTTCAACCCGATAGCTATCTCACTTCGAGATCAAGAAATAAACTGAGAATCCATTCACACTATCACCGTCTCTGTGGGATTCGAAATCATTTATACTATAACTCGACACCGTCCGCTTGCAGATTGAGCCCAGAATTGAAGCCTAGGGACCATACCACGCCTGACGATCGTGACACCGGCAGGTGGAACCTAGGTGTAGGTTTCAGGTGTGTCACTAAGAAATACGGAAGAGGAAGCATTTTAGATAAGATCCAAACATGTTTTTTTCGCTATATCACGTTATGCATGACTCATGATGACTCCATGAATATATATATATCTGGGAGATGTGTATGCCCTCGAGGCAATTTATCTCTGTGTATGTGCACAAACATCTTGTTCGAAATAACAATAAGCTGTTTGGTAAGAATTTACCTAAGTCAATAATAATGTAGTCTACATTAGAACTTGGGTAAAGTCCTGAGACTTGATGTGAGGTCAAAAATGTATCAAGATGGAGTTCTCGATCATGGAGAAGTGCTTGACCATTTGTATCATAAGTCTAAAAACGTTCTTGGTCGTAGCTGTTTCGAGAAAACGATATCAACACATCGAAAAGACCATTGTGTCTTTGTCTTCACTATGTAGTGGTGACAATGATCTCGTGGTCGTTTGACTTGGCAAAGTCAAAGACGAGACATATGTACTCATTAGAGAATGAGTTCAACAAACGACCCAATGAGAGTTATCATATGATTAACATAGACTAATCTGTCAATGATAACTCTCAATGATGATAAGCAAGTTGGTCCTTTGACTTGAGGTCATTGTACAAACATGTACGTGAACGATGTCACTTTGATCATTGATCTTGCCTCAAGGCAATCTCCGTTGAAAGGTCCTTGGTTGGGTGACACTAGAAGCGTATGAAGAGAGTAATGACCAAAAAAGGATTCGTCTCTCCTGATAATGGAGACTTAGTGTCGAACATGTTAGTTTGGTTTTTAGTAAAAACTCTGGCCAGAGTATGTTGGAAGAAGTCCAACATTATTTGACTAAAGATCGATGGAGACTAACCAGTTTTGAGCTATTGGGGTTGACAGTTGACCATATCCTAGGCTTGCCTAAGCGGCATAGTTTTGATGAAGGGACTAAAACTGCGACATTCATCACGGGCACAGTTAGGATGGTCCCGATAATACTCATTCAATGAGTTAACCACATAATGATGACACCAAAACAGGGACGGTACTTACTGCTCGTGGTCACTACCATCTGGGGTTTCTATCCCCACTTATAGTTGGGTCAGGCCGTAGGGTCTCACACAGAGTGAGACATTCGTCAAGTAATATGAAGTCTTAAGGGAGATTATACATCAGATGTATGGGAATTAATTGTGTCGCAAAAGATTTGCGATATAAACTTTGGAATATTAAAGATGTAGAATTATTGCGTATGATGCAAAAAGAATAAACTATATCGTAAAATGTTTACGAATATATTTTACAATAAAAGCATGAATCGAACTTAATTCAGGGGTCTGGAATTTTCCCAGACCCATTTGTTTTGTTCTAGGCCCAGTAGAGCCGGAGAAAGAACAAAACATAAAGAAAAAAACTCAGCAATATAAAGGCCACAGGCACTGGTCGTCAGGGCTTGGGCCCAGGGCGGCCCAGTTCAGAAGAGGGCTAGGCCTGCCCTGCTTCATTGGCGCCCGCCTCAAGCGAGCGGGTGCCAGCCCATTGCGGACGGGCACCCGACCTGCTTCGGGCGGGCGTGCCTAGCGGACGGGCAGGCACGGTCGACAAGCTACGGGTGGGGCCCGCAAATGGGCTTTTGAAACCTAATTGTTGTAGCGGCTGGTTTTTGGCGAAATGCTGATTTTTGGAAAACTTTGAGACGACGTTTAAGGGGGTCAAACAAAGTTGGAATTGAGCCTCTTTTATTTCTATGCGTTCATCGTTCAGTGCTCTTCGATTTGATATATGATATCGCTAGCGAAGCTCAACGATGAGGGAGGAAAAATTCTTTGAAGTTTGGCCTTCGTGAAGGTCAAACTTAAAATTAATTTTCTCCTCAAATATTTTATCCCACATTACATATGGAGAAAAGGGGAAGGATCAGCTGCCTATATAAATAGGGGCCAACCCCCCTCCTAGAAACTTGCACCAAGCGCCAGATCCGAGTAGCTCCATTAAACGTGAGCAAGCTTGGATCTAAGCTAAATTAGTATTTCTTTTTCTCACGTTTCTTCCTTGCTCCTGATCGGGCTCTAGCAAAGCAACGAAGGAGTTCGGATCGGATCCGAAGTCTTGATAGAGGTTCCACTAAAGATGAAACTTTCTGGAGTGCGTGATTGGCTCGGTGACAAGGAGATTGCTTGCCTCGGGTCACGGTTCAACTCGGGAGAAGCAGCTAATTAGCCCCAATGCGGGGCATCGCTTGGGGATTAAATACATGTTATTGAAAATGATTCTTTGCACGGTAGCAAAGCGACAGGTGTGTAGTTTAATATTCATACGTTTATAATTGCAATAGATTGATATATCTATCTTTAGGATTTGGTCGAACCCAACCCCAGGATAGTAGAGATTCTGGCTAGGGTTATTTCTTTATGACTTAACTTAAAACCGTTTAAACTTGTTTTTCGCTGCATTGTTTTATTTTGTCGTCCGACCGACTTAGGCTGGATGTCGATTTTATGGCCCGAAAGACCTAGAAAACCCTTCATATATAAATTTAGCAGATCCACTCATGAAGGCCCTGACACGCGAACATCTGGAAAGATTGATGTGTAAAAGCGGTATGAGATATCGAGATAAATGGGCCTAAGTACAAGTGGGAGATGTTAAGAGATGTGTGTGCCCTTGAGTCAATTTATCTCTTTGTATATGTACAAACATCTCATTCATAAATGAAAGTATGCCTTTTGGTATCAATTATCTAAGTGTTTCTATTATGATGTGTTCATTTAAAATACTTAGGTGATTTACTTAAACTTAGAGCAAGGTCATGCATGTATTTAGATGAAGATCTCGATTATGAGAAGTTTCTGACCGATAGTAGCTTAAGTCTAAGATCATTTGCAGTCATAGATGTGTCGAGATTAGGATATCGACACATCGGATAGGCTATTGGGTCTTTGTCTTCACCTAGTACCGGTGACAATGATCTCATAATCGTTTGACTTGGCAAAGTCAGGGACGAGACACAGGTGCTCATTGGAGAATGAGTTCACTGAACAACCCTACGAGAGTAATCACATGGTTAACATAAACTCATCTGTCAATGATATTTCTCAGTGACGATAGGTAAGTTGGGCCTTAATCTTGAGATCATTGTACAAACCTATACATGAATGGTGTCACTAAGATCTCCGACCTAGCTTCGAGGCACGACCTGTTGGATATGGACGACATATATACACCCATGAGGGGATGTATGAGGGCCTATGGACCTCAGATGTCGCGTGCACGAAAGCGTGTGCGAAGGGAACCTTTTCTCGTGTGAAAAGGACCACTCGATAAGTGGAAAAAGTCACTTTATAAGTGCAAAAAGGCACTTGATAAGTGAATGAAGAAGAGGATAAGTGAATGTGCTAATATAGGCTAATAAGCTTATATTTAGTTATTTCCTACAATAACTACCCCTAAAGCCTATAATAGGACCCAAGGGTAAGGCATTCATACTAATCTTACCATGCCATAAGTTTGCATAAGGCAACTTGTGTTCTTCTTCTCCCTTCCATTAAAATCCTCTTCTAAATAGAGATTTAGGCTGTGAAACGCTGCTTTGATCCTCCGTGACGAAGTACTGACCGTTGTGGCGAATCCGAGGGCGAAGTTTAGAGATTACAGTGCCGCGTACGCAAGCGTAAGTCTCTCCTCTTCATTCGATCCTAACATCGTTGTTTTGACAGGATCCAACATTGGTATCGGAGCCATACGGGTTCGCCCCGGTCTAACCGTCGCCCCGGTCTAACCGATGAACGAGGCGTTGTCTTTTTCACGAATGAGTTTTCTACCATTATGGATATGGTAGGAGTGCATTGTGATGGAGAGAACACAGCATTTGTTCTTTTCACGTTAAGGTCTTCTGCCATTACAGATATGGCAGGAACTCTCCGTGACGGGAAGAACTGACCGTTCATATCGCCAAACTCGCACTCCTCATGGATGCTGAGTCTCCATTCAATAGGTAATGGGTGCTCTCTTCATGTAGAGCGGGTAGTTTTCGAACTTGAAAGTGTGTTATTTTTTTTGGCACACGGCCATTGAAGTATAACTACTTTCTCGATGAACGGGTGTCTCATCGGAGAAGAAGATTGCGGTTGTAAATTCTCATCGGAGAAGAAGATCTCTTTGGTGCATGATCGCTATGGCCATATGGGCCATGGAGGCTATGCACCCCCCTCCCCATGCGGAGGGGGTTGGCTACGGCCAATGACCACCAAGGCCACCACCCCTCCAGGAGGGGAGGATGTGCAAACCGGACCCAAAGGAAGGGGAGACCGGCCATGGCCAAGGGGCCATGGCCGGCATGCACAAAGGCCGCCATGGCCGGCCTGGCCTCGGCCAGGGCCTGGGCCTGGTCGCCCTGGCCTCTGCCAGGGCCTGGCCCGCCCTGGCAGAGGGCAGGGCAGGCGCCCTGGCCTCGGCCAGGGCCTGGCCGCCCTGGCCGAGGCCAGGGCCTGGCCGCCCTGGCCGAGGCCAGGGCCTGGCCCAAGCCAGGCCACCCCTGGCCTCGGCCAGGGCCGGTCACTGCCGGCCCTGGCCGAGGCTAGGGCCAAGCCAGGCTGGCCCTGGCCACTGCCAGGGCCACAGCCAGCCCTGGCAGTGGCCAGGGCCAGGCCGAGGCCGGCCCTGGCCTCGGCCAGGGCCTCCACCGGCACTGGCCGTGGCCAGGGCCAGGCCATTACCGGCCCTTGGCCTCGGCCAGGGCCAAGCCCCGGTCAGCCCAGTGATTGGGGGGGCTTGCGTGGGTGGTGGCTTGCATGGCCGGTCTCTACGGAGCCGGCGGCAATTGTTTGTGTAGGGTTTTTTGGGACCCTTAGGGCACAAAAACTCTATGCCCGTCCTAAGTCGGACGGAACATAGACAGAAATAGCAGCGGAAAATAAACATGTTAATCTAATTAACATTTAACCCTAGGTCCAAGACCCTAAACCAAGATCTATGCCAACTTGGGATGGGTCTGACCATCCCTAGAAGGATCTAGCAACTGCGATTAAATTAAACTAATGCTAATAAACACATACCCGGAATCTCAGCCCTGGAGCAGGCGAGATGTTCCGCACCGTCTTCCGAGCCGCTCCCTGTCCCACGCCGAGTTGCTCCTCGAACCGCTCCCTGAACCGCTCCTCGAACCACTCCGCATCCCGAGGCGTTCAATCTCGTGTCGCCGAGCCAACCACGCGCCTAAGAATGTTTCACGCGAGTGAATCCTCCACCTAGATTTCGGATCTGAATCCGAACCCCATTCGCGGCTTTGCTAGAGCCCTTAGGAGCAAGGCAGAAATATAGGGAGAGGAGAATTATTAACTTAAGCCTAGATCCGAGCGTACTCCAAAATTTACGAGAGCCGCTCAGATCTAGAGCTTGGGACTAGTTATGAGGAAGGGAGAGGGCCTCTATTTATAGAGGCGGCTGACTCTCCCCTTTTCTCCACAACCGAGGTGGGACTATTAATTTGGGATTAATTAAATCAAGTTAGTTTGCCTTTCACAAAGGGCAAACTTCCTCGAATTTTAACTCCCTCACCGTTGAGCTTCAATGTTGGTACAACCTACCAAATCAAAGAGGGTTCAACGGTGAACGCGTAGGAAAAAACGGCTCGTCAATCCGAGTTCGTTTGACCCTTCAAACAATTGTCCAAAGTTAGCCAAAAGTCCTGCTTCTCTTAGAAACGTAGCAGTCAAGAAAATCCCAGGTTTCAAAAAAAAAAAACCTAACCAGAAAATTCGGGCTGGGTGGGCCTCCATTTTCGCTGGTTTCAGCCCAACAGTTTGGGCTGACTTGTTTTGGCTAAAACTTGTGCATTTGGACTCCGTTTTTGACGCGGTTCGAACCTGCATTTAGAGCGGGACGATCCCGCCATCTAGGTAATCTTTTCAACGTGTTTATTTAATTAAATATAGTCTTAAACAATTTAAGACACATTTAATCTCTTTTGCATCATATGCAAATTAGTCCCTATCTAGGCTTAAATTTTCATTTGCATCAAATACAAATGATCCGAGGGCATATTCCTCTACATCTCACACTTGCACTCAGGAACATTTATCCCGAATGCAAGAGATGATTGTAAACATCTTTTGCAATATTTTATCCCTTGCATCAAATGAAAATTATTCTCCCTAACTAATTTCTACCTATTACTAGACGAAGGTCACACTCTGTGTGAGACCCTACAGCCTGACCCTTCAACAGGTTGGGCTCGAAGCCCTATACGGCAGTGACCACGAGCAGTGGTCGCCGTCCCCCCTTCAAGAATCATCATTATGTGGTTGACTCATTGACATGAGTATTGTCGGGACCGCCCTGACTGTTTCTGTGATGAATTCCGCAGTTATAGTCTCTTCGTCTTAACTATGTCGTGTAGATCAAGTCTAGGGTACGGTCAAACTGTCAACCCCAATAACTTGACTCCGGTTAGTTTCTATCGATCGTTTAGTCAAAAAAGTTGGACTTCTTCCAACATACTCTGGCCAGAGTTTTTACTAAAGACCGAACTAACCCTACGACACTAACTCCCATTGACCGGGAGAGACGAATCCTCTCTTGGTCATTACTCTCCTCATACGCTTCAAGTGTCACCCAATCAAAGACCTTTCAACAGGCTTTACCTCAAAGCTAGGTCATTTGATCTAAGTGTCACCGTTCACGCACAGGTTCGTTAAAATGACATCAAGTCAAAAGACCAACTAGCCTATCATCACTCAGAGTCATCATTGACAGATTGGTCAATATAAACATATGATAACTCTTGTGGATCGTTCAGTGAACTCATTCTCTAATGAGCACTTGTGTCTCGTCTACGACTTCGCCAAGTCAAGCGATCATGAGATCATCGCCACCGCTAAACGATAAAGACTAAGACACAATGGTCTATCCGATGTTTCGATATCCTTGTCTCCAAACATCTACGACCACGAACCCTTTTAGACTTATGCTACAGACGGTCAAACATTTCTCCATGATCGAGATACTCATCTCGATACATGTTTGACCTTGCATAAAGTCTCAGGACTTTACCTAAGTTAATATCTAATGGTAACTACATTATAACATAACTTAGATAAATTATTACCAAACAGCTTACTGTTATTTCGAACAAGATGTTTGTGTTATTCACACACAGAGATAGATTGCCTCGAAGGCATCTTCTCTCAACATCTCCCACTTGCACTCAGGCCCATTTATCTCGGTATCTTATACCGTTTTTACACATAAGTCTTCACGACTTCATGTGGTAGAGCCTTCGTGAGTGGATCAGCTAAAACCGTCTACACTATAGACTTAAGGGGTTTCTATGTTCATGTTAGTCCAACCATTTGAATCTCATTCAAATAATTCACTTGGTCTTACGGAATCTATAACATTTTATTTACTTGGATCTCATCCAGTTCATCGTACCTTACGATAATAATTCTTTAAATTTATTAATGGTCATTTCAAATGGCTCATATCTGTTTCTGATAAAGTATCAAACTTTTTGATTACTTTGTCAAAATATATGTTACATTCCTTTGATGCCTCGCATGTAATTTATACGCTCCTACTTGAAGGGTTTTCTTGGACCCTTAGGGCACAAAAACTCTAGTCCCGTCCTAAGTCGGACGGAACATAGACAGAAATGTAGCAGAAAATTTTTATGTTAATCTAATTAACATGCAACCCTAAGGAAACAGACCCTATTAGCCAGGAAATCTGCCAACTTGGGGTGGATCTGACCACCCCAAGAGGGATCTAACTACTACGAATAATTAAATGAAAACTTAAACACATACCCGGAATCTCAGCCCTGGGGCAGGCGAGATGTTCCGCGCCGTCTTCCGAGCTGCTCCCGTCCCACGCCGAGCCGCTCCTTGAACCGCTCCCCGAACCGCTCCTCGAACCGCTCCGCATCCCGAGGCGATCAATCCCCGTGACGCCGAGCCACCCACCGCCGAAGAAAGTTTCACGTGAGTGAAACCTCCGCCTAGATTTCGGATCCAGAATCCGAACTCCTTTGCGGCTTTGCTAGAGCCCTCAGGAGCAAGGCAGAAATTTATAGGGAGAGGAGAAATATTTATTTAGCTTAGATCCGAGCGTGCTCCAACATTTACGAGAGCCGCTCAGATCTAGAGCTTGAGACGAGTTTAGAGGAAGGGGGCAGACCCATATTTATATAGGCGGCTGACCCCTCCCCTCTACTCAATTTCCGATGTGGGACTAAAAATTAGAGTTAATTAAATTAAGTTAGTTTGCACTTCAAAAAGTGCAAACTACCGTGAATTTTAACTCACTCACCGTTGAGCTTCAAGATTGATACAACCTATCAATACGACGAGCGTTCAACGGTGAACGCATAGGAAATAACCGTTCGTCAAACGGAGTTCGTTTGACCCTCCAATTGAGTGTCCAAAGATCAACCCACGACTAGTTTTTCACCAAAACTGAGCCGTCAAAATTCTGCACCCATAAAGGGTTCAAAACCCTAAAACTGGGGCCCACAGGTGGGCCCCACGCGTCCAGCGTGCGCAGATCAGCCCAGGCCATGCCTGCCCAGAGCCCAGGCCCGCGCCTGGGCTAGCCCAGGCGGGCCTGGGCTCGCCCAGGCCCGCGCCTGGGCTTTTGCCCAGGCCCTGGGTAAGTCCAGGCCAGTGCCTCGGCTTGCCCAGGCCTTGTCTCTTCTGGTTTTGACCAGCAGACTAGAACAGATCTGGTCTGATCTGGGTCTGTCTGGTCTGACCCGTTGGGCTGTTTTGGGCGTAACTTGGGCATCTGGTGTCCGATTTGGACGTCGTTCGAACCTGGGTCTAGACCGGGACATTCCCGTCTTACCCGTGAACTTTTCCTTGCGTTTTATATTATTAAATATTGTTTTAAACAATTTAAAACACATTTAATCTCTTTTGCATCAAATGCAAAATAGTCCCTATTTAGGCTTAAATTATCATTTTCATCAAATACAAATGATCCGAGGGCATATTCCTCTACATCTCCCACTTGCACTCAGGATCATTTATCCCGAATGCAGGAGATGATTGCAAACATCTTTTGCAATATTTTATCCCTTGCATCAAATGCAAATTATTCTCCCTAACTAATTTCTACCTATTACAAGACAAAGATCGCACTCTGTGTGAGACCCTACAGCCTGACCCTTACAACAGGTTGAGCTCGAAGCCCTATACGGCAGTGACCACGAGCAGTGGTTGTCGTCCCTGCTTCAGGAATCATCATTATGTGGTTAACTCATTGACATGAGTATTGTCGGGACCACCCTGACTGTTTCCGTGATGAATTCCGCAGTTATAGTCTTTTCGTCTAAACTATGTCGTGTAGATCAAGTCTAGGGTACGGTCAAACTGTCAACCCCAATAACTTGACTCCGGTTAGTTTCTATCGATGTTTTAGTCAAAAAATGTTGGACTTCTTCCAACATACTCTGGCCAGAGTTTTTACTAAAGACCGAACTAACCCTACGACACTAACTCCCATTGACCGGGAGAGACGAATCCTCTCTTGGTCATTACTCTCCTGATACGCTTCAAGTGTCACCCAATCAAAGACCTTTCGACAGGCCTTGCCTCGAAGCTAGGTCATTTGATCTAAGTGGCACCGTTCACGCACAGGTTCGTCAAAATGACCTCAAGTCAAAAGACCAATTAGCCTATCATCACTCAGAGTCATCATTGATAGATTGGTCAATATAACCATATGATAACTCTTGTGGATCGTTCAGTGAACTCATTCTCTAATGAGCACCTGTGTCTCGTCTACGACTTCGCCAAGTCAAGTGATCATGAGATCATCGCCACCGCTAAACGGTGAAGACTAAGACACAATGGTCTATCTGATGTTTCGATATCCTTGTCTCGAAACATCTACGACCACGAACCCTTTTAGACTTATGCTACAGAGGGTCAAACATTTCTCCATGATCGAGATACTCATCTCGATACCTGTTTGACCTCGCATAAAGTCTTAGGACTTTACCTAAGTTAATATCTAATTATAACATAACTTAGATAAATTATTACCAAACAGCTTACTGTTATTTCGAACAAGATGTTTGTGCTATGCACACATGAAGATAGATAACCTCGAGGGTATCATCTCTCAACATCTCCCACTTGCACTCAGGCCCATTTATCTCGGTATCTAATACCGTTTTTACACATAAGTTTTCCCGACTTCATGTGGCAGAGCCTTCATGAGTGGATCTGATAAAACCGTCTACATTATAGACTTAAGGGTTTCTATGTTTAGACCAACCATTTGAATCTCATTCAAATAATTCATTTGGTCTTTTAGAATCCATAATATTTTAATTTACTTGGATCTTATCAAATTCATCGTACCTTACGATAATCATTTAAATCAGTTACTGGTCATTTCAAATGGCTCATATTTATTTCTGATAAAGAATCAAACTCTTTTAATCACTTTGTCAAAATATATGTTCCATCCCTTTGATGCCTCACATGTAATTTACACGCTCCCACTGACCTTGAAAATTATCTGGTTAATTCATATAAGTTGGTCCGTCTAAATCATATTTAGAAAAACGAACTTGTAAGTGAATACTCCAATTTTCATGGTCAACTTAAGCGTTTACATCGAGTTTGGTCCGAGTAGTTCTGTACACATCTGCTGGTGGAAAACGGTTTCATTATAATCCGTTTTATAGGAATTAGTATGGAAAAACCGTTCTCGACCAACATGATTGCACTTCACTATTTTTCTTTTCTGCACCAATCTTTCAACTTAAAGATTTACTTGCAGTAAGTGAGGAAACATTTTCCTTGGGCACGTAAACTAAATTCCAAAATTTAATTACGCACACGGACCTATTCTGGTTGCATCAAGTTTTTAAAATCGGAGTTACTTCTCCGAATTTCATCCCGGAAGTTGACTAAGTCATCATCAGTTATGATGTCTAACTCGACTCTTCGTCTAACGAGATTCGAGTAATTATACAACTTCCGAATGCTTGATTTAATGAATATCTTATTGATAATGTCCTCATAGAACATTATCAAAACCTAGGCATTACTATCTGGGACTTAACCCAGAGGAAGGACTTAACTCAGAGTCACTTGTTATGGATCGCACCGAGTCTAACTAAGTGTGATTCATACCTTTTAACACACTGATGTGTTAACAGACTTGACCTGAAAGAAAATCACATTTTCTTTTAATTACACAAGATTTTATGTAGCTAAGTATTTAGCCATTCGATCTAATCGAATCAGTTTAAATACTTTTGTTTTTTCGTTCTTTATTATTTCAGACTTGTGTTTCATCAAGAACACGTGTCTTAATAAAATATACGAATAACTTATTTTGGTTGATCTAGACTCGGGTACATCAGTATGTACTAGACTGAGTTCGACAACTCATTCTCCCACTGTCTCACAGATGGTTTTCGGCCATTTTATCTAAGAGGATAAGACTCACAAGTGTCCGTAGACTTCATAATATGAGAGGTCAGACCCCTCTTTATGTGACTTGTGATGCTTAGTCTCTCGATACGGCCTAGTCTATTTTACCATATAAGTTTGCTACTATCTTGTGTATTTATATATTAACATTTAATATATATATATATATATAGTTATTACAAATTTCTTAACACAAAACATTGCTTCCGAAGCAAGGTGATGACATTCGTCAAAAAATGTGTTAGACATTTTTGTATAACTATTTTTTCTGAAATCGTGACATCAAAATATATCACATTTTCATTTCCTCCTACTTATGCCTTTACTAATGATAAATTAAACTAACTTTCTCAATTGACTTTCCGGAGTGCCTTCTTCCTTTTCTAAATCACATTTAGATATTAATTTACCCAACATAAATAGCTATGCAAGCATCTTATGTATCCAAACGCTTGAGCTTTGCAATCTCGAGTTTAGCTCAAGAAGTTGCTTGTCTCAAGATCCGGTTGGGATACATAGTCTTGCACCGCTCATGCACTCGTATTCGACTCAAACGGTTTGATCGAATTCTCGAACTTTGCGGATCGGAATTGTTTGTACATACAACCTTGAGGGTAGCTCGACAAGTTGTAGGGAGAAACATACTACGAATATCCTATATGTTCAAGCTGCCTCATATAGAGAAGAGTGACATGTAGCTTTAATTTATTTGTTGGACCGAGAACTTAATGAAATCATATTTCTTAAGTCTGTTCTTTAGAAGGTCATTTAATGTCAACGAGAATATAGTTTAATTCCATCAATTAGAATTTAACTTGATATTCAATTAATCAACTATTTGACCAGTTAGCTTAAAAATATTACAAGTTGATTCCTTCGGTAAACATAGTCTTGCCCTAATTTAGCATATGTTCAATATTAAATATAGGTAGATTGGCTTTCATTTATCTATATCCTCCCACTATTTTTACGACCGTTTTAAAGATTAATAACGAACGATTTAATCGAATTTAAAAATTAGTGAATGAGGGATCCAATCATCCCGAACCTCACAACCTTGAGGAGACTCAACAAGTTGATTGGTTCCATGACTATTAGACTAACTCTTGGTCAATCACATCACAAGTGATTCCCTGTCGATTTTTACCCACAGTCACTTATGATCTTGAGGAGACTCAACAAATCATAATGACTGGTCTGGTCAGACCCTTGATTTTGTGTCCAGATTTGACTTAAATCGATACTCGAGGAGACCCGACGCATCGATTTGGGTCAAGTCTAGACTACATCACATGTATGTTGGAGTTTGTTCCTTAAAGAAAAAACAAGTCACAGCTTGAGGAGACTCAACAACTATAATTGTCTTCTTTGAGTTACCAATCTCCAAAATCAAGGAGGGATACGAATTAATCTTTAATAAGATTTATAACGCATTGACTAGATATAGTCCAGGGTGTCATACAATCATGATTCGCGACATTGCGGTCCAGCGGAACACAGCCAGGGAATTGACTAAGCCAGGATCACTGCCCCTTGTACTAGCAAGTGTTGACCCAGAACTCTTAGCCAAGCATATTGACTGGATCATGGTCCATTGAATGAAGCTTGTCATTTTTGTATGTGTGCCATAGACTAAACAGCTTTTATTAACAACTAATTAATCCTATCAACTAGTTGCATCCTTAAATTCAAAATTTTAGGATTTGTTTAATAACTTTTATTAAGTCCTTATCAACTATAAGGTTCACGTGCTATCTTAATCATTATTAGGATTTTAATAAATTTTATTAATAACGCTAAAAGCGAAGTCCTTTAATGAAAATTTAATTATAACAATTAGAATTACAAATTCATTAAAGGGACTACACTAATCTGGAATTAGGTCTTGAAGTGTTTTTAATGTTTTATTAAAACACAGCATGTCATTAAAATTCAAGTAAATAAATTTTAATCATTTTTAATGGCTAACCTAAAGGGTCGTCTTGTGTTATCAAATAAGGGACAAGAAGACATATCCATTAAAAAATTACACTAATTTTATCGAATAAAAGGTGTACAACTATTTAACAATTAAATAGACTAAAGTTTATCGCATAAACAATTTTAGCATGCATACTTAAATTTAACATTTAAATTTAAAAAATACGATTTTTAAAACATTTTATTTTATCTCATAAAGTAAAAGCTTGTTTAAAAATCATAACATTTGCATGCTACTTTAAAATATTTATCGCATAAAAATTTTAAACTTTTAAAATCAGTTTTTAAAATTATCTTATAAATTTAAAACATCATTTAAAAAATTCCATGTTTAAAATTTATCACATAAAATTTTAAACAACATTTTAAACTTATCGCATAAAGTTTTAAAGCTTTAAAACAATTTTAAAATTTATCACATAAATTTAAAATTCCATTTTAAAAATTTCATGTTTAAATTTATCATATAAAAATTTTAAACAACAAAAAAAAAATTTAAATTTATCTCATGAATTTAAAGAAAACATTTTTCTGTAAAAGCATTCAAATAATAAATTCGCAGTCCTAGATCAGCATACAGAGATGGCTCTGATACCATTGAAGGGTTTTCTTGGACCCTTAGGGCACAAAAACTCTAGTCCCGTCCTAAGTCGGATGGAACATAGACAGAAATGCAGCGAAAAATTTTTATGTTAATCTAATTAACATGCAACCCTAAGGAAACAGACCCTATTAGCCAGGAACTCTGCCAACTTGGGGTGGATCTGACCACCCCAAGAGGGATCTAACTACTGCGAATAATTAAATGAAAACTTAAACACATACCCGGAATCTCAGCCCTGGGGCAGGCGAGATGTTCCGCGCCGTCTTCCGAGCTGCTCCCGTCCCACGCCGAGCCGCTCCTTGAACCGCTCCCTGAACCGCTCCTCGAACCGCTCTGCATCCCGAGGCGATCAATCCCCGTGTCGCCGAGCCACCCACCGCCAAAGAAAGTTTCACGCGAGTGAAACCGCCGCCTAGATTTCGGATCCAGAATCCGAACTCCTTTGCGGCTTTGCTAGAGCCCTCAGGAGCAAGGCAGAAATTTATAGGGAGAGGAGAAATATTAATTTAGCTTAGATCTGAGCGTGCTCCAACATTTACGAGAGCCGCTCAGATCTAGAGCTTGGGACGAGTTTAGAGGAAGGGGGCAGACCCCTATTTATATAGGCGGCTGACCCCTCCCCTCTACTCAATTTCCGATGTGGGACTAAAAATTAGAGTTAATTAAATCAAGTTAGTTTGCACTTCAAAAAGTGCAAACTACCGTGAATTTTAACTCACTCACCGTTGAGCTTCAAGATTGATACAACCTATCAATACGACGAGCGTTCAACGGTGAACGCATAGGAAAAAACCGTTCGTCAAACGGAGTTCGTTTGACCCTCCAATTGAGTGTCCAAAGATCAACCCACGACTAGTTTTTCACAAAAACTGAGCCGGCAAAATTCTGCACCCATAAAGGGTTCAAAACCCTAAAACTGGGGCCCACAGGTGGGCCCCACGCGTCTAGCACACTCAGATCAGCCCAGGCCCGCGCCTGGGCTCTGCCCAGGCGCTGGGCAGAGCCCAGGCCCGCCTGGGCTCAGCCCAGGCCCACCTGGGCACAGCCCAGGCGGCCTGGGCTCAGCCCAGGCCTGCGCCTGGGCTCAGCCCAGGCCCTGGGCAAGTCCAGGCCAGTGCCTCGGCTTGCCCAGGCCTTGTCTCTTCTGGTTTTGACTAGCAGACTAGAACAGATCTGGTCTGATCTGGGTCTGTCTGGTCTGACCCGTTGGGCTGTTTTGGGCGTAACTTGGGCATCTGGTGTCCGATTTGGACGCTGTTCAAACCTGGGTCTAGACCGGGACATTCCCGTCTTACCCGTGAACTTTTCCTTGCGTTTTATATTATTAAATATTGTTTTAAAAAATTTAAAACACATTTAATCTCTTTTGCATCAAATGCAAAATAGTCCCTATTTAGGCTTAAATTATCATTTGCATCAAATACAAATGATCCGAGGGCATATTCCTCTACATCTCCCACTTGCACTCAGGATCATTTATCCCGAATGCAGGAGATGATTGCAAACATCTTTTGCAATATTTTATCCCTTGCATCAAATGCAAATTATTCTCCCTAACTAATTTCTACCTATTACTAGACGAAGATCGCACTCTGTGTGAGACCCTACAGCCTGACCCTTACAACAGGTTGAGCTCGAAGCCCTATACGGCAGTGACCACGAGCAGTGGTTGTCGTCCCTGCTTCAGGAATCATCATTATGTGGTTAACTCAATGACATGAGTATTGTCGGGACCACCCTGACTGTTTCCGTGATGAATTCCGCAGTTATAGTCTTTTCGTCTAAACTATGTCGTGTAGATCAAGTCTAGGGTACGGTCAAACTGTCAACCCCAATAACTTGACTCCGGTTAGTTTCTATCGATGTTTTAGTCAAAAAATGTTGGACTTCTTCCAACATACTCTGGCCAGAGTTTTTACTAAAGACCGAACTAACCCTACGACACTAACTCCCATTGACCGGGAGAGACGAATCCTCTCTTGGTCATTACTCTCCTCATACGCTTCAAGTGTCACCCAATCAAAGACCTTTCGACAGGCCTTGCCTCGAAGCTAGGTCATTTGATCTAAGTGGCACCGTTCACGCAGAGGTTCGTCAAAATGACCTCAAGTCAAAAGACCAACTAGCCTATCATCACTTAGAGTCATCATTGATAGATTGGTCAATATAACCATATGATAACTCTTGTGGATCGTTCAGTGAACTCATTCTCTAATGAGCAACTGTGTCTCGTCTACGACTTCGCCAAGTCAAGCGATCATGAGATCATCGCCACCGCTAAACGGTGAAGACTAAGACACAATGGTCTATCCGATGTTTCGATATCCTTGTCTCGAAACATCTACGACCACGAACCCTTTTAGCCTTATGCTACAGAGGGTCAAACATTTCTCCATGATCGAGATACTCATCTCGATACCTGTTTGACCTCGCATAAAATCTTAGGACTTTACCTAAGTTAATATCTAATTATAACATAACTTAGATAAATTATTACCATACAGCTTACTGTTATTTCGAACAAGATGTTTATGCTATGCACACATGAAGATAGATAGCCTCGAGGGTATCATCTCTCAACATCTCCCACTTGCACTCAGGCCCATTTATCTCGGTATCTCATACCGTTTTTACACATAAGTTTTCCCGACTTCATGTGGTAGAGCCTTCATGAGTGGATCTGCTAAAACCGTCTACATTATAGACTTAAGGGTTTCTATGTTTAGACCAACCATTTGAATCTCATTCAAATAATTCATTTGGTCTTTCAGAATCCATAATATTTTAATTTACTTGGATCTTATCCAATTCATCGTACCTTACGATAATCATTTAAATCAGTTACTGGTCATTTCAAATGGCTCATATTTATTTCTGATAAAGAATCAAACTCTTTTGATCACTTTGTCAAAATATATGTTCCATCCCTTTGATGCCTCACATGTAATTTACACGCTCCCACTGACCTTGAAAATTATCTGGTTGATTCATATAAGTTGGTCCGTCTAAATCATATTTAGAAAAACGAACTTGTAAGTGAATACTCCAATTTTCATGGTCAACTTAAGCGTTTACATCGAGTTTGGTCCGAGTAGTTCTGTACACATCTGCTGGTGGAAAACGGTTTCATTATAATCCGTTTTAAAGGAATTAGTACGGAAAAACCATTCTCGGCCAACATGATTGCACTTCACTATTTTTCTTTTCTGCACCAATCTTTCAACTTAAAGATTTACTTGCAGTAAGTGAGGAAACATTTTCCTTGGGCACGTAAACTAAATTCCAAAATTTAATTACGCACACGGACCTATTCTGGTTGCATCAAGTTTTTAAAATCGGAGTTACTTCTCCGAATTTCATCCCGGAAGTTGACTAAGTCATCATCAGTTATGATGTCTAACTCGACTCTTCGTCTAACGAGATTCGAGTAATTATACAACTTCCTAATGCTTGATTTAATGAATATCTTATTGATAATGTCCTCATAGAACATTATCAAAACCTAGGCATTAGTATCTGGGACTTAACCCAGAGGAAGGACTTAACTCAGAGTCACTTGTTATGGATCGCACCGAGTCTAACTAAGTGTGATTCATACCTTTTAACACACTGATGTGTTAACAGACTTGACCTGAAAGAAAATCACATTTTCTTTTAATTACACAAGATTTTATGTAGCTAAGTATTTAGCCATTCGATCTAATCGAATCAGTTTAAATACTTTTGTTTTTTTGTTCTTTATTATTTCAGACTTGTGTTTCATCAAGAACACGTGTCTTAATAAAATATACCAATAACTTATTTTGGTTGATCTAGACTCGGGTACATCAGTATGTACTAGACTGAGTTCGACAACTCATTCTCCCACTGTCTCACAGATGGGTTTCGGCCATTTTATCTAAGAGGATAAGACTCACAAGTGTCCGTAGACTTCATAATATGAGAGGTCAGACCCCTCTTTATGTGACTTGTGATGCTTAGTCTCTCGATACGGCCTAGTCTATTTTACCATATAAGTTTGCTACTATCTTGTGTATTTATATATTAACATTTAATATATATATATATAGTTATTACAAATTACTTAACACAAAACATTGCTTCTGAAGCAAGGTGATGACATTCGTCAAAAAATGTGTTAGACGTTTTTGTATAACTATTTTTTCTGAAATCGTGACATCAAAATATATCACATTTTCATTTCCTCCTACTTATGCCTTTACTAATGATAAATTAAACTAACTTTCTCAATTGACTTTCCGGAGTGCCTTCTTCCTTTTCTAAATCACATTTAGATATTAATTTACCCAACATAAATAGCTATGCAAGCATCTTATGTATCCAAACGCTTGAGCTTTGCAATCTCGAGTTTAGCTCAAGAAGTTGCTTGTCTCAAGATCTGGTTGGGATACATAGCCTTGCATCGCTCATGCACTCGTATTCGATTCAAACGGTTTGATCGAATTTTCGAACTTTGCGGATCAAAACTGTTTGTCCAACAACCTTGAGGGTAGCTCGACAAGTTGTAGGGAGAAACATATTTCGAATATCATATATGTTCAAGTTGCCTCATATAGAGACGGGTGACATGTAGCGTGAATTTATTTGTTGGACCCAGAACTTAATGAAATCATATTTCTTAAGTCTGTTCTTTAGAAGGTCATTTAATGTCAACGAGAATATAGTTTAATTCCATCAATTAGAATTTAACTTGATATTCAATTAATCAACTATTTGACCAGTTAGCTTAAAAATATTACAAGTTGATTCCTTCGGTAAACATAGTCTTGCCCTAATTTAGCATATGTTCAATATTAAATATAGGTAGATTGGCTTTCATCTATCTATATCCTCCCACTATTTTTACGATCGTTTTAAAGCTTAATAACGAACGATTTAATCGAATTTAAAAATTAGTGAAAGAGGGATCCAATCATCTCGAACCTCACAACCTTGAGGAGACTCAACAAGTTGATTGGTTCCATGACTGGTAGACTAACTCTTGGTCAATCACATCACATGTGATTCCCTGTCGATTTTTACCCACAGTCACTTATGATCTTGAGGAGACTCAACAAATCATAATGACTGGTCTAGTCAGACCCTTGATTTTGTGTCCAGATTTGACTTAAATCGATACTCGAGGAGACCCGACGCATCGATTTGGGTCAAGTCTAGACTACATCACATGTATGTTGGAGTTTGTTCCTTAAAGAAAAAACAAGTCACAGCTTGAGGAGACTCAACAACTATAATTGTCTTCATTGAGTTACCAATCTCCAAAATCAAGGAGGGATATGAATTAATCTTTAATAAGATTTATAACGCATTGACTAGATATAGTCCAGGGTGTCATACAATCATGATTCGCGACATTGCGGTCCAGCGGAACACAGCCAGGGAATTGACTAAGCCATGATCACTGCCCCTTGTACTAGCAAGGGTTGACCCAGAACTCTTAGCCAAGCACATTGACTGGATCATGGTCCATTGAATGAAGCTTGTCATTTTTGTATGTGTTCCATATACTAAACAGCTTTTATTTACAACTAATTAATCCTTTCAACTAGTTGCATCCTTAAATTCAAAATTTTAGGATTTGTTTAATAACTTTTATTAAGTCCTTATCAACTATAAGGTTCACGTGCTATCCTAATCATTATTAGGATTTTAATAAATTTTATTAACAACGCTAAAAGCGAAGTCCTTTAATGAAAATTTAATTATAACAATTAGAATTACAAATTCATTAAAGGGACTACCCTAATCAGGAATTAAGTCTTGAAGTGTTGTTAATGTTTTATTAAAACACAGCATGTCATTAAAATTCAAGTAAATAAATTTTAATCATTTTTAATGGCTAACCTAAAGGGTCGTCTTGTGTTATCAAATAAGGGACAAGAAGACATATCCATTAAAAAAATTACACTAATTTTATCGCATAAAAGGTGTACAACTATTTAACAATTAAATAGACTAAAGTTTATCGCATAAACAATTTTAGCATGCATACTTAAATTTAACATTTAAATTTAAAAAATACGATTTTTAAAACATTTTATTTTATCTCATAAAGTAAAAGCTTGTTTAAAAATCATAACATTTGCATGCTACTTTAAAATATTTATCGCATAAAAATTTTAAACTTTTAAAATCAGTTTTTAAAATTATCTTATAAATTTAAAACATCATTTAAAAAATTCCATGTTTAAAATTTATCACATAAAATTTTAAACAACATTTTAAACTTATCGCATAAAGTTTTAAAGCTTTAAAACAATTTTAAAATTTATCACATAAATTTAAAATTCCATTAAAAAATTTCATGTTTAAATTTTATCATATAAAAATTTTAAAAAACAAAAAAAAATTAAATTTATCTCATAAATTTAAAGAAAACATTTTTCTGTAAAATCATTCAAATAATAAATTCGCAGTTCTAGATCAGCATACAGAGATGGCTCTGATACCAATGAAGGGTTTTCTTGGACCCTTAGGGCACAAAAACTCTAGTCCCGTCCTAAGTCGGACGGAACATAGACAGAAATGCAGCGGAAAATTTTTATGTTAATCTAATTAACATGCAACCCTAAGGAAACAGACCCTATTAGCCAGGAACTCTGCCAACTTGGGGTGGATCTGACCAACCCAAGAGGGATCTAACTACTGCGAATAATTAAATGAAAACTTAAACACATACCCGGAATCTCAGCCCTGGGGCAGGCGAGATGTTCCGTGCCGTCTTCCGAGCTGCTCCCGTCCCACGCCGAGCCGCTCCTTGAACCGCTCCCCGAACCGCTCCTCGAACCGCTCCGCATCCCGAGGCGATCAATCCCCGTGTCGCCGAGCCACCCACCGCCGAAGAAAGTTTCACGCGAGTGAAACCGCCGCCTAGATTTCGGATCCAGAATCCGAACTCCTTTGCGGCTTTGCTAGAGCCCTCAGGAGCAAGGCAGAAATTTATAGGGAGAGGAGAAATATTAATTTAGCTTAGATCCGAGCGTGCTCCAACATTTACGAGAGCCGCTCAGATCTAGAGCTTGGGACGAGTTTAGAGGAAGGGGGCAGACCCCTATTTATATAGGCGGCTGACCCCTCCCCTCTACTCAATTTCCGATGTGGGACTAAAAATTAGAGTTAATTAAATAAAGTTAGTTTGCCGTTCAAAAAGTGCAAATTTCCGTGAATTTTAACTCACTCACCGTTGAGCTTCAAGATTGATACAACCTATCAATACGACGAGCGTTCAACGGTGAACGCATAGGAAAAAACCGTTCGTCAAACGGAGTTCGTTTGACCCTCCAATTGAGTGTCCAAAGATCAACCCACGACTAGTTTTTCACAAAAACTGAGCCGTCAAAATTCTGCACTCATAAAGGGTTCAAAACCCTAAAACTGGGGCCCACAGGTGGGCCCCACGCGTCCAGCGCGCGCAGATCAGCCCAGGCCATGCCTGGACAGAGCCCAGGCCTGCGCCTGGGCTCAGCCCAGGCCGCCTGGGCTTTTGCCCAGGCCCTGGGCAAGTCCAGGCCAGTGCCTAGACTTGCCCAGGCCTTGTCTCTTCTGGTTTTGACCAGCAGACTAGAACAGATCTGGTCTGATCTGGGTCTGTCTGGTCTGACCCGTTGGGCTGTTTTGGGCGTAACTTGGGCATCTGGTGTCCGATTTGGACGCCGTTTGAACCTGGGTCTAGACCGGGACATTCCCGTCTTACCCGTGAACTTTTCCTTGCGTTTTATATTATTAAATATTGTTTTAAACAATTTAAAACACATTTAATCTCTTTTGCATCAAATGTAAAATAGTCCCTATTTAGGCTTAAATTATCATTTGCATCAAATACAAATGATCCGAGGGCATATTCCTCTACACTACTGACCTTGAAAACTATCTGGCCAATTCATATAAGTCGGTCCGTCTAAATCATATTTAGAAAAACGAACTTATAAGTGAATGCTCCAATTTTCATGGTCAACTTAAGCGTTTACATCGAGTTTGGTCCGAGTAGATCTGTACACAACTGTTGGTGGAAAACGGTTCCATTATAATCCGTTTTATAGGAATTAAGATGAAAACCGTTCTCGACCAACATGATTGTACTTCACAATTTCCTTTTTGCTCCTAATCTTTCAACTTAAAGATTTACTTGCAGAAAGTGAGGAAACATTTTCCTTGGGCACGTAAACTAAATTCCAAAATTTATTTACGCACACGGACCTATTCTGATTGCATCAAGTTTTAAATCGGAGTTACTACTCTGAATTTCATCCTAGAAGTTGGCTAAGTCATCATCAATTATGATGTCTAACTCGACTCTTCGTCTCACGAGATTCGAGTAATTATACAACTTCTTAATTATTGATTTATGAATATCTTATTGATATGTCCTCATAGAACATTATAAAAACCTAGGCATTACTATCTGGGACTTAACCCAGAGGGAGGACTTAACTCAGAGTCACTTGCTATGGATCGCACCAAGTCTAACTCAGTGTGATTCATACTTTTAACACATAATGTGTTAACAGACTTGACTTGAGAGAAAATCACATTTTCTTTTAGTTACGCAAGATTTTATGTAGCTAAGTATTTGACCATTCGATCTAATCGAATCAGTTTAAATACTTTAGTCATTTCATTCTTTAATTTATCAGACATGAGTTTCATCAAGAACATGTGTCTTAATAAAATATACGAATAACTTATTTTGGTTAATCTAGACTCGGGTACATCAGTATGTACCAGACTGAGTTCGACAACTCATTCTCCCATTGTCTTACAGATGGGTTTCGGCCAATTTTATCTAAGAGGATAAGACTCACAAGTGTCCGTAGACTTCATAATACGAGAGGTCAGACCCCTCTTTATGTGACTTGTGAAGCTTAGTCTCTCGATACGGCCTAGTCTATTTTGCCATATAAGTTTGCTACTATCTTGTGTATTTATATATTAACATTTAATATATATATTGTCGTTATACATATTACTTATTGCTTCAGAAGCAATGTGACGACATTCGTCAAAATGTGTTAACCTTTTGTATAACAATAATTATGAAATCGTGACATCAGAATATGTCACATTTTCATTTCCTCCTCCCTATGCCTTTACTAATGATAAATTTAAACTATTAAACTCGATTGACTTTCCGGAGTGCCTTCTACCTTTTTCTAAATCACATTTAGATATTAAATAACCCAACATAAATAAATACCTATGCAAGCGTCTCATGTATCCAAACGCCTGAGAGTTGCAATCTTGAGTGTAGCTCAAGAAGTTGCTTGTCTCAAGATCTGGTTGGGATACATAGCCTTGCATCACTCATGCACTCGTATTCGATTCAAACGGTTTAATCGAATTTTCGAACTTTGCGGATCAAAACTGTTTGTCCAACAACCTTGAGGGTAGCTCGACAAGTTGTAGGGAGAAACATATTTCGAATATCATATATATTCAAGTTACCTCATATAGAGACGGGTGACATGTAGCGTGAATTTATTTGTTGGACCCAGAACTTAATGAAATCGTATTTCTTAAGTCTGTTCTTTAGAAGGTCATTTTAATGTCAACGAGAGTATAGTTTAATCCTATCAATTAGAATTTAACTTGATATTCAATTAATCAACCTATTTGACCAATTAACTAATTCCATTAAAAAATTATATTTTGATTCCTTCGGTAAACATAGTCTTTCCCTAGTTTAGCATATGTTCAATAATTAAATATAGGTAGAATGGCTTTTATCTATCTATATCCTCCCACTATTTTTACGATCGTTTCAAAGCTTAATAACGAACGATTTAATCGAATTAAAATATTTAAAATTTAGTGAAAGAGGGATCCAATCATCCTGAACCTCACAACCTTGAGGGGACTCAACAAGTTGATTGGTTCCATGATTGGTAGACTAACTCTTAGTCAATCACATCACATGTGACTCCCTATCGTTTTTTACCCACAGTCACTTATGATCTTGAGGAGACTCAACAAATCATAATGACTGGTCTAGTCTGACCCTTGATTTCGTGTCCAAATTTGACTTAGATCGATGCTCGAGGAGACCCGACGTATCGATTTGGGTCAAGTCTAGACTACATCACATGTATGTTGGAGTTTGTTCCTTAAAGATAAACATGTCATAGCTTGAGGAGACTCAACAACTATAATTGTCTTCTTTGAGTTACCAAGCTCCAAAATCAAGGAGGGATACTGATTAATCTTTAATAAGATTTATAACGCATTGACTAGATATAGTCCAGGGTGTCATTCAATCATGATTCGCGACATTGCGGTCCAGCGGAACACAGCCAGGGAGTTGACTAAGCCAGGATCACTACCCCTTAGACTAGTAAGGGTTGATCCAGAACTCTTAGCCAAGCACACTGACTGAATCATGGTCCCTTGAATGAAGCTTGTCATTTTTGTATGTGTGCCATAGACTAAACAGTTTTTATTAACAACTAATTAATCCTATCAACTAGTTGCATCCTTAAATTCAAAATTTTAGGATTTGTTTAATAACTTTTATTAAGACCTTATCAACTATAAGGTTCACGTGCTATCCTAATCGTTATTAGGATTTTAATAAACTTTATTAACAACGCCAAAAGCGAAGTCCTTTAATGAGAATTAATTATAACAATTAGAATTAAGATTCATTAAAAGGACTACCCTAATCATGAATTAGGTCTTAAAGGGTTGTTAAAAGTTTTATTAAAACATAGCATGTCATTAAAATTCAAGTAATAAATTTTAATCATTTTTAATGGCTAACCTAAAGGGTTGTCTTGTGTTATCAAATAAGGGACAAGAAGAACTAGCCATTAAAATAAAGCTACACTAATTTATCGCATAAAGATAGTGCACAACTATTTAACAATTAAGATAGTGCACAACTATTTAACAATTAAATAGATTAAGTTTATCGCATAAACAATTTTAGCATGCATACATAAATTTAACATTTAAATTTAAAGTATGATTTTAAAATCTTTTATTTTTATCTCATAAAAACTTGTTTTTAAAATCACAAATTTGCATGCTACTTTAAAAAATTTATCGCATAAAAATTTTAACCTTTAAAATCAGTTTTAAAATATCTCATAAAATTAAAACATCATTTTAAAAAACTTTCATGCTTAAAAATTTATCATATAAAATTTTAGGCACTTTAAACTTATCACATAAATTTTAAAAGATTTAAATTTAGTTTTAAAAATTATCACATAAATTTTAAAACGTCATTTAAACATTTCCATGTACAAAATTTATCAAATAGAATATTTGAACATCTAAAACATTTTTGAAAATTATCTCATAACTTTAAAAACATTTTTAAAAGCATTTAAAAGCATTTTAAGGTTTAATAATAATCGCAGGCTAGATCATTACGTAGACCTATGCTCCGATACCACTGTAGGGTTTTTTGGGACCCTTAGGGCACAAAAACTCTATGCCCGTCCTAAGTCGGACGTAACATAGACAGAAATAGCAGCGGAAAATAAACATGTTAATCTAATTAACATTTAACCCTAAGGTCCAAGACCCTAAACCAAGATCTATGCCGACTTGGGATGGGTCTGACCATCCCAAGAAGGATCTAGCATACTGCGATTAAATTAAACTAATGCTAATAAACACATACCCGGAATCTCAGCCCTGGAGCAGGCGAGATGTTCCACACCGTCTTCCGAGCCGCTCCCCGTCCCACACCGAGCTGCTCCTCGAACCGCTCCTCGAACCGCTCCGCATCCCAAGGTGTTCAATCCCGTGTCGCCGAGCCAACCACGCGCCGAAGAAAGTTTCACGCGAGTGAAACCTCCGCCTAGATTTTGGATCTGAATCCGAACCCCATTCACGGCTTTGCTAGAGCCCTTAGGAGCAAGGCAGAAATATAGGGAGAGGAGAATTATTAACTTAAGCCTAGATCCGAGCGTACTCCAACATTTACGAGAGACGCTCAGATCTAGAGTTTGGGACTAGTTATGAGGAAGGGAGAGGGCCTCTATTTATAGAGGCGGCTGACTCTCCCCTTTTCTCCACAACCGAGGTGGGACTATTAATTTGGGATTAATTAAATCAAGTTAGTTTGCCTTTCACAAAGGGCAAACTTCCTCGAATTTTAACTCCATCACCGTTGAGCTTCAATGTTGGTACAACCTACCAAATCAAAGAGGGTTCAACGGTGAACGCGTAGGAAAAAACGGCTCGTCAATCCGAGTCCGTTTGACCCTTCAAACAATTGTCCAAAGTTAGCCAAAAGTCATGCTTCTCTTAGAAACGTAGCAGTCAAGAAAATCCCAGGTTTCAAAAAAAAAACCTAACCAGAAAATTCGGGCTTGGTGGGCCTCCATTTTCGCTGGTTTCAGCCCAACAGTTTGGGCTGACTTGTTTTGGCTATAACTTGTGCATTTGGACTCCGTTTTTGACGCGGTTTGAACCTGCGTTTAAAGCGGGACGATCCCGTCATCTAGGTAACCTTTTCAACGTGTTTATTTAATTAAATATAGTCTTAAACAATTTAAGACACATTTAATCTCGTTTGCATCATATGCAAATTAGTCCCTATCTAGGCTTAAATTTTCATTTGCATCAAATACAAATGATCCGAGGGCATATTCCTCTACAGTCTGCGGTAAAATTCTCCTGTAGGGGGAAAGCGCCTGGATCCATACAGGAGCCGGTGACGGTGACATGCAGAAAAACTCCCCTCAGGGGATGTTCGGCCTTGGCCAAAATTGCAATGGCAATTTTCTCTTCGGAGAAGAATACGGCCTTAGCCCGGCCACGACACGACCCCGACAATGGCAGGGGAATTGTCAAAATATTTCGGCTTTTTCACCTTATCAGGGGGTGTAGGCCTTGCCGAATATTTGCAAACACGACAAGGCTAATGTTAGTACCCTAAGGGTACTAAGATGAAATTCCCTAATTTTGAAAAATACGTTTTCAAAATCGCTTTTTCCGCTGCAAGTACTATAAGAGTACTATCATTTGATAAGTGAGGGGGAAATATTGAAAGCTGTTATAGATGGTGATTGGAATCGTAGAGACCTTTCCGATTCTAGAGCAACATCTTCAATATTTTTCGAAAGCAACTTATCAAATGTAAAAATATCATTCCAAGTGGGATATTCCAAGTGGGAGTGATATCTATGTATAAGAATTTTATGGAATGATTTTTGATCGAACCTTCGGTTTTGTGTCTTTTGTAGAATTTTAAAGTTAAAATGTCTTCCGCTTCAAAGAACATCGTCGCTGAGTTAAACAAAGGTGAAAAACTCAACGGTGATAATTACAAACTATGGTCCATCAAGATACAATATGTTCTAGAGGAGCAAGAAGTGCTCGAAACTCTGAAGAACATAATGATTGAACCAGAGTTGGGCACTACGGCCCAACACAGAAGAGACAAGGAAGCTTTCGATGCTTGGTCTCGGAAGAACAAGATTGCACGCATTACGTTGTTGTCCAGTATGGCCGACGACATAATGCGTATCTTCCGAGAACCTGACCTAGCCATGGACATATGTTCCAGCTTGAGGAGAAGTTTGGTGGCACCTCGGTGTCCAAACTTCGTTCTTTAACTATAAGATTTGATTCATACAAGAAACATCCAGATCATTCCATAGGGAAACATCTGCGACATATGGCGAATCTCATCACAGAGTTAAAGGATGCAGGTCATATGCTCACAGATGAGCAACAAATCCAAGCAGTCATACGTTCCCTACCAAATGGGTGGGACCAAATGAAGATGCATCTCACTCATAATGAGAGCATCAAGAACTTCAGCGATGTTTCTAAGCACCTCGAGTTAGAGGAAGAGCGGCTTGCGGCCGCCAAGCCAAATGCAGAAGTGCACATGGTTGCTAGTTCCTCACACGGGGAAAGAAACAGAAAAATCGTTTGAAGTTTACTAATGAACGTAATAAGCAACCAGAGTCTACCAAGAAACCCAAACATAAGGGTGGGAACAAGAAATGGCACAAGAAGAAAGACTTGAAGAGGATCAAGTGCTTCAAGTGCAATTAGTTAGGTCACTATGCCCATTCTTGTACGGATGAAAGTGACAAGGTAACTTGTAATGCTAGTTACATATGTGTTTCTAGTTCAATATTTCTTGTAGAATCTAATCCATTTTGGATAATTGATTCAGGTGCCACCGACCACATAGCAAGGGACATACGGTCCTTCGTGGAGTATCACCGGATACCCCAAGGAACAAAGTGGATATATGTAGGAAACAACACACGTGTTGAAGTGAAAGGCGTTGGGACTTGCAAGCTCGTCTTGGACAACGGCCGCACTATCTTACTACATGATGTCCTCTTCGCTCCAGATATTCGAAGGAATATTATATCTGTGGTTGTTTTAATGGGTCTTGGTTATAGTTGGTTCTTTCATAGTTGTAAAGTGGACTTGTCTTGTAATAATTCTTTAATTGGTTCTGGGTTTGTTTTCAAAGGATTTGTTGTATTAAATACAATGTATGATTCCTCATTTTATAATGAAAATTTCCTTGTTGCAAATTCATCAAATTATGAGTCAGATGTAATTTGTTGGCATGAAAGGCTTGGTCACATTGGACCAACACGAATGGATAGACTTGCCAAACGTGGCCTTCTATCCAATGTTACAAAGGTCGAAATGTCGACTTGCGAACATTGCCTTGTAGGGAAATCTTGTCGCAAGCCATTTGGAACCGGCACAAGGGCCGAGGTTCCATTACAGCTCATCCATTTGGACATATGTGGTCCGATGAATGTCAAGACAAGACGCGGGAAGTCTTATTTCATCATTTTTATTGATGACTTCACCCGATTCGGTCATATCTATTTGATATCCCACAAAAGTAAAGCATTAACCTGCTTTCAAAACTATATGAGTTTGGTGGAAAATCAATTAGATTGCAAGATTAAGGTCTTGGGAACCGATAGAGGCGGTGAATACCAATCAACAAGTTTTAAGGAACTTTGTGATGAAAAAGGCATAGTTCGTCAGGTAACTATGCCTTATACTCCGCAACAAAATGGTGTTGCAGAAAGGAGAAATAGGACTTTAATGAAAATGGTCCGTTCAATGATGGCGCAAGCTAACTTGCCAATCACCTTTTGGGGTGATGCATTATTGACGGTCGCTTTCATTTTAAACCGCGTACCCTCGAAATCAGTTAGCTCCACTCCTTATGAGTTGTGAAACCAAAGGTCTCCTGACTTAAGCATTTTAAAACCTTGGGGGTGTGCATCCTACGCACATATTTCCTCCCATAAGTATGGCAAACTTGGGCCATGGGGGAGGAAATGTAGCTTTATACGATATGCAGAAAACTCCAAAGGTTATGTTTTCATTGGTCAGGAAGACAATGGAGGTCTAATTGAATTTGAGTTGAGGGATGTCTCTTTCTTGGAAAATGAGTTTCCAAGACAGGGCGAGATAAGTCAGGACTTATCTCTATTTGAGATTAATGATCAAGAAGGATTACCTCATTCGAGTGGGAGAATTCTTGGTGAAGACGAAAATACGTTTCAACCCTCACCAATGGATGATACGAATGATGCTAATCCTATTCCATACGGGAATAATGATCCAAGTGGGAGCAATTCTAACGACATTCCAAGTGGGAGTGATATTAGAATTGATCTAAATTCGAGTCAACAAGGACTTGAAGAATCTCAAATACGACATAGTAGTCGTACAAGGTTAGCTCCTCTAAGATTTGAGGATGAATTCCTGCAAACCTTTATGACTTTACTACAAAAAGATGATGAGCCTGCTACTTTCAAACAGGCCGTATCATGCCCTGCAAAAGACAAATGGATGGAAGCGATGAAGGAGGAATTAGAATCCATGAAAGTTAACCAAGTCTGGGACTTGGTTGACTTACCCAGAGGACGTAGAGATATTGGGAACAAATGGGTTTTCAAGATCAAGCATAAGGCTGATGGCTCTATTGACAGATATAAAGCTCGCCTTGTCGTGAAAGGTTTTACGCAACAGGAAGGGATAGACTACGAAGAGACCTTCTCACCTGTTGAGCGTTTTACCTTGATTCGCTTGATTCTGGCCATGGTAGCTTGCTTAGACCTCGAATTACATCAAATGGATGTAAAGGCTGCCTTTCTCAATGGAGAATTGGACGAGGAGATCTATATGGAACAACCAACAGGGTTTGTAAAAGAAGGAAACGAACATAAGGTTTGTAAACTTCGTAAGTCCATATATGGTCTTAAACAATCCTTGAGGCAATGGTATATACGATTTCAAGAAGTTGTCTTATCAAATGGTTTTTCCATGCTTGATGAAGATAACTGTGTATATATCAAGAGGATTAAGAGCAAGTATGTTATTATGTCTCTATATGTAGATGACATTTTAATAGCCGGAAATGACAAGGACTTTGTGATGGATATCAAGTCTTGGCTTTCATCATTTTTTGAGATGAAAGACATGGGAGAAGCCGCATATATCCTTGGAGTTAAGATTTCAAGGAATCGTTCGAAGAAACTTCTCTCTCTTTCATAAGAGACTTATATAAAGAAGGTTCTAGAACGTTTTAATATGCAGGACTGCAAGTCCATTGATACTCCTATAAGCAAATGCGATAATTTATGTCTGAAATCGTGTCCAAAGAACTAAAAGGAAAAGGAAATTATGGGAAAAGTTCCATATTCCAGTGCAGTTGGTAGTCTAATGTACACTATGATGTGTACAAGACCGGACATCTGTTTTACCGTTGGAATGGTAAGTCGTTACCAATCCCATCCAAGGAAAGTACACTGGAAAGCGGTTAAGAGGATAATATGGTATCTTAAACGAACTGCAGACTATGCTTTACGCTATCAAGGAGATGCCTTGAGGCTCGAAGGCTACACTGATGCTGATTGGGCGGGTGATCTCAATGAGCGACGATCGACCTCAGGATATGTTTTTCTACTCGGATCTGGTGCAATATCCTGGAGTAGCAAGAAACAATCCTGCATCGCACTTTCAACTATGGAAGCTGAGTTTGTAGCATTTAGCATGGCAGTCCAAGAAGCTGTTTCGCTTAGGAAGTTCTTAGACAGGCTAATTGATGCAAGTGACTCAGGTGTTGTACCAATACACAGTGACAGTCAAGCATCTGTAGCCTATGTCAAAGATCCAAAATTCCATTGTAAGATCAAACACATTGATATCCGCTACAAATTTGCAAAAGACTATGATAAGACCAAGAAGGTAGACATTAGATACATATCTACGCATGAGATGATAGCGGATCCGCTTACGAAGGCGATCCCCAGAGATGTGTTTTACAAACACTTATCTTCTCAAGGATTGCGTAAGAGCTGAGTTGTATCAATGTAAATTCCCATGTCTATGAAAGATCAAATTTAATAAAAGAATAAGTTCTTTTTGACATTGCATATGAGTTTCTTGAAAATGTTTGTGTACATTTTCTTTCAAATCTCAGCTATGTTTTTCTAGTATGTCAAACAGATTGAGGTTGGCTCTCTCACATGAGCAACCGCCTTTATTCTATCAGACGGATAAGATAAAGATGAGACCTGTTTAAAGTCAAAATCGTAAGACGGATGATTTAGAGTCATGACTTAAACAAAATGGTCGTATGAAAGATCTGCATCATATGGATGCTTACAAAAGATCTAAGAAGATTTTTTAATCTTATCTGTCTTATGCGGGATGTGGGTACAGGAGATTACTGAGTAGTAAAAGGGACTCAAAGTCAGACATTGTGGTTTCTGATCATCATCCTTACAACATCATTAAGACATACGCTCCCTGGGAAAGGAGTGATGTTGTAATACGTATTCATACTACGTATGCATTTGACCACTGGGTTAGAATAGTAATTGTGTTTACTATTATGTGAGACCCAAAGACCACATGGGTCTTAACTCATTACCCTTATGGACTCTAATTGGTTCCTTTAGATTTGACTGGGTGATTGCTATCTTAGCATGTTGCTTATGGACTATGGTCAATTCGGGCCGGCGGGGCATGTTAGAAAAGCAAGTCAAATCAAGATCGAAAGGATCGCAAGAAGAGGAAGATTAATTTCATATTCATATTTGGACTTTAAAGATTCAAAGCTGGCCAGCCAATTGTAATCCAGATGGGATTCAATTGTTGAATATAAAGTATAAGAAATGTGAAGAAATAATCTAGGGTAAAGCATGCGTTAATCTACTCAACTTTGCACCTCAAGGAGTGTTGTGTATCTCTAACAAGTGCACAACAGCGGACTCTATGAGCATGACGGTCACACGGTCTATTTCTCGGTATGATAAACAGAAGAACTAAAGGAAAAGATGTTTCCTTACAATGCCCTCAAGTGTTAGTGGAAGATGTTGGATATGTACGACATATATACACCCATGAGGGGATGTATGAGGGCCTATGGACCTCAGATGTCGCGTGCACGAAAGCGTGCGCGAAGGGATCCTTTTCTCGTGTGAAAAGGACCACTCGATACGTGGAAAAAGTCACTTTATAAGTGCACAAAGGCACTTGATAAGTGAATGAAGAAGAGGATAAGTGAATGTGCTAATATAGGCTAATAAGTTTATATTTAGTTATTTCCTACAATAACTACCCCTAAAGCCTATAAATAGGACCCAAGGGTAAGGCATTCATACTAATCTTACCATGCCATAAGTTTGCATAAGAAAACTTGTGTTCTTCTTCTCCCTTCCATTAAAATCCTCTTCTAAATAGAGATTTAGGCGGTGAAACACTGCTTCGATCCTCCGTGACGAAGTACTGACCGTTGTGGCGAATCTGAGGGCGAAGTTCAGAGATTACGGTGCCGCGTACGCAAGCGTAAGTCTCTCCTCTTCATTCGATCCTAACATCGTTGTTTTGACAGGATCCAACACGACCTGTCGAAAGATCTTTGGTTGGGTGACACTTAAAGCATTTGAGGAGAGTAATGACCAAGAGAGAATTCGTCGTCTCTCTCGTTTATGGAGGGTTAGTGTCGCATGTGTTAGTTCGGTCCTTAGTAAAAACTTTTGCCAAAGTATTGTGGAAGAAGTCCAACACTAATAAACTAAAGACCAATGGAGACTAACCGATTTCAAGCTATTAGGGTTGACAGTTGACCATATCCTAGGCTTGGCTAAGTGCCATAGTTATGAGAAGTGACTAAAACTGTGGCATTCATCATGGACATAATCAGGGTGGTCCCGACAATACTCATGTCATACGACCGACCACATAATTATGATTCTAAAACAAGGACGGCACATGATGCTCGTGGTCACTGCCGTCTGGGGTTTCAAGCACCACCTGTAGTAGGATCAGGATGTAGGGTTTCATACATAGTGAGACCTTCGTCAAGTAATAGGAAGTTTAAGGGAGATAATGCATACGATGTATGAGAATTAATTATGTTGTAAATGGTTTGTGATATAGGCTTTAGAACATTTATAAAATGCAAAGGATTTAAATATGTAGTAAAAATATTTGCGATCATATTTTATAAAAAGGCATAGAAAACGGTTACAATGGTATTTCGGGAATGTCCCGGTCGAAACCCGTGATCGAATGGCTCCAAAATGGCTCAAATACGAGCTAAAGTATTATATAAGCCCAAAAGGGCCCATTAGGATGGCCCAAGAGGCCGACACATAGTTGGGCTCGCATCCAACGGGGCGCGCCCTCGGGGAGAGCACCTGATGTGTGCATTGGGAGAGTGCTATGCACTCGCCCGCGTGTTCAACATGCGCCAGCTGGCCGTGGTGGGCCTGCTAAGAGTTTGTGAAACCCTAACTTTTTCAATGAATGCGGTTTTTTAGAAAATTCATGTTTCTTGGCCAACTTTGTGCATACGTTTGAGGGGACAAATGGACTCAGAATCACGCATCGTTTGTTTTTATGTGTTCTTCGTTCAATGCCCTTCGAATTGATATATGATCACATCTTCAGAGAGCAATGATGGAGGAGGAAAATTGGCTAAACTTTGCACTTTGTGAAGGACAAACATCACATCGGATTCGTGAGGAATGTGATGGGTTAGCCTCCAATATAAATAGGGACTACCTCTCCTTCTTCAAGACACACCAAGCTTCAGATCCACGTAACTCCATCTAAACGTGAGCAAATTTGGATCCGAGCTTAAATATAATTCACACACTCTCTTTTCATTTCTTTCCTCCTGCTCGGGCTCTAGCAAGGTACGAAGGATTTCGGATCTGATCCAGAATCTTGATGGAGGATCCATTCATGGTGAAACTTTCTAGAGCACATGGTAGGCTCGGTGACAAGGGTGTTGCTCGCCTCGGGATGCAGTCTAGCTCAAGGATGTGGTTCAGCCCTAATGTGGGGCATTGGTTCGTGATGATCGACAGTCTGCTAACATGCAAAATCAAGGTATGTCCTTTATTATTCATGTGTTTATAATTTCAGTAGTTACACACACGCGCGCTCGCGCGCGTAACTAGTTGTATATTCCACAAAATGAGAGTATAAAGTACAAGGGAGCATTGGAACGATTAGCCAAGGCAAGACATGAGAGAGGCCAGGGAGCAATCACCAAGCGCAAGTACCCAGGCAAACACGGCCCGAACCCAAAGAAACATCATGGCCCGGCACATGCGCCACATAAGGAAACCAAAGGAAACAACAAACAACACATCAGCCTAATAAGACCCTACAACCATGAAGACAGAGGAGTGCAGAAGCCCAAAAAGCCATCACATGTGAACATAAGGAGCTCAACAAAGCAGAAGATCAGAGAAAGCCCTCGAGCAATAAGTCACAGCTTCAAGTTTGCGAGGCCCGCAACACACACACACACACATACACACATGTTTAGGGGTTGGTCAGACCCATCTCGGTATAGTAGAGATTCTGGTTAGGGTTTTATTTGGGCTTTCTTAAAATAGTTTTAAGTCTTTTGCTACTTATTTATTTTCATCGTTTGCCCGACTAAGTCCAGACAACGATTTTGTGCTTTATGGATCATTGAAAGCCCTTTAAATACTCTCCTCATACGCTTCAAGTGCCACCCAAGACCTTTCAACAGGCCCTGCCTCGAAGCTAGTCAGCAATCTAAGTGACACCATTCACGTACATGCTCGTACAATGGCCTCAAGTCAAAGGATCAGCTTGCCTATAATTACTTCAGAGCTACCATTGGTAGTATTGTATGTTCTATCCATGTAGCAGCTCTTGTTGGGTCGTTCAATGAACTCGTTCTCTAATGAGCACTTGTGTCTCATCTCTGATTTCTCCAAATCGAACGATCATGAGATCATCGCCACCAACCCTTGGTGAACACAGAGCACATAATAGCCTATTTGATGCATCGATGTCCTTTCTCAAAGAATCTACGACAACAACCAATTTTAGACTTATGCTACAAATGATCAGAACACTTCTCCATGATCGTGATACCATCTCTATATATGTTCGACCTCGCAATAAGTCTCTGGACTTTATTGTTGGATCCTGTCCAAAATAGAGTTAGGATCGATAATTAAAGTGGAGACTTACGCTTGCGTATGCGGAACGGTAGTCTCGGAACTTTGCCTTCGGATTCGCCACGACGGATCGAGTCTTCTCACGAACGGAGTAAGGCTACTAATACATAATCTAAATCTCTATTTTAGATTAAGAACTTGGAAAGAGGAAGAGAAAGGATTTCTGCAGAGCTTTGCTAGGATGAAGTTGCATGCATGAATTTCATGCAAAAGGTGTAAGAAATGGCTTACCCTTGGGTCTTATTTATAGCCCCCAAGGTAGTTATTTTAGGGTAAGTTGTTCCTTTGGAACAACTTAATTAAGGTGTACCATGATACATGGCACATTATAAGCTTAAGTTGTACCATATGCATGGTACAACATAAGCTAAAGATATTCCCCCTTTATTAGCCATATGTCGCATGCACTTATGCATATATAATGCGACTTTCCCACTCATCCAGAGATCCTCTCCGCAAGGGAACAGATTCCCTTTGTACACGACTTCGTGTACGCGACGTTCGAGGTCCGTATTCCCTCGTACATCCCCCACAAGGGTGTACAAACGTCTTCCATATCCAACATCTCCCACTCACACTTGAGGGGATTGTAAGAGAACATATTTCCCTTAGTTCTTTCATCTATCATACCGAGAAATAGACCGTGCGACCGTCATGCGCGTAGAGTCTGTTGTTGTGCACTTGTTAGAGATACACAACGACCTCGAAGGTGTAAAGTTGAGTAGTTCAACGCATGCTTTCCCCTAGATTATTTCTTCACATTTCTTATGCTTTATATTCAACAATTGAATCCCATCTGGATTACAATTGGCTGGCCAGCTTTGAATCATTAAAGTCCAAATGCGAATATGAAATCAATCTTCCTCTTCTTGCGAACCTTCTGATCTTGACTTGATTCGCTTTTCTAACGTGCCCCGCCGAGCCGAATTATCATAGCCCATTAGTAACACGCTAAGATAGCGATCATCTCGTCAAATCTAAAGGAACCAATTGGAGTCCTTGAGGGTAAGAGTTAAGACCCGTATGGCCTTTGAGTCTCACATAATAGCAAACACTATTGCTACTAACTCAGTGGTCGAAATGCATACGTGGTATGAACACGTACTACAACATCACTCCTTTCCCAGGGAGAGTATGTCTTAATGATGTTGTACGGATGAAAAGATCAGACACCACAGTGCCTATCTTTTTGAGTCCCCTTACTACTCGTGAAATATTCACGGACTCTCATCCTGCATAAGACAGATAGGATTAAAAAATCCTATGAGATCTCTTTCAAATATCCTTGTGATACAGATCTCAGATCCTTTGTAAGCATCCATATGATGCAGATCTTTCATTCGACTATCTTGTTTAAGTCATGACTCTAAATCATTTGTCTAATGATTTTGACTTTAAACTAGTCTCATCTCTATCTTATCCATCTGATAAGATAAGGCGGTTGCTCATGTGAGAGAGCCAACCTTAATCTGTCCGACATACACATAATAAAATAGCTGAGACTTAAACACAAATGTATATAAAATCATTTGTAAGAAACTTGTATGCAAATTAAATTTTGATCTTCTATAGACATGGGAAATATTACATGATACAGCTCAGCACCTACGCATTCCCATAGATGATAAGTGTTTGAAAAACACATCTCTGGGGATCGCCTTAGTAAGGGGATCCGCTATCATCTCATGCGTGGATATGTATCCTATGTCTACTTCCTTCCGTTTGTCATAATCCTTCGCAAACTTGAATCGAATGTCAATGTGTTTGGTCTTACAATGAAATTTAGGATCTTTGACATAGGCAATCGAAGCTTGACTATCACTGTATATAGGAACAGTGCTCGAGTCAGAGGCATTCGTCAGCCTGTCTAAGAATTTCCTAAACCAAACAGCTTCTTGGACCGCCATGCTGAATGCTACGAATTCGGCTTCCATGGTTGATAAGGCGATGCAGGTTTGCTTCTTGCTGCTCCAGGATATTGCACCATTCCCGAGCAAGTAAACAAAGCCTGAGGTAGATCTTCGCTCGTCGAGATCACCCGCCCAATCAGCATCGGTATAGCCTTCGAGTCTCAAGGTATTTCCTTGATAGCATAACGCATAGTCCGCAGTCCCTTTGAGGTATCTTAATATCCTCTTCACCGCTTTCCAGTGTGCTTGTCCTGGGTTGGATTGGTAACGGCTTACCATACCAACAGCATAGCAAATGTCCGGTCTGGTACACATCATGGCGTACATCAGACTCCCGACAGCACTGGAGTATGGAACTTTTTCCATAGCTTTCTTTTCTTTTGGATCTTTGGGACACATCTCCAAACATAGACCCTCACCTTTACTTATTGGAGTATCAATTGGCTTGCAGTCCTGCATATTAAACCGTTCTAAAACTTTCTTTATATATGTCTCTTGAGAGAGAGAAAGAAGTTTCTTGGAACGATTCCTTGAGATCTTAACCCCAAGGATATATGCAGCTTCACCCATGTCTTTCATCTCAAAGACGGATGAAAGCCAAGCTTTGATATCCAAGATAAGACGCTTATCATTTCTGGCTATAAGTATGTCATCTACATAAAGAGACATAATTACATACTTGTTTTTAATCCTCTTAATATATACGCAGTTGTCTTCGTCAAGCATGGAGAAACCATACGACAAAACGACTTCTTGAAAGCGCATATACCACTGCCTTGAGGATTGTTTAAGACCATATATGGATTTACCAAGTTTACAAACCTTATGTTTGTTTTCTTCTTGTATGAACCCGTTTGGTTGTTCCATGTATATCTCCTCATCTAGTTCTCCGTTAAGAAAATCAGTCTTTACATCCATCTGATGTAACTCGAGGTCCAAACAAGCCACCATTGCCAGAATTAAGCGAATGGAGGTAAAACGCACGACAGGAGAGAAAGTCTCTTCGTAGTCTATTCATTCCTGTTGCGTGAAACCTTTCGCAACAAGGCGAGCTTTATATTTCTCGATGGAGCCATCAGCCTTATGCTTGATTTTGAGAACCCACTTGTTCCCAATGGCTATACGTCCCTTAGGTAAATTAACCAAGTCCCAGACTTGGTTTGTTTTCATGGATTGAAGTTCTTCTTCCATTGCCGCTATCCATTTATCTTTAGCAGGGCATGTGACGGCCTGTTTGAAATTTGCAGGTTCGTCATCATCTTGTAGTAATGTCATGAATGTTTGAGGAAATTCATCCTCAAATCTCAGAGGTGTTAGCCTCGTTCGATTACTACGTCTTGTTTGAGTTTGATCACTCCCACTTGGAATGACATCACTCCCACTTGGAATAACATCACTCCCACTCGGAATAGGATTGGTATCGTTCGTATCATCCATTGGTGAAGTTTGAAATGTATTTTCTTCTTCACCAAGAATTCTCCCACTCGAACGTTCCGATCCTTCTTGATCCCAAGTCTCAAACAAGGATAAGTCTTGACTTATCTCACCCTGTCTTAGAAACTCTTTTTCCAAGAAGACAACATCCCTCGATTCGAATTCTATTAGACCCCCATTGTCCTCTTGACCGACGAAAACATATCCTTTGGAGTTTTCAACGTATCGGATGAAGATACACTTCCTCCCACGTGGCCCAAGTTTGCCATATTTGTGAGAGGATAAATGTGCGTAAGAGGCACAACCCCAAGGTTTTAGAATGTATAAGTCTGGAGTTCTATTGTTCCACAACTCATAAGGAGTAGAACTTACCGACTTCGAGGGTACACGGTTTAAGATGAATGCTGCCGTCAATAATGCGTCACCCCAAAAGGTGATAGGCAAATTTGCCTGAGACATCATTGATCGGACCATTTCCATCAATGTCCTATTCCTTCTTTCCGCAACACCGTTTTGTTGCGGAGTGTAAGGCATAGTTACCTGATGTACTATGCCTTTTTAATCACAAAGTTCCTTAAAACTTATTGATTGATATTCACCACCCCTATCGGTTTGCAAAACCTTAATCTTGCGATCTAATTGATTCTCTACTAAACTCATATAGTTTTTAAAGCAAGCCAAAGCTTCACTTTTGTGGGATATCAAATAGATATGTCCGAAACGGGTGAAGTCATCAATGAATGTGATGAAATATGACTTCCCGCGTCTTGTCTTAACATTCATTGGACCGCAAATGTCCGAATGGATAAGCTGTAATGGAACTTCGGCCCTTGTGCCAGTTCCAAACGGCTTGCGACAAGTTTTCCCTACAAGACAATGTTCGCAAGTTGACATTTCAACTTTTGAAACATTAGATAGCAAGCCACTTTTGGCAAGTCTATCCATTCTAGTTGGTCCAATATGACCAAGTCTTGCATGCCAACAAATGATCTCAGATTCAGAATTAGAAGCATTTGTTAAATGAAAACTTTCATTAATGGAAGAAGAATCATCATACATTGTAAAAACAATTAATCCATTACAAACATTACCAGAACCAATCAAAGAATTATTACAAACAAGGTCAACATATTGTTTATAGAACCTCCACTCATAATTTAAAGACATTAACATGACCACGGAAACGATATTCCTTCTAATATCTGGAGCAAAGAGGACGTCGTGCAATAATAAAGTCCGGCCATTGTCGAGAACTAGCTTGCATGTTCCGACGCCTTTGACTTCAACACGAGTGTTGTTGCCGACGTATATCCACTTTGTTCCTTGAGTTATCCTTCGATACTCTACGAAGAACCTTCTGTCCTTCGCTACGTGGTCTGTGGCCCCTTATCACTTCCATCCGTACATGTACGGGCGAAGTGACCGTACTTGTTGCACTTAAAGCACTTGATCTTCTTCAAGTTTTTCTTCTTTGAGTGCACATTCTTTTGCCACTTTTTGTTCTTTGTCTTCTTTGAGGTCTCCGGTTCTTGCTTTCGTTCATTCACAAACCTTAAGCGTTTATTCTTCCGCTTATTTCCTCCATGTGAGGAACTAGCGGCCACGTGCACTTCTGCACTTGGTTTTGCGGCTTGAATCCGCTCTTCCTCGAGTTCGAGGTGTTTCGATACATCGCTTAAAGTTTTAATGCACTCATTATGAGTGAGATGCATTTTCATGTTATCCCAGCTATCTGGGAGTGAACGAATGACTGCTTGGATCTGCTGTTCGTCAGACTGCGTAACACCCGCATCCTTTAATTCAGATATAAGATTCGCCATGTGGCGGAGATGCTTTTTCATAGAATGATCTCGCCGCATCTTGTACGAATCAAATTGAATGTTTAAGGAGCGTAGTTTGGTAACCGAAGTTCCACCAAACTTTATCTCTAGCTCAGACCATATGTCTTTGGCTAGGTCGAATTCCCGAAATAGACGCATTATGTCATTGTCCATTGCGGACAGTAACGTAACACGTGCTATTTTGTTCTTTCGAGTCCAAGTATCATAAGCTTCCCGGTCCCTCTTGTGTTGGGCCGTATTGCCCAACTCAGGTTCTTCCATTATGTTTTGGAGTGTTTCGAGCACATCTTGCTCCTCCAAAACATATTGGATTTTAATTGACCAAAGTTTATAATTGTCGCCGTTGAGCTTTTCACCTTTGTTAAGCTCTGCGACAATGTTCTTAGAAGTGGTAGACATATTCGATTCAAAAAAACTGCAAAGAGAATGAAAAACACGATCAAAATTCTATGCATAAAGTTTCGATTCTTTAAACACTTGATAAGTTCCTTGGATGCGTTGAAATGTTACTCTAGAATCGAGAAGTTCACTACGTTCCCAACTACCATCTAGAAGTAACTTTCAAAGTATCCCTCTTACTTATCTTAAGTAAAAAGAAATCAGAAATAATACCCGTATGGTATTAGCAGCGGAAAATTACTTTGAAAAACATATCTTTCAAAATAGAATAGGTGAGAGTTTGCGCAAAGAATTTTAGCGCAACAATTGCCAAGCCACGAGACCTGTTCTACACACCCATGGGTTAGATAACCATGGACGGATCGTGGTAGGACTTGGAATTCTAAATTGCGCTATCCCGATTTAAGGACGGGACATAACCTATTTGAAAAACATCTTTGTCAAAATTTGAAAGCACGTTGGCTAATCTCCGTAGAGTAGAGCACAACGTCACAAGTACATTGGCTAATCTCCGAAGAGTAGAGCACAATGACATGGCTAATCTCGCATGAAGTAGAGCACTATGGCTAATCTTCAAGGAGTAGAGCCAAAAAAAAAACTTCATTAAAACGTTAGTCCCGTATGAACTAGTCGGCACTTGTGGTTAGTCCCGTATGAGCTAATCTACACATTCGAGTTTGGCCAATGCCTTTTGTCACCCCGTATGGGTTAGTTGGCAAGTTTGCAGTCGACCCAGACCTTCTGCCAGATTGGTCGACCAAAAACACCAAATTGGTCGACCAATTTTTTTCGAAATGCAACTTCTCCCGGCCAGGGCCTCTGCCCTGGCCGGGGCTTGGCCAAGGGCCGGCCAGGGCCTCTGCCCTGGCCGGCCAGGGGCCCTGGCCCCCTCGGACAGGGCCAGCCAGGCCCTGGCCTCTGCCAGGGCCGGCCGGCCAGGCCACTGGCCGGGGCCAGGGCTCCTGCCCTGGCCTCGGCCAGGCCCTCGCTTGAGGCCAGGGCGCTGCCCTGGCCTCTGCCAGGGCGGCCAGGCCCCTGGCCTGAGGCCAGGGCACTGCCCTGGCCTCTGCCAGGGCGGCCTGGCCGCTGGCAGGGGCCAGGCCCTGGCCTGAGGCCAGGGCACCGGCCCTGGCCTCTGCCAGGGCACCGGCCCTGGCCTCTGCCAGGGCACCGGCCCTGGCCTCTGCCAGGGCCGGCAGGCCGGCAGGCCGGCCCTGGCCACTGCCAGGGCCGGCCTGGCCGGCAGGCCTTGGCCAAGGCCGGCCACTGCCGGCCTGGCCCTGGCCGGCCACTGGCGGCCTGGCCCTGGCCGGCCACTAGCGGCCTGGCCCTGGCCGGCCACTGGCGGCCTGGCCATGGCCGGCCATGGCTTGGCCATGGCTTGGCCATGGCCGGCCATGGCCAAGGCCATTCGGCGTTGGCCGGTCATGGCCCCTTTGGCCATGGCCGGCCACCCCCTTTGAATGGGGTTGCCGCACTTTCTCCTCCCCCTTGATGGGGTGGTCGCCGGTGGTTATTGGCCGTAGCCAACCCCCTCCGCTCGGGGAGGGGGGATGCATGGCATTCATAGCCCATTTGGCCATGGTGCACATGCACCAAATTTCCTCTTACCCGATGGAAATAACTACCATCATCTTCCTCGATGAAGCACCCGTTCGTCGATGAAGCACCCGTTCGTCGAGAAATTAGTTATTTCCTAATGGCCGTGTGCCAAAAATGAATAACATACTACGTGAACGGTCGGTTCTTCCCGTCACGGAGAGTTCCTACCATATCCGTAATGATAGGAGACCCTAACATGAAAAGAACAACCGCTACGTTCTCTCCGTCACGAAGCGTTCCTACTATATCCGTAATAGTAAGAGACCCATTCGTGAAAAAGACAACGACTCGTTCGTAGTTTCGACGGGGCGGTGGTTTGACCGGGGCGAACCCATATGGCTCTGATACCAATGTTGGATCCTGTCCAAAACAGAGTTAGGATCGATAATTAAAGTGGAGACTTACGCTTGCGTATGCGGAACGGTAGTCTCGGAACTTTGCCTTCGGATTCGCCACGACGGATCGAGTCTTCTCACGAACGGAGTAAGGCTACTAATACACAATCTAAATCTCTATTTTAGATTAAGAACTTGGAAAGAGGAAGAGAAAGGATTTCTGCAGAGCTTTGCTAGGATGAAGTTGCATGCATGAATTTCATGCAAAAGGTGTAAGAAATGGCTTACCATTGGGTCTTATTTATAGCCCCCAAGGTAGTTATTTTATGGTAAGTTGTTCCTTTGGAACAACTTAATTAAGGTGTACCATGATACATGGCACATTATAAGCTTAAGTTGTACCATATGCATGGTACAACATAAGCTTAAGATATTCCCCCTTTATTAGCCATATGTCGCATGCACTTATGCATATATAATGCGACTTTCCCACTCATCCAGAGATCCTCTCCGCAAGGGAACAGATTTCCTTTGTACACGACTTCGTGTACGCGACGTTCGAGGTCCGTATTCCCTCGTACATCCCCCACAAGGGTGTACAAACGTCTTCCATATCCAACATTTATCTATGTATTTTATGTAGACAAAACATATATTAATATACTCAGATAAATTGTACCAAACAACATATTATTAATTTGAACAAGATGTTCTAAATACAAAAAAATTAGCCTCGAGGGCATTCAGTTACCAACAGTATAGTCCCTTTAGGAGTAGGCCATGGCTGATGATGAGGAGAACTTTTCTATGCAAAGGCTCGCGCTGCCGAGGAGGCATTTAGGAGGTTGAAGGTCTTTACTTGAGGATGTTTGAGTGGTTGTTCTGTACCGGGTTGTTGTGTATTGGAAAGGTTGTACTTTTTACAGGTTCAGAAGTAATTAGTGAAAAATCTCAAATGGGACTTGGAGACTGGAGGTATGTTAAGGATTGACCAAACTAGGATATATCCTTGTGTTTGCATTGCTTTTGTGTTCATACAAAATTTTCTATTATTACCCCTACTTATCTTTATGATTTTTAATTGCAAGCACTAGTTATTGTTGATTAAGAGTCATTTTGGTAACACAAGTTAAATTCTTAAATAGAAAAAGGAAAATTTTATATTGAATTTTATAAAACACTATTTATCCCCCTCTAATGTTTTCTCTTTCTCATCAATAGGATTCGAACTATCAAGAGTTCCACATACTATATTGTTGGTGGGTCCTTCGACTGTGATACTTGTGTGCTGCTCGATAGTAGTCACTTAGTGTTACTTTATCGTTTCGATGTTGAAAATTTGAAAATCTCGTGGGGGGAGCCAAAATAAGTTTTCATGGGGGCATATCTTATTCTAACCCCATAGGGTACTATTAATATTTCATCCAACCATTTAACTATGGCATCACATACATGGCTCATGATTTTAATGTGTTAATGGGGTCTGATAGTTTCCTATACACTAGACCACATAATAACGTAGTTTTGATGAAGGGATCGGACTGCACGACAGTTGTCACTGACAGGCCAAGTTTTGGTTTAGAGGAGAATCCAGCCTCACATTAACTAGACACCAAAAATGCTTAAATGGGTGATCTACCCATGCAGCTAACATCAATGTCGTACCTGTGACATAATCGTAGAGTATGATATAGTCACTACCAAAGTAGAAATCAGGCTTTTAGAGTCTCACAATGAAGATGACTTGCCATGAAAATCAGTGGAAGGAACTTGATGTAAATGTTATTTACGAGAATGATCCCAAAGAATTGTGGTTGATTTCTTTGAAAGGCATGTCATAAGGAATTGTGAAATGGGAATAATAAATATTTGTAAGGTTTTACAAACATTTCAGTAGAAAATAAAATTTAAAAACTCCACAAACCTATGAGCTAGCCAACACTGATGACGAGGCATCATAACCGGTGGGGTGGCCGGATCACCACCAGCTGGTGGTCGGCCTGCAGGCTAGCCTACAATATCCATATTGATGATAGTGACGATGTTGATGATAACATTGATATGGAGCTGCTAACTATGTATAATAGACCGATTTGATATCACCCTTCAATTCGAATTAGCAAAAGCATTGTTCCCTTACATTATATGTATTCCCAGCATTCATGGTCTTTATGTAAATGAGTCGAATTACTTATCCATCGGTCTATTAGAGAACTATCTCTCCATGGATATGAAAGATGTTCATTTTTTCAATAATCAATCCTTTTCAATTATCAGGGGTGCACTCTACCACTGAGATAATAGCGCTTCGTGCCGTCCTCCCAGCGGGAGGCCCGCTATGCCAAAAGCGATAGAAAACACATCCCTATCTTTCCTTTTTGCACCCGTCCACTGAGGCTGGCCACTACCGCCAGCTGGTGGATGCAATTATGGCCGCAGTAGGGCCCAACCCAGCTACATATGGTGGGGCCCAGTAAAGGTGGTCGGTTTGGGCTTATTTATGGGTGTGGTTTAATCCAAAGAGTTGGATCCAAAATCAAACCTAAAACAAAGAGTTTGACTTGAATTAGAAATCCCAAAAGTTGTAGGATTTCTAAGACTTTTAGTCTTTTAACTCCACCTTGTTTTTGGATAAGGATTGGATTCAAATTTAGAATCAAATTAGTAATAGAGTTTAAAAATAAGCTTTCTTCTATTAACGTGTTTATGGATAGAGTTGGATTCCAACTTGAATTTTGAATCTGACTTGGATTATGAAGATCCCAAGAACTACATAAAGGGATCATCTTATCCCCTCTTAATGCGCATAAAAAGAGATCAAAGGTCATATCATCTAAGATCTCATAAGAGAAAAAATTCAAGCCTTTTCAAAGGAAAGAATTTTTCTCTCTAAAAGTAAAAGTTTTTCCTTCTCTCGCTCCCATGCACTAGCAACACATGGATGTCTAGTTTAAGCTCTTGGAGGGATCGTGAATCGTGAAGAGGCTACATTATTTGGTTGAATCATCTATCATGCATGGTTGATGAGCTTGTGGTCTTCATAGAAATAGATTATGATCCATAGGTATCATTAAGAAATTATTTGTACAAAGGTTTGGTTTTAATTTCAGCATTTAAATTCGTGTTTTTACATTTGATCTTGGCTTGTTTTACTAGTTCTCAGAAAAATTTGATTTTTTTTTCTCTCTTTTACCTTTTTTATTTAGATTAGAACAATATATTTCTTTAGACTACATCAATCTCATATATGTAAGCCTCAACCTTCAATTCCTTGTCATTAAAGCTCCCAATGATTCTTTTTGTGTCACTCACTCTATTTGTATCAGAGACAAAAGGTTGTCTAAGTTTTCTCTCTATCTATTCACTATGAATTACTGGAAAAAGCTGTGAGAAAGCTTTTGAAATAGCCAATAGATCGATTTTGAAGGTTGTTGTACCAATATTTTATAATACCATCGGCGTGGTTTAGAATGCTTGACACAAAAGGGTGTATCTAATTGTCGGATCCTCCTGACTCTTTCATAGTTTTGCATGTGCTTCTTAAGTCCTCCTGAACTAGCATACTTATTAAGAACCAGGCATTTGAACCTAGAAGGTATATGGGCTACATTTATATGTAACACCCTGGAAGCTACTGCACAAGTACTAGAGGGGGGGGGGTGAATAGTAATTTAAAATAATCAAGAGGATAATTCCTAATTATCGTGAAAACACAAACAACAATGCGGAATAAAGATGAACAACAAGAAGATCACAATGCAAACAATAGATATAATTGGTTCGGATCCACCCAAGTCTCCCCGACTTGTTTCTGGTGATCCTACGTCCCAGACACCCGGATCCCTTCCGGTTACTTGAGTTAGAGTCCACTAACTCAAGCTTTCACTAAAAACTTCTTGTAGAAAATACTACAAGACAAATCAATGCAAAGATTGAACCGTGACTCCCACAAACCAGGATCACGAACCTCTCACAAACCGAGAGCAAAACTCAAATAACAAGTTTTAATTAAACATGAAATACTCACCACAAATTCCTATGCCTTGAGAAATACTTACGCTATTAAGGCAAGGAAGGATGATGAGAAGAGATCACGAAAGAACGATTGCAACCCTAGCACCTCCGAGATGAACAGATGGAGACGGCTAGGATGATGATCATGATCCTTGAATCCGTCAGGAGGAAGATCGCACAAAAAGCTCAAGATCTCTTGAGAGAATTAGGTCAGAGAGAGAGAGAGAGAGCTTTTCAGGAATTCGAGAGTTTCAAAATGATAATCGATATCTCAAAAAGTAGATCTGAAATCTCTCTCATAATAGAGGAATTTCCATGTTTGAAACGCATTAAATAGCATGGAAAGAATCAAAACAGATCCAGAAAAATCGTGGAATTAAAATCTCCAACGGCTGGAAAATTAAAGCAGCGTAATCGGTCTAAGAAGGATCATTAACCGATTAGATGGAGAACTAGTCGGTCGGTGAGCCTTCTTGGACCGACTGGTTATGAAACAGAGATTTTAGTAAAAACATCACAATAAACTAGTCGGTTTAAGAGGAGACACTAACCAACTAGTTTGACAACTAATCGGCGAACGTTCTTGGACCGACTAGTTAGTCAACAGAGAAATGAGAGAAATAAGAAGGATAATCTAGTCGGTGTAAGAAGAAACATTAACCGACTAGTTTGATAACTAGTCGGTCAGTGAACCTTCTTGGATCGACTAGTTGGTCAACAGAGATTAGGCTAAAATTCTCAAGGATGACTAGTCGATTCAAGAAGAATTCCTAACCGATTAGATTGTCATTTAATTGATTAGTTCTTCAACTTGAACCAACTAAGATGCACAAGAAGCCAAGTCAAAGGCGATAAGCTAATGAACCCTATCTAATGGCTTTTAAAGCATTCTTAGGGATAAGATAAGATAGATATGAGGGTTACTAAGCAAGTAAGACTTAAGGCTTAACACTCTATAAAACGAAGCTAGAAGACATGGAAATACAAGACAAACCGTCTTCAAAACTACAACATGACGAGTCAGATTCTCTTGACTTCATCAACAAGTCCTTGAGCTTCAACGAAGCTTCAGGCACAATCGATCATGCGCTCTAAAGAAGTCTTGAGACGTCGCTTGAGATCTACAGAGTAAATTGGCGACGATCTCCATAACTGCGCTCAAAGAGAATTAGTACACAAAATTTATGTTTGTTCATCATCAAAACCAAATCAGAGGAATCAATACTCAACATTATATGCCTTTTAGGAGCATTGTTTGACAGTTGGAGCTAGCTGACGTATAACATGGAGATTGGGTGATTAACATATGATTGGCCATTTTAGAGTACACATCTGAGTTGTTCTCTAAGTTATAGATGTCACAGCCTATCTCTCTTGATTAACATCCTCCTCTTGGAGGACCAACTATAGTATTGATGTATTTTTCCACAGGAACGTTAATTTTAGCAGCGTAATTAACCTTTTTGATGAATTTTCACGCTTCCAGTCATATGTCACCTATGTCATCAGGTCTTCTCTTTGGGGCTAGTGCTTTAGTGCCTGATGCATGCAAATTTTGTACTTTTGATTTCATTGCTTAAGGTGGTTATTTGATTTCTTTCTCGGTATGACCTTCATATCGAACAATTAGGACCTCCATGGTTGGGTGATGTAGATAAGGGGGACCATATGGTCAGGACACCTACACTCGCAAGGTTAGGTTCAGATTTAGGAAGTATAAATTATTCGCACCACAATGCCAGTCAACACCTAGAGGTGGGCAATCATGTGAGGATTGTAAATTTGAAATTATTCCTTAGTGATTATGTTGTTGTACGTTACGAGGCTTAATGGGTCTTGGTGCCCTATCAAGGCCAGCAAGTAGAGGTTAGGGTTATGAAGCCTTTGAACTACCATTGCCTTTGGCCTTTCAATAACAGATTGAGTCATGCTTTGCATTATTTTCATGGATCAGATCTCGATTTTCATAGTCGATGCCAATTTTTTGTATTATTGTTGGTGGATGGGCTAAAAAGATGTGCTGTTTGATAGTTACTGTAGGAGGATATATGCCCATAAGGTGATTTATCCTAAGTGTACGTCTTATTCATATTATATATGGTGTCCATTATCCTAAGTATGAAATCGTTTGAATATATATACTTAGATAATGTCCATAGAATTATAGTTAGGTCCTTACGTATCCAGATAAGATCTCGATTATGAGTAGTAAGTGACCGAATAGAAACTTAAGTCTTAAACGGTTCGTGGTCATAGATGTGTCGAGAAATGGATATTAGCACATCGGATAGACCACTGTGTCTTTGTCTTACTTTAGGGTAATGATGATCTCATAGTCATTCGACTTGGTGAAGTTGGAGACGAGACACATGTGCTCATTGGAGAATGAGTTCACTGTACGACCAACTTAGAGATATTAAATGGTTAAACTTTAACTAAACTGTCTATAATAACTCTAGGGTGATGATAGTTAAGCCAGTCATTAAGACCTGAAGTCATTTGTACGAACCTATGAGCGAACGGTGTCGCTTAGACCTATGATCTAGCTTCGAGGCTAGGCCTGCTGAAAGATCTTAGGTTGGGTTGCACCTGAAGCTCTCGAGGCGAGTAGATGCTAAGATGGGATTCGTCACTTCCCTTAAAGGGAAGTTAGTGTTACAGGCTCAGTACGGTCTTTGTGTTAATCCTCGGCTGGGGTACGTTGTAAGAAGTACAACATGAATACAACGAAGACTGCCGTATACTGACCAATGTTGTCTAATAGGGTTGACAGTAAACCATACCCTAGGCCAACAGAAACACAGTCTTGACGAAGGGACTATAGCTAACGGTATTCATCACTGACACAGCCAATGAAAACCCAACGATGCTTTTGTTAATGGGTCGATCACGTTATGATGATTCTGAAACAGGGATGACAACTACTGCTCGTGGTGACTGTCGTCTAGGGATTCTGAGCCCCAACCTGTATTAAGGTCAGGCTGTAGGGTCTCACACCGAGTAGCGTTCGTGTCTTAGTAATAGGAAGATTAATCAGAGAGATTCATGTGATGAAATGGAATAGTTGATGTTCACAAAGCTAGTTGTGAAAATAAGTCATAGATGCAATAGGGACAATGTTGCATTTGATGCAAACAAAGATTAAACGTGTCGTAAATTGGTTACGACAATATTTTTAGGAACAAATACATTGTAAAGGGTTACCTGGCTGACGGGATCGTCCCGGTCTAAACACAGGTTCAAACTGCGTCCAAATCAGAGCTCAGACGAGCCCAGAAACGTAAAAACAGTCCAAGGCAAAGTGGGTTATACCCACTAGGCTAACAAGCCCATCCGCGAGGGGCAAACGGGCGCACGACCCGCTGCAAAGCAGGCGCAGCCCGCTGATTACAGCGAGCGAGCTCCCGCTGCCCAGCGGGCGGGCGCGCCCGCCCTCCTTGCCTTGGGCGGGCGCGCTCGCAACTAAAGTGAAAAATAGGGGTTTTGAAACCCCTAATGACGGCTACGAAAGTTGATTTTTTGCCCATCTATGGGCAATTGTTTGAAGGGTCAAATGAAGACGAAATTCGTTGTCGTTCATTCCTACGAGTTCACCATTCAAAGCCCTTCGGATTGATAGCTTGTTTGGTGTCCAAAGTTTAATGAATAAAGTGAATTAATTTGTTGAAGTTGGCCTTTATGAAAGGCTTACTAAACTTCAATTAAGCTAAATTAGCTTAATTAATTCTCTTCAATTTTACAATTGTCCCACATTGCTCACAATGAAAGGAGAGGTGCCGACTCCCTATATAAATAGGGGTGCACTCTCTTCGTTGAAAGATGCACCAAGTCCTCGATTGAGTAGCTCCAGATTTTAGAGCAAGATCGATCTACGACTAAATTATTCTCTCTCTCTCTCTTCTTCCTATTCTCCCGACTAGTCCTAGCAAAACTACGAAGGGGGTTTGGATTCGGATCCAGACATCTAAGACGCGGGTGTACTCAAGTGAAACCTTCTACCACGCGTGATCGGCTTGGAGGCGGGAGTTGGCTCGGATAGATCGGTTCGAGGGTGCGAGGTGGCTCGGGTGGATCGAGTCAAGGCGGTTCGGCTACGAGGAGCATCAGAAGCCGGTGCGGTACATCTTGCCTGCCCCAGGGTCGAGATTTCGGGTATGTGGTTAAGTAATTTTAGTGTACTTTAATTTTGTCGCAGTAGAATAGATCACTCTTGGGGTGGTCAGCTCCACCCCAAGTTGGCATAGATTGGGCTAGGTTCTGGCTCCCTCAGGGCCGAGCTAAATTGTTTAGCTAGATTAGTTTCTATTTTCCGCTGCGCTTTTAGCCCCTGTGGTTCGTTCGACTTAGGACGGACACAGATCCGAGCTCTAAGGGTCCGCCAAAACCCCTACAGTGGTATCAGAGCCACATGTTATGCTTGTAGATCTCTTTATGCGACAATTTTAAATCATTTAAATTGCTTGTTTTGAACATACGGACATTTTAACTTTATGTTAAAATTAGTTTAATATTTTTTTGTGTTTTAAAAATTGTTTTGTAACACGAAATTTTTTTGGGGAAGTTTTAAATTTTCTGCGATAAATTTAATGGGTCTTCCATATTTAAATGCCTCTTAAGATTCTATTTTATGAGATAAAATAATTTTTCCAATCATTTAAATTTTTTTAAAGTTTATGTAACTTAAAAGAAAATTTTTATTTCATGCGATGATATTGAAAATTTATTTCTTTTGGTTGCATAAAGATTGAAATTTTTTTCTTTATCCGAAAATTTTTATAATTAATTTCAAATGATTTTTAAAAATGGTTTTTAAAATTGTTTTAAAATATATGTGATATAAAGAAAAATTTTATTCCCATGAGATGGAATTGTAAATTTAATTCTTTTAATTACATATAGGTTTCAAGATTATTTTATGCGATATTTTAATCTTAGAAATGTTTGGTTAAAATTTTAAAGCTTAAGGTTTGAATTTAAAATTATATAATAATTTTATGAAACCTAGTTTTATGTGATAAAAATGCTTCAAGCTTTAAATTTTAGATCTTTAAATTTAAATGTTAAATTTTAGATTTGCAAGTTATTTGATTATGTTATAGATAATTTTTAACTTGCATGCTTTCATTGTATGTCACAAATTGAGCCTTTAATTTATGCGATTAAATTAGTTGGTTTAAGTTTTAATGGACATGATGAATAAAGTATTCATGAACCCTTTAGGTTAGCCAGTAACTGATTTAAACTTTATAAGATAAAATTTTAATGACTAGTGACATGCTACGTTTTAAATAAACAAAAGCAACATCGAAACCCTAATACCAGATTAGGGTAGTCCCTTTTGATTGACAATCATTATAATAAATCGTTTAAATGATGATTATCATTAAAAGACTATTTTTGAAAAATGTTGTGATTGTTTTATTAAAATCCTAATTAGATTTGGGTAGCACGATGAACATAGGAACCTTATAGTTGATAAGGATCTAATAAAAATTCAACAAATCCATATAATTTGGAATTTTAGGATCCACTAGTTGATAAAGGATTAACTAGTTTTAATTAAAAGCCATTTAGTTGATGGACGAACATAGAATTGATGAAACTCCCTCAATGGATCATGATGCCGGTCAATGTGCTTGGCTAAGTTTGCTAGACCACCCTAGCTAGTCTAGGGGCCACGTGGTCCTGGCTTAGTCAATTCCCTGGCCGCATTCGCTGGACCGCAAGGAGTCGAATCATGACTGTGTAAGTCCATTGACTATACCTAAGTCAAATACGATAATAATCTTGTTCAAGATAAATCGTAGCCCTCCTTGTTTTAGAAGTTGGCAACTGTAAGACCCGCGTTACGGTTGTTGAGCTACATTCAAGCTGTAACATGGCAATCTTATAGAAACCGATTTCTTGTTAACATCTTGACTTGACCCAAACCGTCATCTTGTGCATATGTCGAGCATCGGTGAAAGTCTAACCAAGAATGTAGTCTACGACCTTACCCAAACTGATGTGTCGTGCATACACCGAGCGGCGGGGCAAGTCGGGCTAAACACGAAAACACGGGTCCGACTAGGCTAGCCATTGTGATCCGGATGAGCACATTCATGATCACAAATGACTGGGGGTAAAATCGATAGGGAATCATATTTAATATGATTGACGACGAGTTCGTCTACCGACTGCGGGGTCGGACAACTTGTTGAGACACACTCAAGGTTGTCAGACTCAGGGTAGTCGGATTCCTCTCTCACAAATGTTATTTTTATAATAAATTATTTATTATTATGGCTTTAAAAATTTTAGTGGGAAAACATAGTTTTATTAAAAACCATTGAAACTATACAACGAACATATACTGACTAATGTATCTACAAAAATTGCAGAATAGATTCTAGTCTTAAGTATATGGTAGAGAAAGCCGTGCTCGATGGAACGAACTATAAGGATTGGCTTAGGAACATTAAGTTAGTCCTTTGTCTAGCCGGGACTGGATATGTGTTGTTCGAAGACGCTCCAGAGAAGCCTGACGATGATGCGACCTACGAGAAAAAGGAAGCCTATAGCTATACCAAAGGGATGCAGAGAAGGCCAAGTGCCTTACTCTGGCTTCGATGAATAACGAACTGCAGAGGAAGCATGAACATTTGGATGTTCAAAGTATGCTTCTTAATGCACAAGAGTTAAATGGCAAGCAGTCTAGAGCTGCCAAGTTTGAAGCCACAAGCAACCTCTAGGACACAAAGATGGAGACAGGGCCCGTACAAGATCATGTCATTAAGATGATCGGGTACGTGGAAGACGCCGCCCAGTTGGGTTTTGTCCTGGACAATGAGATGTCCGTGGACATTATCCTTAAGTCTTTAACCCCGGCCTTCAAGCCTTTCATTACTGGTTTCATAATGAACAGTATTGAAACAGATCTTCCTAGTCTCCTTAATATGCTTAGGCAGTTTGAGAAAATTGAGAAGAAACCGACTGCATTGGTTGTTGGCTCTGCTTCTTCAGACCAGCCGAAAGGCAAGGGTAAGAAGAGGAAGGTCCTGCAACCTGCCAATGGGAAGAAGAGGAAGAAAAAGACGAAAGGGGCCCCGTCAAAATCTGAGTGCTTCCACTACCATAAGATGGGCCATCGAAAGAGGAACTGCAAGGTTTACCTTACAGAAAAGAAGAAGGGGCATATTGATGCCTCTACCTCAGGTAAAACAAATTAAATTCAATAAAGCATAATTGTTTCCATAAATGCTAAATCACATAGTATTAGATACTAAGACATCTGTGTAATGTATACAGGTGGCTGATATGAAGCAATGGTTGGAAGAAGTTTTCAGGACGGTCGGCATCTGAGCAATCGTTGCTGCTGGGGCCGTGTAAAGACTTCAAAGAGACATGAAGAAGAAGGAGCCGATACTTATTTTCTTTTATGAATAAACTGTAGCATTCCTTAAAGTTAAAACAATGATTGAGTGTTTGTCACGACCCGCTTCCCTAAAATGGAGGCGAGGCGTGAGAAGTCCGCTCAGACTTGGAGCTGTGAGGCTCCTGTCTGTAAAGCGTCTGGATTAACCGAGTTTAGGTCCTTGCAAATGCGAAGCAGAACAATAATAACAATAAATAAAAGAGACATAAAATTTTATTTCAATCTCAGAATGTCCACAATAAATTTCCAACATCACAGAAAAGCCACCAGACTGAAAGCAACAGAAAGAAGTCTCTACAACTGATCTCCGGTGTCCTCGAACTCCACGTCAACAGTTGACCCAGGCTCCAAGTCAGCAAACATCTCGTCCTCAGCAACGGGCACTGGCTCAGCAACTAACATGCGACACCCAAAGAGACGAGGGCGCATGTCAGCAAGTCTACAAGAGACTTGTGCAAGGAAACTAAAAGAAGGAAGCAACCTAACAGTTCTAAAATGTACGATGACATGGCAGTTTAATGCATGGATGCTACAAGTAAGATAATGCAACAAGTATGACATGGCAGCAAGTATAACATGGCATGGGTAGCAAAGCTACTAAAACATTCACACGGATTTTACAAGTCAAGTAAACATGCCGTGCTCAGAGTTTACGCCTTACAGCTGAAGTGGCTGTACGGGCACACTTCTACGCTGAGTGGTCGCTTAACCCTACCTCTCCACGTGTAATCGGGCATTGGCTTTTGACCAACACATGTAGCCCGCTTCTGGATCATGAACCAGGAAATACATTTAGCATAGGGTTGTGCCTGCAACGCAGGTGCCTAGCCTCAACAAGTTAGGCATTGGCTTTTGACCAACACATGTAGCCCGCTTCTGGATCACGAGCTAGGAAGTGTATTTGGCATAGGGTTGTGCCTGCAACGCAGGTGCCTAGCCTTGACAAGGAAGTACGTAGCGTGTGCTACGAATGCAACATTCAAGCATGGATGACATGACATGGCAAGTTATAATTTAAGAGCGTACAGATAAGGAATTTAAACGTGACAGGCAGAGCACAAGTAAAGAGCATGTAGTTATGAAAATTTAAACGTGACATGCAGAAATGCATGAATGACATGGCAGGGTGACAGATCTAGCTTCGTTGTCAAGCTAGATCTTAAAATTTCATCTAGGCGAGTATCATTTCGTCGCCTAGTCTCTTTTACGCCTAAAACAAGAAATGGCCTAAAGCACGACCTAAACAAAGAACTGGCAAGTTTCACTTGCCTGTAACCAACCGTTCTGAATACATCGTCCAAACAGTCCAGTCTACCTATGTGCTCAGATCCACCAGCCTACAGTCCCAAATTAAATTATCTTTATTAGTGAATTATCAGACAATAAAAATACCGAATTTTATGTTGTTTAACATCGATGGGTTGGGGTCCTAAGTGTTCAGAAATTTACCCTTACACGACGCGAGAGCTACACTGGTGTCAGGTAGCGACGCCCGGGGTTGGAATAAATAGAACGCGCTCCAAATCCAGATTCCAATTAAGATTCCACGCTCACCAATTCTTCGGTAGAGACCAGATCAGCGAGCAAGATTCCAATCAGCGGGTAAGCGGTCAGTAGATGTTTTTACGACTTCCGGAAAGCCGTATTAACAAACCGGGACAAACGGTTCGACGTTCACAATGTCAACGATGTTGATCGTCATAGGAGATGTTCGTGACATCGGAAAACACCCCTAGGAGAAGTAGGAGGCTGACGGAAGACCTCAACAGCGAAAGGGAACGATGAAAACTCAGCGATGCGACAATACGTCGCTAAACACACAAAACAGTGAGCGTTCTTGCTGTTTCAGAGCAAGGGGGCCTGAGGCTACCATCAACGGTGTAGGGGGGTCCAGGGGAGTCGACGGCGGAGGGAAGCGGCGGCCTACGGCGGCGGCAGCGACGGCGGCGGCCGCGGCGGTTACTGTGGGCTGCTACTTGCGAAAAGTATGGCTCCTGGAGCCTTGCAGCTGCGACGGTGGCAGTTAGGGGGACCCACAGTGGCAATGAGGGAGGAGGGTGGTCGGGGACGAGATGAGGAGGCCGGTTGGTGATGGATTTGGCCGGAGAACGCAAAAGAATGCTCGGGGGTTTTGTTTTGCGTGGGCAAAAGCTAGGGCCGGCTGCGGGTTGCTCTATCTGTGAAAAATAATAGCCTAGGCTATTATATAGAGAGGCTCACGTGATGATAGTGCTGAAAACGTGGGGTAGTTAAGGACTAGGTCAAGGGTTGCTTTAGGGTTAGGGTATAGGGTTTATTTGAATTGAAAATAGTTATAATGTTATTATTATCAATATAAAAGTGAATCTCACACCCTCTCTGTCTCTCCTACCTATGTGTGCGGCCAAAGCATGGGCTAAGTCTGGGTTGGGTTCAATCCTAGGATGTTTATAATAATAAGTAATTATTAGGGACCAAAAACTACAGGAACCTAGGGTTAACCATTAATAAACTGGGGAGAAAGGTGAAAGAGGGTCAAACGGTGCCCGAAAATTGTGAAATAAATACTGGGGTGACCGGGATGACGAGAGAAAGAAGACAGAGAAGACGGATCACAATTTCGACGACGAGAAACGAAATTAAAAATAGAAAGGCCTCACGACAAAAGTGAAAATCGTGACATCTCTTCAAATAAGGTCAAATCGTGGGAGAACGACCCGTGAAATGACATTCCAAATTAGTGCCACAATTTAATACTCTCCGAGAGGGTCACAACGACATATCACACCATAGGGTTCGGATACAAACAAAGTCTAAAATAAATACGTGCACGAACAAGACTACGTGCACGAAAAGCGTACAAAGGATACGGGGTCCAAAGGCGACAGTAATTCCAAGTTGGGTACACGTCGGGGGTTGGCTTGCTAAGGATGCAACCAAGGTGCTATGGCCCTATCGACTCAACGACACGACTCACATGCAAGCAACAAAACTAATCATGTACCCGAAATTGCTATACGCACAGCCGTATAACGAATAGTGGGTACCGGCCGTGACATCCTACCCACCTTAGAACAAAGTCCATCCTCGGACTTTCTAACATATCTAGTCGCTCTAATAACTACCCAAATCATATCACATATAATTCAACCAGGTATAGCCATTACATGTGCTTATATACGTACTAGGTAGTCAAACATTAACACTACTGACATGTATATATATCCACGCACATTATACACTTATACCTATCATAGTCAGTCAAATTCATACACGTATTTCAATCATCCATATAATCACGTCCATCCCCATATAACTATTAAACACTTATTACATACCATGGTGCACATACTCACAAACAATTAAGTAGTTCACACTAGCAAATACCATCATAATACTCCATGTTTAGATAACTAACTATGAACAAAACAATAAGGATACACTACTCCCTATATCTCCTAGTGTACATCCAATACCAACATATCAACACAAGTAACCACACCACTCAATATTAAATCATGTTATTATATCTAAGATACATTTACCACTACTATAATTTCACAATTATATAGTCATTCAAATGCATGCAAATATTTCACCATATATTCACATCACAAACGGTCATATAACTATATTCACGACACGCCACACATACCATAGTCACCAATACCTATAACTAAGCACATACTTACCCGTGCATAGTGCACACCCACACACGCTAACATTTCATTCGTATATACCAATCATACTACTATATACTCAGCACATCTACACACCTAGTTTAGCTAGCACACATACGTTCACACAGGCAAGTCCTTAGTAAATAACTATACCACAAGACCAACTCCTATAACTATATACTGGTATAGCGACCCACAATCATGTGCATAACACAACCAGGCACAAACAATCCTATCACTATACATACATCATCCATCGCTATATTCATGGTACTACATGCTACCACAGACATATGTAACAATATACTTAGAGTATACCCACTCAAGCTTGAGTGGGACTCAAGACACATATCAGAATACTCTATATACGTAACACGGTATTTATACCTATACCAATACCACTCCAATGTATACACACATATACCAATATAACCATGTACATACTATAATGTCAATCACACTTAACATCTAGTCAGGTAACACCCACATAGATCAATCACCTTATATACCATAATAATATTACAGAAATCAGCACACGTATAATTAAAATACCCTCTCTAATACATACATTCATCGTATAGTCACACACAAGTAACATATATATTCACACCATATCCATCAATCTATAATTAGTATACCAACACCTCTACTTATCCATACATAGTTAAGATATGCAATAATCGTGTATACCTCATGGTATACACGCACACAACACAACATCCCGTAAAGGCAAACAATACCAAACAAATTTATAATCCTACTACCATACGTATATCACATATATACTCATGCAACAATTACATAACTACATACACTACTAGTCTATACTCCAATACAATTTCCAATATATATACAGACATTCCTAAAGTGTTATAGCTACCCACACATATATAACTAATATCTACCATACAACTTCATACACATCATGGATAACACTGAGTATGCATATATCACACGATAGGCAACATTAATATACTACAGGGGAGTACACTCATACGTGAGTGATACGCCGGGGTTCACACACACGGGTCCACACACTCTACTTATACATGCACCACAACGACATCGCAATAAAGTCAATGGGCTCGCTATTATGCTAAGGTTGACACAGGCAAAGACGAGCACTAATGGCTAAACAATAGGAAAGAATCCGAAGCCAACAGCGTAACAAAGGAAAGATCAAGAAGCAAGAGTTCAAATATGACGAAGATAAGGGGACATCTTGGTTAGGTGAATCAGGGTTATAATTGTGAATGTTTAGGTGGGAAAAGAAAGATGTAGTGATGTTCTGCTAGGATACAGGAAAGTAGTGTAAAAGATATAAGTTAAAATACGAAGAGTACAAAATCGGTCGTACCTCAAAAGTTGGAGTTCTCTTATGCATAGAAAAATATTGGTGGTCGATAAAATGAGTTGTTCGAAATAAGTTTGAGTCGTATATACATAATAAGAAGAATGGTTTATTAGCTTATTGAAAAAAATTATTATAAGGAAGAAGTAAAATATTCACATGAATATTAAGGACATAGGTTAGAAAATATTATGCGGTAGTAATTTAATAATTTCAGTAAAAATTTCGAACTTCAAAGAATGAAATTAGATTAACTGAAGTGTAGAAAATTTTAAGCTCATGTTAAATGCTTTCAAAGTCTTTAAACTAGGGAGAAATTTAAAATAATATTGAAACTACTTTTAGAGGAACCAGGATTTGCCAAAAGAAACGGTTTTATGCAAAGATTTTAAAGTACGAGTACGACGAACCTAGAACTGATATATATATATATATATATATATATATATATATATATATATATATATAAAAATAATTGAAGGTCTATTTAGCTTGGAAACAATATATATATATATATATATATTAAAGTATGTATGTTAAGCGGTTAAAATGAATCTCATAGTTTAGAAAAGATGGTATATCGAATTTTCAAAATAGTAATAGAGTTTTTAAACCGCAATGCGAAAGTATACGTCAGAAAATAGTTACGAGATAGTAGTTAAACTTACAACCAATAGACTTCAAAATCTACGAAGGAAAAATTTTACTCAATCGTAAAGTGAGGATTTAAATATATAAGAAGAGGGTTTTAAAACAAAATTTATACTGAGCAAAACTTTTAATCAAGGGAAACCGAAAACAACTTTGAAAGAATCAAGCTTTGCAAAGGAGGACATTCGAAAGATCAACGATTAACGTAATATGGTGATCATGTGGATCGAGGCAAGGAATATGGTCGCATGATCGAAACATAAACACGCCTAGGTTACGACTCAGGAAAATCTACAGAAACTCCTACGGTCGACCAACTAAAGATTAGGAAACTTGGCGCTAAGACTTTCTAAGGAACTAGACTGTAATGAACTGCGTTCGGCTTGGCCCGAAATCGATGAACCCAAGCGAATGACTAAAGGAATTCTAGCAGTCTATTATGGTCAGAGCTATGCAAGAACCACTAAGGTAGCTCCTAAGATGATTATTTCAATCTCTAGCATGGAGTCTAGCTAATAATCAGGGACCTCTAACTAGCAAGCACAGACGTCTAACTAAGTCTTACTAAAGTCCTAATGGATTCCCTACTAAGCTGAGACAAATGTTCAAGCAACACGTCTACTCGCCACCTAAGACATATGAAACGATAAAAAATTTAGACTCAGGGCTTATGATTTGGATGTTTTAATTTATTTAATGGACGTTCTATAATTATTATCGTTGTTCCGATAATTCGCAGTTGCAGTGACCTGCATGGGCCACCAACAAAACCTGTCATGACCCGCTTCCCTAAAATGGAGGTAAGGCATGAGAAGTCCGCTCAGACTTGGAGCTGTGAGGCTCCAGTCTATAAAGCGTCTGGATTAACCGAGTTTAGGTCCTTGCAAATGCGAAACAGAGCAATAATAACAATAAAGAAAAGAGACATATAAAATTTTATTTCAATCTCAGAATGTCAACAATAAATTTCCAACATCACAGAAAAGCCACCAGGCTAAAAAGAGTCTAAAAGGCCCAAGCATGGCCAACAGAAATAAACAAACGTACAGGAAAGAGAAAAGGTGCTACGCACCGACAACCTAACAAGAACTAAACTGAAAGCAACAGAAAGAAGTCTCTACGACTGATCACCGGTGTCCTCAAACTCCACGTCAACAGTGGACCCAGGCTCCAAGACAGCAAACATCTCATCCTCAGCAACGGGCACTGGCTCAGCAACTAACATGCGACACCCAAAGAGACGAGGGTGCATGTCAGCAAGTCTACAAGAGACTTGTGCAAGGAAACTAAAAGAAGGAAGCAACCTAACAGTTCTAAAATGTACGATGACATGGTAGTTTAATGCATGGATGCTACAAGTAAGATAATGCAACAAGTATGACATGGCAGCAAGTATAACATGGCATGGGTAGCAAAGCTACTAAAACATTCGCACGGATTTTACAAGTCAAGTAAACATGTCGTGCTCAGAGTTTACGCCTTACAGCTGAAGTGGCTGTACGGGCACACTTCTACGCTGAGTGGTCGCTTAACCCTACCTCTCCACGTGTAATCGGCATTGGCTTTTGACCAACACATGTAGCCCGCTTCTGGATCACGAGCGAGGAAATGCATTTAGCATAGGGTTGTGCCTGCAACGCAGGTGCCTAGCCTCAACAAGTCAGGCATTGGTTTTTGACCAACATATGTAGCCCGCTTCTGGATCACGAGCCAGGAAGTGTATTTGGCATAGCGTTGTGCCTGCAACGCAGGTGCCTAGGCTTGACAAGGAAGTACGTAGCGTGTGTTACGAATGCAACATTCAAGCATGGATGACATGGCATGGCAAGTTATAATTTAAGAGCGTACAGATAAGGAATTTAAACATGACATGCAGAGCACAAGTAAAGAGCATGCAGTTATGAAAATTTAAACGTGACAGGCAGAAATGCATGAATGACATGGCAGGGTGACAGATCTAGCTTCGTTGTCAAGCTAGATCTTAAAATTTCGTCTTGGCAAGTATCATTTCGTCGCCTAGTTTCTTTTACGCCTAAAACAAGAAATGGCCTAAAGCACGACCTAAACAAAGAACTGGCAAGTTTCACTTGCCTGCAACCAAACGTTCTGAATACACCGTCCAAACAGTCCAGTCTACCTTTGTGCTCAGATCCACCAGCATATAGTCCCAAATTAAATTATCTTTATTAGTGAATTATCAGACAATAAAAATACCGATTTTTATCTTGTTTAACATGGATAGGTTCGGGGTCCTAAGTGTTCAGAAATTTACCCTTACACGACGCGAGAACTACACTGGCATCGGGTAGCGACGCCAGGGGTTGGAATAAATAAAACGTGCTCCAAATCCAGATTCCAATTAAGATTCAATGCTCTCTAATTCTCGGGCAGCGACCAGATCAGCGAGCAAGATTCCAATCAACTAGTAAGCGGTCGGTAGACGTTTTTACGCCTTCCGGAAAGACGTATCAACGAACCGGGACGAACGGTTCGATGTTCACGATGTCTACGACGTTGAGCATCGTAGGAGATGTTCGTGACGTTGAAAAAAAACCCCTAGGAGAAGTAGGGGGCTGACAGAAGACCTCAACAGCGAGAGGGAATAATGAAAACTCAGCGACGCGACGATACGTCGCTAAACACGCAAAACAGCGAGCGTTCTTGCAGTTTTAGAGCAAAGGGGGCCTGCGGCTACCGTCAACGGTGTAGGGAGGGTCCAGGGGAGTCGACGGTGGAGGGGAGCGGGAGCCTACGACGGCGGCGGCGGCAGCGATGGCGGCGGCTGCTGCGGCTGCTGTGGGCTGCTGCTTGCGAAAAGTACGGCTCCTGGAGCCTTGCAGCGGTGGTGGCGGCAGTTAGGGGGACCCACGACGGTGCTGAGGGAGGAGGGTTGTCGGGGACGAGATGAGGAGGTCGATCGGCGATGGGTTTGGCCGGAGAACGCAAAAGAACGCTCGGGGGTTTTGTTTTACGTGGGCAAAAGCTAGGGCTAGCTGCGGGTTGCTCTATCTGTGAAAAATAATAGCCTAGGCTATTATATAGAGAGGCTCACGTGATGATAGGGCTGAAAACATGGGGTAGTTGAGGACTAGGTCAAGGGTTGCTTTAGGGTTAGGGTATAGGGTTTATTTGAATTGAAAATAGTTATAATGTTATTATTATCAATATAAAAGTGAATCTCACACCCTCTCTCTCTCTCCTACCTGTGTGTGACGTGTGTTTATATTTCATATATTTACACACGTTTTCTTTCGTGTTTTTCCGTATTTTACCGCCGTCTTTTATTCGTTTTCTCGTGTTTTCTTGTTTAATTTAACTTTTCCGTGTTTTCCGTGTTTTGCAGGAGTTTGCTGGCATTTGGGGCATAAAACGATGATATCATGTGTCCCCAAAGCAACGGGAGGAGTCACGCGTGATCCAGGGGGTCAAACGACGAAGATTGCATCTTTCAGCCCCTCACCCGGTCGGTTGGTCATCTCCAACCGATCGGGTGATGCACGCGTGCACCACCCGGACGCAGCTTGGAGCTCACAAGAAGTCACTCGGTCGGTTCAGTGACCGGGTCAAAAGCTCAAAGTCTCTGGAAATTCGAAGCTGATTGCCAACCGATCGGGTGACCTTCACCCGATGGGTTCACCTGTAGCTGAATTTCAACAGCCAAGACACGAAGATCCAACCAGTCTCCCCACCCGGGCCGCACAAAGATCCAACCGGTCGGCATCAAGATCCAACCGACCGCATCCAAGATCCAACCGACCGGTTCATCCTGACCGGGTGAAACCCCGCTTTGCGCTGTAATTCTGTGAAGCGGCTCACCCGACCGGTTGACTTGTCAACCGATCGGGTGATGTCATTTTCTATAAATAGAACCCTAGGTTTCCCAGATTCAAGAGTTGGTTATTTTTTACTGTTTTCTTCATTTTGTGACGGCTGTAATTTTCTAGTTTTTGTAAGTTTTCAGATCTTTGTAAAACTTTAGTATTATCTTAATTTCTTTACTACCATTGCATTTCTATTGTCTGATTATGATTTTAACGGTTCATTTTCGTTTAGATCACTTTTTAATGAATATTTGTGAGTAGTTCCCAAATCTGGGATTTTGGCGGAAACCCCTTCGGGGGCTCTCCCCGATGCGTCCATAGGGTTAGAAAATCGATAGGGATTAGGAATCTAACGGTTACGCGGGGTGTTTTACTGTCATCGGCGGGAAAAAGACCGCCTTTGACCATTGGGCCAAGGGGGAATAAACTTGGCGGTTGACTCTCTAGCCATAGCTCACGCCCTTAGCGTAGACACCGAATCCTAGCGCGCGGGAGCGACAGGATGAGACGTTGGGAGTTATCGTTGCAAGCTTAGTGCTCCCGGAGTCGATCAGTATTAATGGACACGGGAGTGCCCACTGATCGAACCCGGGAAGTCCGGCGTATCATCCTGGGCACCGACCGGAATATCGGGCCCATGGGATGCCGGTACCACTTTCAGAGGCAACGTCTCACCATTAGACCCTAATTCCGATCGCCATCCTACCTGTAGGTCGTGTCGGCGAGAGTCGCTCGTTGGGGTCGAAACCAAAGTCCCGGGTTTTTCCTTCATATTTTCTATACCTTGCATTCCATTACCGTGACAACCCACCAATCGATCTGGGCTAGCTCGCCCATGGGGTGACTTTGACCCTCTTTGACACAAGCACATCCTCGCCTCCCTGTGTTCGACCCCCAAGCCACACTACAACACCGTGCGCTTGCGGTTACAAATATTCAGATTGATAGCTTGTTTGGTGTCCAAAGTTTAATGAATAAAGAGAATTAATTCGTTGAAGTTGGCCTTTAAGAAAGGCTTACTAAAACTTCAATTAAGCTAAATTAGCTTAATTAATTCTCTTCAATTTTACAATTGTCCCACATTGCTCACAACGAAAGGAGAGGTGCCGACTCCCTATATAAATAGGGGTGCACTCTCTTTCTTGAAAGATGCACCAAGTCCTCGATCGAGTAGCTCCAGATTTTAGAGCAAGCTTGATCTACGACTAAAATATTCTCTCTCTATCTTTTCCTATTCTCCCGACTAGTCCTAGCATGACTACGAAGGGGGTTTGGATTCGGATCCAGACGTCTTAGACACAGGTCGACTCAAGTGAAACCTTCTACCACGTGTGATCGCTTGGAGGCCGGAGTTGGCTCGGGCAGATCGGTTCGAGGGTGCAAGGCGGCTCGGGTGGATCGAGTCAAGGTGGTTCGGCTACGAGGAGCATCAGAAGATGGTACGGTACATCTTGCTCGTCCCAGGGTCGAGATTCCGGGTATGTGGTTAATCAATTTTAGTGTAGTTTAATTTCGTCGCAGTAGAATTTATACCTCTTGGGGTGGTCAGCTCCACCCTAAGTTGGCATAGATCGGGCTAGGTTCTGGCTCCCTCAGGGCCAAGCTAAATTGTTTAGCTAGATTAGTTTCTATTTTCTGCTGCGCATTTAGCCCCTGTGGACGGACACAAACTCGAGCTCTGAGGTTCCACCAAAACCCTACAGTTACTTTACTCTAACCCTGTGAGACAAAACAAGTGCATCAAGGTGACTGGGTCTAGGCATGGTCAAAATCCATCAACACTCAAATTAGGACGAGAACCAACTTTCTGAGCTTAAGTTTATTGCTTTTGTATACCTTCATTATTGGGAAAATGTTATATTTATCGGCATTGGTGGAGGTGTGTGATGGTAATTTTCCCACCCCAATAGGGTTTCAAAGGGGTATAACAAAATCATTTCATGACCAATATGCGAGCGGACCCATCTTTTTGCGGTGTCTGGACTCTCAACCCAGCTATGCACCTAGCTTGTTCTAGGCCAGTTAAGGATGTTTAAATTTTGTTTTTATGCTAGATGAAATAGTTATTGTGGGATTTGAGTCATTAAATTTGACAAGGGCTTATATACTCAACAATATGAGCTTATCTATAGTGGTTGTTGGGTCTTTAGATCCATGCCTCTTTTTTGTACTATTTCCATAAATGGGATAACAAGATGTGTTGTTCGATAGTTGCCTTGCTCTAACCATGTTAGACAAAACAAGCCCATTAAGGTGACTGGGTCTATGGTCAAAATCCATCAACACTCAAATTTGGATGAGAACTATAGGGATTTTTGGGGATCCATATGGCTAAAAATTGACGTTCGACCTCAAGCAGATGGACGAAGAACGTGAATAGAGCAGAAAAAAAATAACATGTCTTAAAACAATTTTAAGTAAGTCCCAAGGAAATGAAAATCTCTAACTAAAATCTCTACTATCCCGGTGTGGCTTTGACCAATCTCGAATGATAGATCTATATAACTGCTACAAATTAAATGCATAAAATAATAAATTATACCTTTGTTCTACACGTTAGCACGTCGATCCTCACAAACCACTCTACAAATGGGTCCCTTTTTTGCGGCATGTTTGGACTTTCAACCTTGCTATGGGCCTAGCCTGTTTTGCTCGGTTAAGGATGTTAAAATTGAGTTTTTATATATTATATTAGAAATATTTTAATTATGCAAATTAAATCCTAAGTTTGCATAAACACGATACCAAGATCTTAGAACAAATGATTATCACATTAAATTACATTAAATTGTTAGGAGAAAACATACCTTGAGTTACAATGACTTCTTTGGAAAGATAAATTGTTGTAGAAGAGAAAATCAAGCCGTGAAATCTGGTTTCTCTCCCTTTCACCCGATTGTATTCCTCATTAATTTCTTTGATGGAGAAAGAAATTATGCATTAATTAGGTAGATAGAGGACCAACTTCTATTTAAAGAATTTAAGCACACTTTCCATCATTGTGTGCTGTTATTGAAACGGTTATATATGGAAACTAATTAATGGCACATGTGCCATTCATTTATAGAAACTAAATTCCAACATTCTCCCACTTGGCTCATGTGACATTATTCAACTTCATAGTTTAATAATAGAACATAATGCGCAGAGTATAAGTCAAATCTTTAATTGTATCATCATTAAGCAAAAACTAATAAGAATCATAGTGGTTCTACGTCATTAGTTCGACACAGTCCCTTCTATGTATCACAATATTAGCCTTATACTTGACATGTAATGAGAAGTAATATTGTGGTCCAACAATAATGTCTTCATCAGAGACAAATCCTGTTAATACGAACATAATGTATATATACCAACTTCACAAAACAGGATACATAAATGTATCAGAAACAACATCTAAATGAGCTCAGAGTGTCAAATACATAAGGAATAAAGCTTTAATATAATATCAATAATGATTTTCAATAATACCCATTCTTTCAACATGTTCATTATATGTCTTTGGTGGCAACCCCTTTGTTAATGGATCCGTAACCATGAGATTGGTTTTTTGTGTTCTATTGACACTCTTTGTTTCTGAACTTCTTCTTTAACGGCAAAGTATTTTAATTCCATATGTCTAGCACCCTTAGAATACTTGTCGTTCTTAGAAAAGAAGACTGCAACGGTATTATCACTATAAATTTTCAATGGCTTGGCAATACTGTTGACATTTCTAAGTCCTGAAATAAAGTTTTGCAACCATAATCCATGGATGGTGGCCTCAGAACATCCCACAAACTCAGCCTCCATAGTGGATGCAGCAATGATAGACTGCTCCACCAGCTAAAAGGAATATATATAGCCAAATGTGGATTTTCTTCTATCCACACACCCTGCAAAATCGGAATCTGAATATCCTATCACCTCAAGATGATCGGATCTCATATAAGTGAGCATGTGATTTTCGTCCCTTGTAAGTATCTAAGTACTTTCTTTGTAGCTTTCCAATGATCCAATCCTGGATTACTTTGATACCTGCCTAGCATTCCAAAGCAAAACTGATATCTAGTCTGGTGCAAGTTTGAGCATACATTAAGCTACCAACAATCGATGAATTAGGAATTTGTTCCATTTGTTTGAGTTCCAATTCATTATTTGGTCATTGTATAAGGCTAAATTTATCTCCTTTCTGAATTGGAACAACACTTGCAGAGCATCTTTCCATCTTGAATCTCTCTAAAACTTTATTAATGTATGCTTTCTGAGACAATCCAAACAATCCTTGTGATCTATCACGAAATATTTCAATTCCAATCACATTGCATGCCTCACCCATATCTTTCATTTCAAAGTTTTTAGAGAGAAACTTCTTGGTCTTGTATAATAAGCCAAGATCATTAGTAGCAAGCAAGATATCATCAACATACAGAATCAGAAATATAAACTTGCTCCCATAGATCCTCAGATAAATACGCCGATCAACGATGTTTTGTTTAAATATAAAGGAAGTGATAGTGTCATTAAACTTAAGATATCATTGTCGAGAAGCTTGTTTAAGTCCGTATATTGACTTCTTTAGTTTACAAACTATGTGTTCCTTTCCTTCAACTGAAAAACCTTCAGGTTGGTCCATATAAATTTCTTCGTCTAAATTTCCATTCAGAAAGGCAGTTTTCATGTCCATTTGATGAAGCTCCAAGTCATAATGAGCCACCATTGCCATAATAATTCTAAATGAGTCCTTTTTAGAAACTGGAGAAAAGGTTTCTTTGTAGTCAACACCATCTTTCTAAGTAAAGCCTTTGGCAACAAGTCTAGCCTTGTATCGTTCGATATTGCCATTAGAGTCACGTTTGGTCTTAAAGACCCATTTACATCCAACTCTCTTACAACCTTTAGGCAACTCAACGAGATCCCAGACTTCATTATGATGCATTTATTTTAACTCATCTTTCATGACGTCTAACCATTTAGTAGAATTAGCATCTTTCATGGCTTGTGAAAACGAAACTGGATCTTCATCAATCCCCACGTCAAATTCTGACTCTTGTAGATATGCCACATAATCATCAAAAATAGCTTTGTCTTTGAGACCTCCTTAATACTGTATCTTGTGGTTCTTCTATTATGGGTTCATTGACAACCATTCAATTATGTAGTGTATGATCATTCATTTGTTGTTCTTGTAAGTCGTTACACTGTTCAATAACTATTGGAAAAACAACCTTAGAAGAAGTTATAGGTAAAGGAACTTGTAACCTAACTTCTTCGATTTCCACTTTACGTGGATCTAAACTCCCACTGATTTCACCATTTTCAATGAACCTAGCATTTCCAGTTTAATGCATTTCTTGTACTATGGTCAGGACAGTAAAATCTATACCCTTTAGACTTTTCTGGATAACCAATGAAAACCCCACTAGTTGTTCTTGAGTCCAGTTTCTTTTCATGTGGATTATAAATTCTTACTTCCGCCGGGCAGCCCCAAACATGCAGGTGCCTTAAAGTGGGTTTCCTTCCGGTCCACAGTTCAAAAGGAGTCTTTGAAAATACTTTAGAAGGAACCATGTTTAACAAATACATGGCGGTTTTCAAAGAATGCATCCACAATGATAAGGGTAAATAATAGTAACTCAGCATACTCCTAACCATGTCTATTAAAGTACGATTACGCCTTTCTGCAATACCATTCTGTTGTGGTGTACCTGTAACGCACCCCGAACTTACACCTAAATTCCACCTAGCAGTGTCACAGTCGCTAGGCGTAGTATGGTTCCTAGGTGTCTGCTCTGGGCTCTTTCCGCAAGCGGACGGTGTCAAATTATAGTATATAAGATTGTCGAATCCCACAAAGACAGTGACAGTGTTTTGGGGTCTCAGATTATTTTTATATCTCAGAATGAGATAGCAGTCGGTTTGGAAAGATTTTTTGTGATGGTGTTGTTGGTTCGATAATAAAAGAAGCTAGGGCCTTAGGGATTACCACTAAGACCGTCCGAGGTTGATGTTAGAATGAGATCTTTACATTGCATTGGATTTAGGGGGTTGATCTCTCAACTCATACCACTCTTGTGGGTTAGAATTTCGAGGTATTTCGGTGGCTCTCATTGAAACAATGACGGTAGCCGTCAATGTAGCGATATAGTTCATCGGTGGATCCCCTCAAGGCACGAGCCGGGCATGGTCATGAGCCTCGGTTGGATCCACTAATTCCCTATTTAAATCCCAAAGATACTCCTTAAGCTCATCAATTCCATCGACCGTGGGTATGATCTCAGTACGAGTTCTCCTAGGGATTCGGATGGATCGACCTAAATACTCCCCCTTATTCCCAGTACAACCTAGAGATCCAGGTCTACATCTCTTTCATAGAGTCTTAGGGCTAACCCATCAGCCCTAGGGAAGACTACCCACACATATCAATTATGACGAATCAAAATGCAATTTTTATCGAAGAAAACATCGTAGCAATTGAATCGAGCGAGAAATAAATATCTTACGTATCGAAAACGAGAAAGAACGATAGCCAATAGTGATCCAAAGAAATTCTGCAGATTCCAAGATGCAAGAAATAATAAAAATATAATCTTTCTCTGTAAACAACTCAATTCTCAAAACCTAGATCTAGATCTACAATAATTTTCGATCTCCTCTCCTCAGCTCGATTCCAAAAATTAAAAACATAATAATCACTCTTCTTTCTCAGTCTCAGAATCATCTCATATACATCCGTCTGGGGCCCACAAAAATAACGGAGTCTGGGCCCGTATGTCGTCGACCGAGTCAGTGACTCGGTCGAATAGATGACTGCTCGGTCGAGCAGGCAGATTAACTAATCTTGGCTTGGGAGAACGGGTCTGGGCTACTCGGTCGCCAGCCCTCCGACTCGGTTGAGCTGTTAGTTGATTGGGGCTCCCTTCAAAAGTGTCGCTCTGCCTACTCGGCCCGAGTAGGCCTTGCTCGGTCGAGTCGCCTGCTGGCTCGGTCGATGAAGTCCTGCTCGGTCAAGCAGGATGTTGATGGGATGGAGCTTTGAAAATAGAGATGACTCGACCGAGTCACCTCTCTGCTCGGTTGAGTAGGATGCGCTTTGCTGGGTTGTGTATCAGCTCGACCGAGCAGCTTGTGCTGCTCGATCGAGTCGCCTGGGAAGTATTCATACTGACTCCCTTCTCTTGCCAGATTCTCCTCCACTCCTCCCATAATCTTCCGAACCTCGGCAAACTCATGTACAGCCTCGCCAATGGACTCACATGCCTACTGGATGTGTCCATATCCAAAAGTGGCTCCGAATCGCTCCAAAATCCTTGAAAATCCACAAAACTCTACAAAACTCGAATATGGTATTAGAATTGCAGTATCGTAAGAAAATGCGGGATTTGGATGCAGATATGACATGAATTGCAATGGAATGATGCTATGAAAATATAGAAAATATGGACACATTAAAATCCCCCAATCTTACATCTTACTCGTCCTCGAGGAAGACGAATACTAGGTATGTCGGGCGATAAACAAAAGAAAATAAAAGAGGTAATAGATGGAAGGGGGTGCTAGAATGTTCAATCAGATATCAAGCCTCAGCATTATATCACGATGCTTCGAATAATACAACACATGCCAATAGTATCCTCAAGTATTACTAATCATATGGCTAGCATGCAATAAGGCAAAAGTAGGGCTTCTAAAATCATGCCATCAACTCATATCAATTTCATGCAATCTATAGAGTCTAGTATAAAAAGAGTTAGCAATGCACTTTTTCAATCAATAGATACAAGTGGAGCACAAAGAGATCACACCAACATGCAATAGAGAATGGAAAAAGATCATGTCATTCAAATATTCACTTCAAATCATGAAAAATTTCCAAAAAAAATAAAAATATTTTGTAAATTTCAAGCAGTATCGAATCCCTCCGTTGTGCACCATCTCCACTCTAATGTTAGACTCACTCATATGATCAATTGGTTCAACCCCCCAAGCTTAGCTTGAGGCGTCGCATCTAGGAATATGATATGGAAATTTTTGTCTTTTCCCAAGTATTTGTAGTAGCTTCTAATAAAGTGATAGTAAATAATTTTCTTTCCTTCTTTTCTCTTTTCTTTTATTTTTCTATTTTCACATTTTTTTTATTTTTTATTTGGAAGCTATCTTTTTTTTGGGATTTTTGGGAAGTACGGTAGAAGTAGCTGTAGGGGTGAAACCAAATGATATGTAGAGCATCATAAAGATATGTGGAGAAGGAAAATAATATATCACTCAGTTCACTCATCAGAGGTGCATAATGATTCAATGTGATAATACTCTAACTAAACTTATAGCTAGCATGGATATTTTCATTCATCTCAGTGAATATTGAAAGCATGTGGTATAAAGCACAATAATATCAAGCATGCAAACAGAAGTGGATAAGATAACAACCAGGTGCTCCAAATGTACTAATGATGCGTGAACCTAGGTGTGTTACCAACAAAAGACGTACTAGATACTATTTCATGCATTCAATTTCAAATCATATCAGGCATCAAATTAGAGAGATCAGCAAGAGAATATACAAGCATATAAATAGTAAAACTGAGACTACTCTAAATAGCATGTCAACAGATATAAGCATTGTGAGTAGCTACTAAGGGCTATGAGAGATATCATCATGCAGAACAATTCTAGCTAAAATGGGAAAAAGCGAAGAAAGTAAGAAAATGAAAATAGGCATGCAAGCATCGCAAAAATTGAAAAACGTGATACTGAATGAGAAAAGAGAAAAAAGATGAAAAGGTGGAAATGGGTGGAAAAGTAAAGTAAAAAAGGTGAAAAATGAAAGAAAATATAAAATAAAATGAAAAACTAAAGCGATAGCGCTCATCCCCCAAGCTAAACCCAGCAGTGTCGTCACTGCTGAGAAAACGCTGGTATACGGAAAATGATGCAAGAGAGGGTGGGTGGGTGAGGGGATAGAAAATAAAACTGTGCGGAAGAAAGAAAACGTGATATGAGGCAGTGATAAAGAGATGATGCAAATGCATGGAATGATGCATGGCGGGTCCTTCCCCAAGCTGGGTAATACTAGGGCCCCGAAAAGACAGATGGGTACAAAATAGGATCAGGGAAGGACAACAAAAAGTGGTGGAGGGACAGCATCAAGCAGGGGCACCACCCTTTGGAGGTGGTGGTGGGTCCCCCTGCTGCGAAGCAGATAATGCAGCAGCAGGCTGTGGCCCGACGGGTGGGTTGGATCGCCAGTACCTAATCAGGTTGCAAAAACCAGGGAGGTCCTGCTCAACGAACTATTGAGTAGTGCTGCCTCCATGACTAATGAGTAGGAGCATAGCGACGAACTGGTCGCCCTGGTCAGTGTCCCAGAAGGTAACGTCATATGCTGTGTCTTTGAGATACAGACGCTCAGGAGGGGTTGGAGTGTTGGTTGTCAGGGGTGCAGGGGTGGGTGAGCATGTACGACGGGTGCTTCGAGTTGGCCTAGGGTTGGGTGCACCGGTGTCGGTGTTTATGGGTCTAGCACGGCATAGTGGCATCTTGCAAGAGTATAAAAACGTGGGTCAGTATGTAAAATATTAAGTGGAAAGAGTGTACCAATACGAATGATGCTGAGAGTGTGGAAAATAAAATCTTATGGTAGCCGGTAGTCAAACGAGTGTTATCACCCAACTTGTCCCAATTTAAATCCCTCGCGATAAACGAAGTGCACCTGAAAAAGGAAAGAAAAACAATGGTGAGATAGGGTTGGTATACACGGGGTGTGGTAGGGATTCGGGCGTGTGGGGTTATAATGGTGAGAGAGCTACTCGACTGAGCAGCAATTGTGCTTGGTCGAGTAATTCAAATGTGGAGTGGGTGCGGGTCGAAGGCTCGGCCGAACACTAATTGTGCTCGATCGATTGAAGGGTGTTGGCCTAGGAGGTGAGGGGGCTGGAGCGGTGGCGGAGGGGGGAAACATGTGGAAGGAGAGGTTTAGGGGGAACGTCGCCGGTACTGGATGGTGCCGGCGGCATTGTTCCGATGATTCGAACGGGGGATAGGGAATACGGGGAGGAGGAAAAAGAGGAGAGAGAGAGGGGGCAGACCGGAACTGTGGCACGGCCGGCGGCGTGGATGGCAAAGGCAGGCGACCGTGCGGATCGAGTAGGAGAAGGGGGGATAGGGCTAGGTTATTTGGAGAAATGAAAAAGGTTTAGGGTTTAAAGAAGTTGAGTGGGGTTTTAATAACCCGACTCGTTCGGAAGTGGGCCCCGCATGATTTAGGGTAAAACGACTCGGTCGAGCGACGTAACTGCTCGGTCGAGTCAGACAAAAATTAATACGAGTTTCAAAACACTCCCTCGTCTAATCGATCGAGTATGGGCTACTGGGTCGAGTCAGTGCTGTCGTTGTTTCCCATCTTCTCTTTTGCTCGGTCGAGTAGATGGGTACTCGGTCGAGTAGGCATCTACTCGACAGAGTATAGACTACTCGGGTCGTGTAGGTAGAACATCGTTTTTCTAATATTTCCATGTGCCTTTTTCAGCTCGATCGAGCAGATGGATACTCGGTCGAGTAGTCCCTTACTCGACCGAGTAGATACTACTCGGGCCGTGTAGACAGAACGACATTTTCCTCGTTTCTCATGTGCTCTGCACTACTCGACCGAGTGAGTGGCTACTCGGTCGAGTCACCTGTGAATATTTTCCCTTAACTTGCTCTTCTATCAGCTGCTCTCCTTCCAGCTCTCTTCCATTCAAAATTTCGATTTGTGTGCTCCCCTTAACGTTCAACCTGTAGAAAGGAAGAACCGATCAGATTTTTATAGTTTTGCATTTTTAAGGAATAGACAGTGTTTTTATTTATTTTTCTGGTATAGATAGTATTAAAGAAAAATTGAAAATTGAAAAGAATCTAGAATATAGAAAGTCGTGTTGCCTCCCGATAAGCGCTCATTTTGAGTCACGAGCTCGACTCTTTTCATGTCTTCAGCAAATAATGGGGCATTCCTCGAGGAAGCATGTCTCCTCTCGCCCAATTGGCTCTCCTGCTCTGTACGGTTTTATCCTCTGGCCATTTACTTTGAATCTACCGTTCTTTCCTTCGAGTTCTACGGTACCCCCCGGAGGTAGACTCGCTATCTTGTAGGGGCCTGACCACCTTGATTTTAATTTCCTGGGGAAGAGGCGTAATCTTGAATTATAGAGGAGTACCTGGTCACCGAGATCATGGCGAACCACCGTGATGTTCTTGTTATGATAAGCTTTGGTCCTCTCCTTATATATCTTTGCATTCTCGTAGGCATGTCGCCGGATTTCGTCAAGCTCGTTGCTGTGCAGGGCTCGTTTCATGGCGGCACTATAGTAGTCAAAGTTCATTTTCTTTACTTTCCAATATGCTCTGTGTTCCAATTCTACCGGAAGGTGGCAAGCTTTTCCATATACTAGCCGGTAGGGGGTTGTTCCGATGGGGGTTTTGAATGTGGTGCGATATGCCCAAAGAGCGTCGCTCAACTTGTGGGACCAATCTTTCCTCGAGGCTCTCACAGTCTTCTCTAGGATGCCCTTGATTTCCCTGTTGGACACTTCCACTTGGCCACTTGTTTGAGGGTGATATGCAAGAGCGACCATGTGATGAACTCCGTATTTCTTGAGCATCGTCTCGAACTTCTTCTCAATGAAATGGCTCCCTCATCACTTATGATTGTCCTAGGGATTCCAAAACGGGGGAAGATTGTATTCTTAAAGAATTTGGCTACTACCCTTGCGTCGTTTGTCGGTGTGGCAATGTCTTCCACCCACTTCGAGACGTAATCAACGGTAACCACGATATACCTATTGCCGTTACTTGATGGAAAGGGTCCCATAAAGTCGACCCCCTAACAGTCGAATAGTTCTATCTCCAAAATGCCCTGAAGGGGTGTTTCATTCTTTTTCGTGATGTTTCCCGTCCTTTGTCATCTATCACATTTTCTGATGTATTCATTCTCATCTCTAAATATGGTGGGCCAATAGAAGCCGCTTTAGAGGGTTTTTGATGTGGTTTTGGTGACTGCTGCATGTCCGCTGCATGGTTGGTTGTGGCAATGTGATATGATGGAGGTTACATCTTCTTTTGGGATACATCGTCTGATGATCCCGTCGGCGCATGTTCTGAATAGGTATGGGTCATCCCAAAAGTAACTCTTGGCATCATGCAAGAATTTCCTCCTCAAGTAGGTTGCCAACCCTTGCGGGATTATGCCGCTTACCAAGTAATTCACTATATCTGCGTACCAAGTGGCTTCAGAGGAGTTTGTCGCAAATAACTGCTCGCTAGTGAAGGAATCATCAATTGGCAAACTGTCATCTCTGTGATTTTGGATTAACCGCGAAAGGTGGTCTGCCACTACATTCACCGCTCCTTTCTTATCCTTGATCTCTATATCAAATTCTTGGAGGAGGAAGATCCACCATATCAAGCATGGTTTTGCATCCTTCTTGCTTAATAGGTATTTCAATGCTGCGTGGTCTGTGTGGATAATTACTTTAGACCCCAAGAGGTATGATCTGAACTTCTCGATAGAATAAACCCCAGCTAGCATCTCCTTCTCCGTAGTAGTGTAGTTCTTTTGAGCATCATCCAGAGTCTTACTAGCATAATATATCGTATGAAGCTTTCCTTCTTTTCTTTGGCCAAGGACGACTCCCACTGCTTGGTCACTAGCGTCGCACATCAGCTCAAATGGTAGAAATCTGGTGGTTGTATGATTGGGGCCGAGATGAGAGCTTCCTTTAACCTGTTAAAAGCTAGCAAGCAGGCGTCAGTAAACACAAAGGGAGCGTCCTTGGCAAGGAGCTCTGTGGGAGGGCGAGCAATGTTAGAGAAATCCTTTATGAAGCGGCAGTAAAAACCCGCATGCCCTAGGAAACCACAGATACCCTTAAGAATAGTGGGAGGCGGTAGACTCTTGATGACTTCAACCTTGGCTTGTCAACCTCGATTCCCTTAGAGGTGATGACATGGCCAAGTACAACTCCTTCTGTCACCATGAAATGGCACTTTTCCCAATTTAGGGTCAGGTTATTCTTATGGCACCATTCTAAAAATTTGGACAAATTAGCAAGACAATCATCGAATTCGGTGCTATAAACAGAGAAATCGTCCAAGAAGACTTCAATTATGTTTTCGATGAAATCCAAGAAAATAGACGTCATGCACCTTTGAAATGTAGCATGTGAATTACATAGCCCAAACGGCATTCTTCGATAAGCGAATGTGCCATATGGACATGTGACAGTTGTCTTTTCTTGGTCTTCCCGATGCAATGTGATTTGGAAGAACCCGGAGTACCCATCTAGGTAACAAAAGTGTTTGTGTTCGGCTAGACGCTCAAGCATTTGGTCAATAAAGGGTAAAGGATAATGTTCCTTTCTGGTGGCTTTATTGAGTTTCCTATAGTCGATACACATACGCCAACCAGTGACAGTTCTAGTGGATATAAATTCATCTTTATCGTTTCTAACAACGGTCATGCCCCCTTTCTTGGGGACTACCTGCACAGGGCTAACCCATTTACTGTCAGAAATGGCATAGATAATGTCGGCATCTAGTAGCCTCAAAACCTCCTCTTTCACTACCTCCTTCATGTTGGGATTTAATCGCCTTTGAAGCTCAATACAAGTGACTTCCTTATCCTCATGGCGGATCCTATGAGTGCATATGGTTTCACTGATGCCCTTTAGGCCAGCAATGCTATACCCTATTACCTTTCTATGGGATCTAAGGATTTTCAGGAGGCTTTCTTGTTGCGACTCAGTGAGGGCTGCATTGACGATGACGGGATACGTGAAATTCTCACCCAAAAAAGCATATTTCAAATTCGCAGGAAGAAGTTTTAGTTCTACCTGAGGGGGCGATGCACCCCCATTATCGCTTACCTGTGAGAAGGATGTGTCCTCAATCATCGGTCCAGAAGCTGGAAACTCTTCCTTTACAGAATTATAGGATGAGCAAGGAGACAATGGTACGTCGTGGCAGACATCTGCAGAATCCATTTCCATAGCGCACCTGTCGACAGAGGTAAAGTACTCAAGTACGCATTCGTTATCAAGCGTAGAGTTAGGAGAACTTCCCTGGTCAATGTTGTTCTGTAATAGTTCGGGATCCGTGTATCCCTCGCAGACGTGTTCCTCACATGTCGCAGTCTGTGGGATGCTATCATTGTAGAGGCATAGGGTGTCTCCCTCGTATCGCACATAGACTCCATCAGCGATGGGGACGCCATCCAAGGTATCTGCATTATGGAAGGCATTTGTGATAAAGACTAAGAGTTCTTGTATAACCGGGTCGTCTGTAGGGAACTCCACTGGACCATGGGCCCATACATCAGCCACTACACTTTCCATTATACTCAATAGCTGGGAATCGTTCAATGGATCCAATTGACGAGTATCTCTCCATCTTGCATCAACATGTAGGGCTTCAATAGTCTGGAGGAACAGCACGTCCCCTTCGAAGCTTATGTGAATGTTACCCTCAATGGTACCTGCATCAGAAACCTTGTTCGTTATATGATACATGACCATTTGCTGATTTACATTACCTGCCACATAGGTTCCTGATCCGATAAACCGAACTGCATCAATTAATTCTCTAGCCGCACATTCGATCATGGCTTCATTCATGCGCGAGTCCTGGAGACCATTTAGATGATACGGAGAAAAGCTAATCTCATCCGAGCCACTGTCAGATTCACTGGTCCATTGTACTTGCATCACCTTCTCCATCATGTCTGATTTCTTAAGTATGATCACTAACTGGAGGGAGATGTTAGTAGCGAGGTAGCAATAAAAGAGAATAAAAAGGGTGGAAAGATAAGGAATGGTGAGAGTTGCTAGCAAACTCTTCAAAATAAAAATAAACTGAGATACACTATAACCGTCCCCGGCAACGGTACCAAAAACTTGACGCATCCCGAACTTACACCTAAATTCAACCTTGCGGTGTCACAGTCGCTAGGCATACTATGATTCTTAGGTGTCATCTCTGGGTTCTATCCGCAAGCAGACGGTGTCAAATTATAGTATATAAGATTGTCGAATCCCACAGGGACAGTGACAGTGTATTGGGGTCTTAGATTATTTTTAGATCTCAGAATGAGATAGCAGTCGATTTGGGAAGATTTGTTGTGATGGTGTTGTTGGTTCGATAATAAAAGAAGTTAGGGCCTTAGGGATCGCCGCTAAGACCATCGGAGGTTGATGTTAGAATGAGATCTTTACGTTGCGCTGGATTTAGGGGGTTGATCTCTCAACTCATACCACTTTCGTGGGTTAGAATTTCGAGGTATTTCGGTGGCTCTCATTGATGCAATTGTGGTAGCCGCCAATGTAGCGATATAGTTCGTCGATGGATTCCCTCAAGGCACGAGTCGGGCATGGTCACAATCCTTGGTTGGATCCACTAATTCCCTATTTAAATCCCAAAGATACTCCTTAAGCTCATCAATTCCACCGACCGTGGACATGATCTCAGTACGAGTTCTCCTAGGGATTTGGGTGGATCGACCGAAATACTCCCCTTTATTTCCAATACAACCTAGAGATCTAGGTCTACATCTCTTTCCTAGAGTCTTAGGGCTAAACCATCAGCCCTAGGGAAGACTACTCACACATATCAATTAAGACAAATAAAAATGCAATTTTTATCGAAGAAAACATCGTAGCAATTGAATCGAGCGAGAAATAAATATCTTACGTACCGAAACGAGGAAGAACGATAGCCAATAGGGATCCAAAGAAATTTCGCAGATTCCAAGATGCAAGAAATAATAAAAATATAATCTTTCTCCGTAAACAACTCAATTCTCAAAACCTAGATCTAGATCTACAATAATTTTCGATCTCCTCTCCTCAGCTCGATTCCAAAAATTAAAAATATAATAATCACTCTTCTTTCTCAGTCTCAGAATCGTCTCCTATACATCTGCCTGGGGCCCACAAAAATAACAGAGTCTGGGCCCGTATGTCGTCGACCGAGTCAGTGACTCAGTCGAGGAGACGCCTGCTCGATCGAGCGGGCGGATTAACTGCCTTGGCTTGGGCAAAGGGGTCTGGGCTACTCGGTCGACCAGCCCTCCGACTCGGTCGAGTTGTCAGTGGATCGGGGCTCCCTTCAAAAGTGTCGCTCTACATACTCGGCCCGAGTAAACCTTGCTCGGTCGAGTCGCCTGCTGGCTCGGTCGAGTAAGTCCTGCTCGGTTGAGCAGGATGTTGATGGAATGGAGCTTTGAAAATGACATGACTAGACCGAGTTGCCTCTCTGCTCATTCCAGTAGGATGCGCTTTACTGGGCTTGTGTATCAGCTCGATCGAGCAGCTTGTGCTCCTCGGTCGAGTCGCCTGGGAAGTATTCATACTGACTCCCTTCTCTTGCCAGATTCTCCTCCACTCCTCCCATAAGCTTCCGAACCTCGGCGAACTCCTGTAGAGCCTCGCCAACGGACTCACGGGCATACTGGATGTGTCCATATCCAAAATTGGCTCCTAATCGCTCCAAAATCCTTGAAAATCTACAAAACTCTACGAAACTCGAATATGGTGTTAGAATTACAGTATCGTAAGAAAATGCAGGATTTGGATGCGGATATGACATGAAAAGCAATGGAATGTTGCTATGAAAAGATAGAAAATATGGACACATCAACCTGGCATTGTGTATTGGGCGCATATACCACGCTTTTCAAGAAATGTAGAAAATGGACAAGGGCATTGTCCAGTTTCATTATACTTTCCATAATATTCACCACCTCTGTCAGATTTGAAAACTTTCACCTTTCTATCTAATTGTCTTTCAACCTCATTGATAAACACCTCTAAGGCGTCTACTGATTGAGATTTTTCATGCAACAAATAGACATAGTCATACCGTGAAAAAGCATCAATAAAGGTAATGAAATACTTTTCTTTACCGAAAGATGGAATGTCAAAAGGCCCACATATATCAGTATGTATAATTTCAAGGATCTGTGTACTTCGTGTGGCTGCTTTCTTAATTGTATGTTTTCTATGTTTTCCTTTAATACGATCCACACAAATACCAAGATCAGAAAAATCCAAATCATGAATGATTTCATTCTTTACTCATCTTTGTATTCCTTGTTTGGATATGTGACCCAAACGTTTATGCAACAAGTAAGCTGAACTTTCATCCACTAAACCACGTTTAGTACCAATATTATGATGCAAGGTCAAAAGAGTCTCAGCAAAAGATTATCAAGTTTAAATTTGTATAAACCATCATTTAGAGTACCAGAACCAACCAAGAGATTTTGTTTAAACAAAGTGAAACATTCATTTCCAAATTTAAAGGAATATCCAACAACATCAAGTCTAGATAAAGAAACCAAATTGCGAGAAACAGAAGGTACATAAAGAGTCTGAAACAAATCTAAATGAAGTCCGGTATCTAAAATTAAACGATAAGTTCCAATAGCTTCAAATGGAGCTTTGACTCGATTTCCCATAAAAACATACTTTTTATTTGTCCTTGTGATTCGGGTCGTAAGGAATCCATGCATCGTATTAGAAACATAAGTGATATAGCCAAAATCAAGCCAGCAAGTATTATGAGGAACTTCAACTAAATATGATTTGAAACATACGAAAGCAATAGATTTACCTTTCTTTTCGAACCATGCCTTACGTTTTAGGCAGTCTTTCTGAAAATGTCCAAGTTTTCCACAGAAATGACACTTAGGGTTGTTATGTTCCTTTTTCTGGATGTGAGCATTTGGCCCATTTACCTTAATTGGTCCTTGCTTGCCCTTTTCATATTTTTTTCCGACTTTCTTTCTAGCTCATTAATTGGTTATGAGATGAGCAGAATGAGTTCCCTGATTCTTAAGCCTTGTTTCCTCCTGAACAAGCATACTGTGAAGTTCATTCACAATCCATTTGTCTTTCATGGTGTTATAGTTCATTTGGAACGGACCATACTCAGAAGGCAGTGAGTTTACAATAAACTGCACAAGGAAATTCTCATCCACATTCAACCCTAAGGACTTATGTCTTACTGCTATATTCGTGATTTCAATGACATGCTCATGCATGCTACGAATACCATCAAACTATATGGTGGTTAAAGTAGCCATTTATGTCCCAGCAAGAGACTTATCAGCAGTTTGGTAACGCTCTTCCACAAATTTCATGAATTCATTAGCACTTTCAGTTTTGGTAAGCGTAAACTTGATGTTGTTTGCAACACTCATTCGCATAAACATCAGGCTTAGTCTGTTTGATCTTTCACATGCATCATGAAAAGCTTTATCTTCATTGCTACTATTATCAATTATAGCAGCGGATTTCTCAAATTGAAGAGACAAATCAATATCCAAAACACCAAGGTGAAATTGGATTTGTTCACACCAATTAGAGAAATTAAGCCCATTAAATATTGGAACAGACGAAGCATGCGAATGAAGAGAAACAGGAACGAGTACTTCAAAACAAAACACACACACACACACAAGTACAATGCTCATATATCAATGCTTCGTGTCATAAACTTGAACACATGATATAGATCCATATTAACATTAAATTTACATTGAAGTTCTCCTTTGGGTGATCCAATAATGTACAATGACATACATAAATGATGCTTTAATTTTAAATTCACATAATTGGCAACTATATATATACTCCAATTAGACATGCTTGCTATTTTTGGATACACATCTAATCAAGTATATCAATTAACCACAATCATGTTCATAGATTATAAAATTAACCAATCAACCTTTGGGCGATTTTTTAAATATTTGATGATCAATGAACATCAATATAACCATGACAAAGAAAATATATATACCATTGTGCCATTTATTTATAGCATCACATAATCATGAGTAATTGAATCTGTTTATTTAATTTGACATCTATAACAATTTCTAATTTGGCCACTTTGGTGACTAACAAATTATAGTTAACATAGATATCAAATAAAACAATCTGAAATAAGTTTTTTTAAAATTGAAATGCAATTATTCATATAAACATCAAAGGAGTTCAGATTTCTGCCGACAAATGATAAGGCCCTTGAATAGTAACACACAGAATCAACATTCAGAAACGCACACCAGAGATGAAATAATTTCAATTTGATCCAAAATTGATGCTATGTATAAGAGTTTGGATAACTATTACTAGCAGCAAGAAACTGAGATTAAACAGAGTATAACTGAAGCCCCAAACAACCTCAGGAGAGGGAGCCGAATGCCAAACAGAGTATAACAAGGAAGCAACAGAAACATTAAAAAACATTTTTGGGCTATTCCAAAAATTAGGGTGATTAACTTCCACAGCTCTCTAACCAATTTTGTATGTTTATTTGGGCAGACATAGAATCAATAATCTGCTGTCGATTTTCAACACAAATAATACAAAGGATCGTCAACGTGAAATTAAATTTTTTATGAGGGAAATAATAAACATCGATGGAAAATCATTATTGATATAAAATATTAAAGGAAATAACAAACAGAATCATTGTTCAGAAATTCCATAGATGCTCACCATTAATGTCATGACTAACAAATTGCAGAATTAATTCCGTAATTATTGACTAGTGATTAATGTCATAATTAACAAATTTACAGAATGAATGATGTTATAAATTGCCAGAATTTTCTACATCAATTTCATTAGTCATGTGTTAAAAAATAGGAAGTGCCGCATCAAAATAGGAAGTTCGTAATTAGTGCCTTAGTGCATTGATTAATGCCCTGATTTTTGCGTTAAGAGTCAATGCATCAATTGGCAATAAAATAAAAAGAAAGAAAGTATATTTTATCATGAATCAACGGAAACTAAGACTGAATACAATATTCGATTGTATTCTAAAAGTATCCGCTTTCATCCTTTTCTTGCATGAATCAAATTAATTTTCTATCAATAAATTTCGGGCCTTTTACATAAAGAAGAAATAGATAAACATCAACGGAAAATCATATGTTCTTATATCAAGGTTCTGATACCACAAAATTAGAAATATTTTAACTATGCAAAATAAATCCTAAGTTTGCATAAACATGATACTGTTAGAAAATCTAGAGAGAAGAGTCCCCATGGCAAATAATCATGGTTCTATATTTATAATTCATAGGGTATATGAAGGGACACATAGAAACCAAAGGTCCCCATTACTCCAATAAGTGGGGAGTAATGGAGGGATAAGTGGTGGGGAGGCCAAAAGCCTCCCTCACTCACAACACTCCCTCTTATCCATCCATTGCATTTGGTCTTAGCGTATAAAGCTAAGGGGGTGGATACTTCTGGTTCCTGAGTAATCGTGTTTGCCTCCTTAAAAGCTTTGCTGTAGAAAACCCAGTGGGAAAAACCAATAGCTTAAGGGAAAAGAGTACAACACACAAGTTACTCCCCCTCTTCCGTACAAGCTTCAGGCTTGTAGGTCTTTCAGCTGTCATTAGAGGTGGACACTTCAGGGTCCAGAGTTAAATGTGGTTGCCTCATTAAAACCTTTAGCTATGGAAAACCCAATGGGAAAACTCATAGCTAAGGAAAAAAGAGTACAACTCTACTATCAACTCCCCCTAATCTATACAAGCTTCAGGCGTGTAGATCTCCTATGTATCTATACAGTCAGGTCCTATTCGTCTATACATCCATCATGTTCTGAAAGCAAATACAATCATCACTCATCTATACAAGTTTCACTCATATCTAGCGGCTACTGGAAAACAGTGGCACTCATGAGTGATGCGCGCTTCGAAGTTTGGTAGATGACTCCACGTATGTATTCTTTTACTCAGTCTATACCGTGTCTGTAAGGTACTGCTAGCCCTGGATGAGCGTATTGTAGATATGCTTTTTGGGTGATGAGCTTCTCAGAACATGTAGACTTTTGGATGATGATGCGTAGATCTTTAGGCGGTGGCTGACGTGTGTTTATATTTTATATATTCACGCACATCTTCTTTATGATTTTCCGTTGTTTTCCGTCGTCCCAAATCCATTTTCTTGTGATTTCTAGTTTTCTTTCACTTCTTTGTGTCTTTGTGTATTTGTAGGAGATTGTCAGCGTTGGGGACATATAATGAAGATATCATGAGCCCCCAGAGCAACGGGAGGAGTCGTGCGGGATCCAGAGGGTCAAACGATGAAGATTGCCATTTCTCAGCCCTCAACCGATCGGGTGGACACAGCCACCCGATCGGTTGATGCACGCGTATCCGACCCAGACGAAGGCTGAAGTGAGGAGCAGCTCAACCGACCGGTTCGCCGACCGGTTGAACACAGCAGAGCTCTCAGCTATTTGGAGCTGAATTCCAATCGATCGGGTGACATCTCACCCGATCGGTTCATCTGTACTGAATTTTCCAAACAATGACCCGGAGAGCTCGACCGACCGGTTCGCTGATCGTGTGAAGTCGACAAAACTCTCTGTCTTTTTGGGGATAATTCCAACCGTTAGGTTGAACGCTCAACCGATCGGTTCACCTGATGCCGCATCGCCCCAAATATCCAACCGACGGCTCCACCCGCTCTCCTCAACGCCCGGTTGAAGCTCCCGAAGCCGACGGCCGAAGCATCAAGCAGCTCATCTGATCGGTTGATGCTTCAACCGATCGGGTGACGACGATTTGTGTAAATAGTTGACCTAGGGTTCTGAAAACGGGTGGTTATTTTTTCTGTCTTTTCTTGTACGGTGACGGCTGGAATTTTATTGCATTTTGTAAGTCTTCTGATTACTTTCAAACTTTAATACTATCTTTATAGCATTGCTACTACCTTATTTCAATCGCTTGATCATGATTTCTACGGTTGATTTTCATTTAGGTTGCTTTTTAGCTATGATTTGTGAGTAGTTCCCAAATCTGTGATTTTGGTGGAAACCCCTTCGTGGGTTCTCCCTAATGCGTCCATAGGACTAGGAGTTCGATAGGGATTATGAATTTAGATGGTTACGCGGGGTGTTTCATTGTCATTGGCAGGAAAAAGACCGCCTTTGACCGTCGGGCCAAGGGGGAATAGACTTGGTGGTTGACTTCCTAGCCACAGCTCACGCCCTTAGCGTAGACATTGAATCCTTGCACGTGGGAACGGCAGGATGAGATGTTGGGAGTAATCGTTGCGAGCTTAGTGCTCCCGGAGTCGGTCGGTGTTAATGGACATGGGAATGCCCACCGACCGAACCCGGGTAGTCCAGCATATCATCTTGGGCATCGACCGGAATATCGGGCCCATGGGACGCTGGTACCACTCTTAGAGGCAACGTCTCACCACTAAACCCTAAATCCAATCGTATTCCTATCCGTAGGTCGTAATAGTGAGGACACATGATAGGGTGGAAACCGAAGTCTTAGGTTTCCTTTCTTATCGTTTATCCTCTGTATTTACACTTTGTGACAAACCATCGATTGTACGGGCTAGCTCACCCGTAGGGTGAACCGGTTCCTCTTTGACACAAGCACATCACACGCCTCCCTGTGTTGTTGGAAACAGCCTCCTAGACTACATTTGATGATAACAACCCCTACTGAACTGTTCTAATATGTGTGTTAAGTGTGTCTCAAGTCCCTATGCAGTGTGACAATCAAGTTTGGTCAGGATATGCATGTACGTACTCAAGTACGTTGAAATACAAAGCTGAAACTACATTTGGAATTATGAAAGCTGATCAAATAATGAAGTATAGCTATGAAACTCTACCCTAGAGTTCATCATAGGCTAAAAACATTATGGGAATTTTTTCAGGAATTATGGAAATTGTTTGAAGCCAAAATACGTGGAAATACAAAGAAATACAGAGTATACAAAGAAGGAAATTTTTCTACAAGTGGTGAAATGAGGTGAAACAATTCTAACATGTAAATATAGGGCTCTGGGATTTTTGAGAATGTTTTCAGAACTTTTTGGATTTATTTGGAGGCCCAATACTCAAGAATACAGTGAAAATACTCAGAAAATCATCATACATTACTGTTCAAATAGCGGCGCCATATCCCCCGCTGAGCCACTGGTGACGTGGCTGCATCGCAGCCGTTGGATCTCCATCCAACGGTCAGAAAGCTGCCGACTCGAGTCTTCGTTGGCGGGCGTGTAACGATTGGTTTTTTTTGTATCTGGATTTATTATATTATATTATATGTTTTGGTGGATTTTCTCCTCATATGTGGTTTTCGTCTCCGTAACTTTCATTTTCGATCGGTCGTCGTGTTTTCTTAGCTTCTTCCATAGAATCGTCGATTTCGGAGCAAGTCATTCGTGACGGGTTCGTATCGGTCATATCTTATTGTTAGATCAAGCCTAGGAGTCTTAGAAATCGATCCCGGAGCTTCGCGCTCCATTTCGGAACTTTTGGTGCTCATTAGCTGGTGTAAGAAGGGGCACCGACCGACTAGATGACGATCCAGTCGGTCGGCAAACCTTCATCAACCGACTAGTTGGCTTTGTAAATTTCTCAGGAGTTACTGTTTGTCGTTAGTCGGTTTAAGAACGTTGGTTGACCGACTAGGTTGCAAACTAGTCGATCGGCAATGCTTCTTCAACCGACTAACTCATCAACTATTTTTGGTACTAGTTATTGTTCCTTCTTAGTCGGTCTAAGTTCATTTTTCGACCGACTAGATGCCAAACTAGTTGGTCAGTAGTTGTTCTTTGACCGACTAAATCTAAATCCTATTTCTGTACAGGAGTTACTGTTTGGACTTAGTCGGTCTGCGTTGGTCAACCGACTGACTAGTTCTCAAACTAGTCGGTCAGTGGTTGTTCTCTGACCGACTAATCAGTGCCAAAACCCTAATTTCTGGGCAGTCGCCAGCCCTTCCTATTTAAACCCCTCCCAAACGTTTTCTTCTCCTTCCTCACGACCTAAAACCCTAGTTTCTCCCCCATTGAGCCCCCTACTACCTAAAACCCTTATTCCTTCATCCCAAGCCCAAAATCCATCATCCAAACACTCCCTTAACACATTCTACCTCTCATCTTCCTCAAAATCTCATCAAACCCCCAAAATCCCCCCAAAACCCTATTTCTCCAAACTTCTCCATCCATTTCTAGATCTGAACCCTAGGTTCCCCGGAGCGTTTCTTCCGTCGCCATGGTTGCTCGGCATTATTCTCCCGTTTCCTATACGGTAATAATCGATCTCTTAATGTTTTCATGACCCGTTGTGTTTTTGTGAAACCCTAATGAAATGAATGTCGTTTTGATGATTGTTTCTCCATAACAGCGACTCCCCCGTAGATTAGCGTCCGTGGGACGAACCCTCGTTGATCGTCATCCTCGGTGCTAGGCAAGTGAAACTTGTCACTTAGGGTTTAGGCCATGTTTTAGGCCATTTGCTTGTTGTAGGCGTAAAAGAGACTAGGCGACGAAATGATACTCGCCTAGGCGCAAATTGAGGAACTAGCTTGACAACGAAGCTAGATCCGACATTTATCATGTTGCACAATTACCATGTCATGTTTAATTTCCATTAACGGTACGCAAATTAATTGTCGTGTCATTGCATTCTTTAAGTGTTTCCGTGATTGCGTAGCTTCGTTACAATGCTTGTGTTCCTGGCTCGTGTTCCAGAAGCGGGCCATGTGTTGGTTGATAGCCAATGCCCGAACTACTTGTTTCCGGCTAGGTGCACCCCTACGTCAAATGCTTATGAATCGTGAACTAGAATGCGAGCTCCTGTGCGGGGCAACCCTGGCTCATTTACTGAGCTCGTGTGCGGGGACCCTGGCTCGTTTACATGTGGGTATTGGGGGTAAGAGTTAGGCGGCCAATCAACTGGGAGTCTGCCCGATCAGCAACTGCAGTGGTAAGGCGTAAACTCTGGGTTTTGGGGTAGTTGTTAAGCGGCCAATCAGCATGAATGTCAAACCATTCAGCTGTAAGGCGTAAACATCTACAAACAACTTGAAACGTGACTAGTGAAATGATTGAGATTGTTAGTAGCTTGGCTACTCTTGACTTGTCCCGATGATTGTTCTCTTGTACTTATTATTTCACCATGTCTTGCTTGAGCACTCATGTTATAACTGCCATGTCATGCATATTATAACTGCTAGGTTGCTAGTTGCCTTGCTTTCCGTTTCCTTGCCCAAGTTTTTAGACTTGCTGACATGTGCCCCCTTACTCTTTTGGGTGTCACATGTTAGATCCTGAGCCTGAGTACCTTGTTGAGGACGAGGTGTTTGCTGACGCTGAGCCCGAGCTTGTGTTTGACGGGGAGTACGTGGACACTGGGGACCAGTCCTAGTGTCTTCGTTGAGCTTTTCCTTTTGTTTAGACTGCTGTTTTGTTGTCGGTGCGTAGCACCTATACTTTGTTACGTTGTTGCTTTTGTTGGCCTTGTTCTGGGCATTTAGACTCTTTCTTTTAGCCTGGTGGCTTTTCTGGATGTTGAACTTAATTTTCATGTTGGACATTATGAGATATGAGAATTTTATTTCTGTCTCTCCTTGTGTTATTATTGTTGTTCCGTTTGTGGTTACATGGACCTGCTTATGTTTTATTGACGCTTATTGGGTTTGGGGCTTCACAGCTCCACTCTCGTGCGGACCATTTCACGTCTCGCCTCCATTTTTGGGAAGCGGGGCGTGACAGGTTTTGTTGGTGGCCCATGCAGGTCTCTCTTCTGTAACTGCGATTATCGGAATAACGATAATAATATTTGAATGTCCAATAAACTAAGTTCGACGTCCGAGTCATAAGCTATGAGTCTAATCTGTTTCGTTTTCTGTGTCATTAGATGGCAGGAAGGTGATTCACCCGTGGTGGAGGTAGTGGCGTGTCCCCTCATGACGAGGAGCCTGAGCGGGAACCCACCAACGGAGAGTTGATGCAGATGATGCTTCAGATGATGCAAGTGCAACAGGGCGTGCTCCTGCAAATCCAGAAGCTCCACTTGCTCGAGCTGTCCGGGCACTTCCGGATGTCCCTCGCTCCGAGCCGGGAGCGAAGCAATTTCGGGAGCTGGGTCCCGCATATTTTGATGGGTCTGAGGGTCCTCTGGCTGCCGATGAGTGGATTCGGAACATTGAGGACAACTTGAAGATGGCCAAGATCACCCTGGCTGGATGGGTTGATTTGGCGAAGAGGCAACTCAAGGATAATGCTCGGAACTGGTGGGATGCAGAAGAGAAGATGTTGGTGGAGCCGATAGCTTGGACTACCTTCAAGTCCAGGTTTGATGAGGAGTTCATTCCGAAGGCCGCTAGGAAAGAGATGCTGCAGCGCTTTATTGATCTGAAGCAAGGGAGCTTGACGGTGGACCTGTACCACCCAAGAGTTCACTAGGCTGAGTCGGTTCGCACCGAAGATGGTGCAGGATGCTGATGAGAGGGCTCAGAGGTTCCTGCAGGGACTTGCTTTGGAGCTCCAGAGTTTTGTGTCTTCCTCTGATCTGGACTCTTATCAGAAGGTTCTGGTCGCTACGAGGAGGCAGGAGCTGAACCTGAGTCAGAGGAGAGGACATGTTTCTGGTGTTGGGAAGAGGCCTATGGAGCAAGCCAGTGCGGTGGTTAGGCCTGGTTTCAAGCCTAATCAGTCAGCTCAGTTCAAGAGGCCAGGAGGGCCTGTTCAGAAGACTTGCCATTTCTGCGGCAAGCCTGTCCACATCAAGGATCAGTGTAGGAAGTTTCTGGGCCAGTGTTTGGTTTGTGGTGATGCTTCCCATGTCGCGAAGGATTGTCAGCATGCAAATCAGCTGCGGAGGGCACCTATTGCAGCACAACCATTGCAGCAGCGAGCGTCTGTTCCTGCTGGACGTGGAGCGGCTCTTGTTCCACAGAGGCAGGCTTTTCAGCAGGCTATTCCGCCGAGGAGGCAGGCTTTTCTGATGACCGCTGTGGAGAGTGAGGCTGTGGATGAGGTTATCACAGGTAATCCTCAATCTAGCTGTTACTTTCCTAGCTAGGTTTGATTGTTAGATTTTGTTGTTTGCTTGAACATGATTGTTAGCTAGACTAGGGTTTGATTGTTAATTGCTTGTTAGGTGTGGTTTTGGTGTGCACATTTCCTGCACGAGTCCTCTTTGACTCTGGTGCATCGATGTGCATTATTTCTCGGAGCTTCGTGGAGAAGCATTCCTTGTCGATGTCCCATCTTCCCAAGAGTTGGAATATCGTTACAGGGAATGGCGTGGTCTCGGTGCATCGTGGTTGCAATTCTTGCTCGTTGGTGGTCTGTGGACATGAGCTTTACGCTGATTTCATTGTCCATGACATCATCAACTATGATGCAGTTCTTGGGATGGACTGGCTTGCGAGCTTCTATGCTACGATCGACTGTCGGAGGAAGAAGGTGGTGTTCGAGATTCCCGGACATCACGTATTTGAGTTCAGCCGTGGTAGCAGCTCGCTTGGTCCTGTCAGATTTCGGGCCAGACCGGTGGAGGTTGTGGCTATGCAGATGGAGTTGGAGAGGCCAGCGGTTGTGTGGGATTTTGATGACGTCTTCCCCGAGGAGATGTCTGGTTTGCTGATCGCTCCGGGACGTACACCCAAAGAACGGTTGTAGTTTTACCGCAAGCGCACGGTATAGCGGCGAGCGGGTATCGAACACAGGGAGGACGAATGACCGTGCTTGCTCCTAATCAACCTGGCTATTTAAGAATAGAGAGAATTGCCTTGGGCGATCCTGTCACAATCGTCAGACAAATGTGCGAAATATCAAATCAAATAAAGAACGTCTAGGGAATGGGGAATCCCCGCTACTCACCGTATTTCATAAATGTGGTTCGTCGGTATCAAAATTGCTAGAATGAGAATTTGGATGAACTAGTTGCAACTAAGTGTGGAACCAAGCTCACGCTCTCGCGATGTTTCCGGTCTATAGCTATCCTAGGGTCGGGTCCAATCTCTTGCAAACCCTAGCCTAGGAAAGCTAGCATTAGGATCAACATCATCGTCCAATTGCGCACCGAGCCCAATCTCTTGCAAACTCGGTCCACAATCTAAATTAGGATAGTTCCTACCCGTCCAATCTCTTGCAAACGGGTATCGGCACGGAATTGCAACCGGAGATCCTAGTATCGGTCCAATCTCTTGCAAACCGATACTTCGAAAATCCGACTCCAACCCAATTCGGATTTCTAGGGCTTCCTATCAAATTGGGATCCAATCTCTTGCAAATCCCAATTGATATGAATACCTAGCTATCCGTAGTGATTCGATCCCAATCTAATCTCTAATTATTGATTCTAGCACAATTTCTACCGATTTATCACAAATACGAAATTGGGCTTGTAGGGTTCATCCCCACGCCCCAAGACGTGGAGACTACTCACAAACCATAGCAATAGCACAAAAATAATCAATGAAATAGACAATGGAATTCATCACAACAATGATATAAACAATAAAAATAGAGTTTTTGGGGAAGAGAGATGCAAACCAAAGTAGTTCTTCAATTAATCCAACAAAAATCCAAGTTTTTCTCTTCTCCAATCACAAATAATAAAGCTAAAAAGTAATCTCCAAAAAACTGCAAAAATCTAAGAGATGGCTCCTAAAACTAGGGTAAAAACAGGGCTTAAATAGCCCCAAAAATCGCCCAAAAATCCTGACCAAAACGCCCCTGCACAGCCTGTTTTCCGCAAATTTCGCTACAGGCAGCGCATCGCACTCGGCCGAGTGACAAGAGTCGCTCGGCCGAGTGAAAACCCTGTCATTTTCCAGTAAGTCGGGGGCTTCAAGGGTCTTCAGTTCGGAGGCGGCTCGGCCGAGTGAGTTGTCGTCACTCGGCCGAGGGCTTCACTGCACTCGGGCGGACGTGGTTTACCACTCGACCGAGTGGGTCTTCTGAAGCTCAGGTGGCCGAAAAACAGTAACTTCGATATCTTTGAGGGCCTTCGTCTGGGCGCCACTCGGGCGGACGTGGTATATTCACTCGGCCGATGTGGTCTCCGTCGCTCGGCCGAGTACACATGGAAATCGTGTCTGAACGGGTCGGCCGAGCAGTGTCTCGCTGGTCGGCCGAGTGGCTCCTCCACTCGGCCGAGTGGGACACAAAAGATGCCCAATCTGATTGTTTTGGCCTCCTCGTCGCTCCTGCGACGTCCATTCTTCTTCCGCTCCTCTCCAACAGCAAAATATCCCTCGGGGAGGTCGTCGGTGGCCGTCTAGAGTAAGCGTGTCTCGAGATCACTCCAAATCGCGCCAAATCACCTGAAATGCGACAAAAACAACAAATCGTGAAAAGCATTGCAATATCGTCGATATATCGTGAAAAACATGATTTGGGCGATCTAAATGGCATGCAAATACACGGAAAAAATGTGTAAAATATGGAGTGATCAAAATCCCCCAAGCTTGCCTCTTACTCGTCCTCGAGGAAGATAAGTAAAAGGCGAACCCGGTGGATTCGGAAAACAAAAACGGCGAAAAAACGAAAAAGAAAAGAAAAAAAAAAGAAAAACGAAGAAGAATGAAAACCAAATGAAAATAAAGACGAAAGAAAGAAGCGAAGAGGTAGGGTGCTAGATCATTTTCTCAGGACGTGGGTTTCACTTACTCTTATAGCATGCACCGAATGAGAAGTACATGTCAAAGAATCTTATTTTGATATCATAGTATAATAGTGCAAATAGAAATAGAAAACCCACGAACATTGATATAATCGTGAAGAACGGAATGATTTTAAAATTAACATTGCTTGAATCATTTAAAGCGGTATACAAATCACAGATCACACACTTTTCAATTGAACGCTTTCTATCTGGAGTATAAGAGTATCACACTATAGAATAGAGAGAATGGAAAAGTTTGGATTTCATGAAATGAACGCTAGGCTTAGATTTCTGGATTTCGTGAAGCTAGAAACAATCTCACCGAGTAAAGAATATTACTTAGCCTAGGTTGTCGTGCGATGTCAAGTAGTCACTCTCTCACACATCAATGGATCACCTCCCCCAAGCTTATCTATAAGCGTGGTGGCACAAAAATATTTACATCCCCATTTTTATATAGCTCCAAAAGCAAAGAAGAGAAAGAAGGAAGAAAGAAAGTGAGATGGGATCTTTTATTGAGGATTTTTCCTCTTTTCTCTTTTTTTTTCTTTTTTTATAAGCAATATATACTCAATGATCCCAACTCAGAGAGAGATAATGATATACAAGAATGTTTTTCTCTCTTTTATTATATATACATTTTTTTTAGAAGAAGGGATTTGGAGCTAGGAATTAATAGCGGGGGAAATGCCATAAAATAGAATCACTAAGGGGAGATTCACCAATGATTTTTTTAAAAGTAGAGAAATGATGTTCAAGATTTGTGGAGAAAGAAACATATATAACTCTTGGTTCACTCTATAAGACATGCACGACAACTTCAGCAGGGTAATCTAATCTACTCAGTTTCGATCACAAAAAAAAAGCTAACTAATCCAGATATATCATAGCTAACATCATTCAATCATCCCGAAGTGAAGTGTACAATTCATGCATATAGAAGTGATAAAGGAAAAGAAATCAGTACTCCAGATATAGGCATTCAATGCGTGAATCTTGGTGTGTTTTCTGTGATAGCATACATATGAATATTCAGGCTCAGCTAATGATAAAACTTCATCCATTTTCACGTGGGAAAAGTGTGGGTTACTATTCTAAATGCAAAGCAAGTCATAGCATATGATATCAGAAATAAAATTTAAGACATGACAAATATAGCATGCATATAGAATAAGCTAACTCCACGTAGACATCATCACAGAAAATTCATCTCTAGCATGAGATGAAAAAGGAAAGAAATAAAGATAAGAAAAATAAAACTATGCAATGCGGCACACAGAGAAATAAGAAAAACGTGATGCATGGCAAAATGAAAGAAAATAAAGAAAAATGAGTGCAAAAGTGAAAAGAAACGGTGTGAAAAAACTAAAAATAAAGGTGGCAAATCGAAAAAGAACGTGAGAACTCACTCCCCCAAGCTAAACTGCACAGTGTCCTCAATGTGCAAAGTGTGGCACACAGAGAGACAAGTAATGAGAGGGGCAAGTGAGGATGCATGCATGATGGAAAGAAAAAAGATAATAAAAAGAAATGAAAATATGATGCGGATATGATGCATGCACAGATATGAGTGATACGAGTATAAATGGGTCACCAAAAGCTCTCCCTCTCTCCCAAAAAAGATATATAAAGATACAGCAAATGGGAATCCCAAAAAAATGAGGGGAGGGGGGGGGGGGGGGGGGGGGGGGGGTTGGACAAAAAGGCATCAGGACCCAGCAGAAACGGGCAGCACAACGGCAAAAGGAATCGATGGCATCAAGGGTGCCTAGGAAGGTGGTGCTGCGCCGTCTCCGTCCTGAGGCGGAGGAGGAGGTGGTGGTGGTGTCGGCTACTGAGCTGGGGTGGGCGTGGAAGTGGAAGCAGGTCTAGTGTGTGTGGCAGTGTGAGTGGGAACCTGCTAGGTGGGTGGGGGTACGCGCGGAAGACGCTCTAAGATCTGTGTCAGGCAGTAGTGGATCTGAGGGATCAGGTCAAAGCGTCCAGCAATCGTAGAGACGGTGGAGGACAGGGTCCTAAGGTCAGATCTAAGACCACTCACCGCCAACTCAAGAGCACGTATGCTCTGCAGTACAGTGTCGGGCGGGGGTGGTGCAGAGGGACGCACCGGTCTAGGCTGCGCGGGGCGGGGCTGGCGTACGCGAGTGGAGTATGTAACGGGCTCAGCAGGGAAGGGGACAAAAGGTGCCGCGCCAGCAAATGTGGGCCTGGCCTCAGTGTGAGGCCGGGACACCGGCTGGTGAGAAGTAGAGGCAGCGGCAGCAAAGGAAGCGTGCAAAAGAGGCAACGAGGTGGCAAGAGAGGTCAGCGGCCCAGAAGTGTGGACAGACGCCACGACACTCTCGGAGAATACGGCGACAGTGGAGACAGAGGACTCGACCGCTGGGGCGGAACTGTGTGGACCAAAAGGCGCAATCCCAGCGGAGATCATGCTAGCCATGGTCTCCACGACCGCGGCAAACGAGGGCGCTCCACTCTCGACAAAGGTCGGCGGGCGCTCGGGGAGTGCGGAGCAAAGAGGCTCCACGGACAGAGGGCCAGAGGTGGCAGCGGGAGTGGTGGGGACAGCCTCGGAAGTGGTGACAGTGGTGGAAATGGGCTCAGCAAAAGTACTCTCGACACTGACAGAGGTGGGGACAGAAGTGTCAGGAGCAGTGGAAACGTCAGGAACAGGCTGAGGGGCCACAGGGTCGACGGGGTTGGCAGCAGGCTCGACAGGGTGTGCAGCAGGGTCTGCGGGAGCAGCCTGGGCAGCGTGGGCAGCGTGGGCCTGCTCGGCCTCCTCGGCCTCGAGCACGTACGCAGCGGGGATGAGGACATCCATCGCTGGGAGCCAGTCAACGTGGGCCGGTGCAATCTGGGTCCGAGCTGGGCTCGGGAGAATCATGTAGTCGGCACCGAAAGGGCCGTGCAACCAGACCCAGTGACGCTCACCATGCGGACGCAGCATCTTCATCTGGGCCATAACGTCTATCGACAAGGAAGTGGGGCCCGGAACGCGTCGCAGGTCGTCAGGTAAGTCCTCGCCGGTCATCATGGTAAGCAGGGTGATCAGACCGCCGCAGCATATCGGTGAGCGAGCGCCCACCGACACAATGATACGATCTAAAAACCAAGCCGCAATGTCGATCACGACGGCGGGGACAAGCTCATCTCCATCCCTAGATAGAGCTCTGGGACGTGTCATCGCGTAGAGCATGTAAAGCTCTGGCGTAGACATCGTGCCCGGCTCATATCTGGCCAAAAAGGTGGTCGCCATAAGGCGCTGGGCAATATGTAGGCAGGGGTGGACAATGGCCGAGGCCTTGGCCCTACTAGGGTCAAAGGCGGCGTGGTGGCCTGTGATACGTGCCCAGAAGGCACGGGCGTCGAAAGAAGGTGGGGGGATGTGGGTAGGGCCGTAACCGCGATCGGCTCCGGGGACTGCGGGCCATGAGAAGAACGCTCTCATCATATCGAGAGTGACCTGGCACTCTCGATCCATGAACCTAAATGAGCATCCCTCATCGGTCCGGGCGATCGAACTCAAAACCTCAAGTGTCGGGCGGGTAAAAGTATCCGCCGACACCTGGAAAAAATCTCGCCAGCCCACGTTGTCGTACAACGTGAGCATCCCCTCAAGTACCCCCAGGCGTCCTAGGTCAGCGAGGTGTGCGAACCTGGAGGGTACGATCGAGCGCTGGGAGATACGCTCGAAGACGGCACGGTGTGCGTCGTCTCGGAACGTAATCCCGAGCGGCCCGACCAGTGGAGCCGGTGGTGGTGGCTGTGGATCGGCAGGGAGAGGCTGTGCGGGCTGTGGGTGCACTGCAGGCTGTGCGGGGTGTGCGGGGCCTGCAGGCTGTGCTGGGTGGACGGCGTGTGTGGGGGAAGGCGGAGGAGAGTCCTCCACCAAGTGGGAGGGGCCGGGCTCGTCCGACCGCTTCCGCTTAGCGGAAGCTCTCGTCGACCGCGGCCGTGTCCGGGGCGGCATATTGGCCCCGAGCGCGTGCCGAAAAGTGAAAAGTGCGACGTGTGCACAAAGAATGGAAAGAGTATACCCAAACACGCCGCGAGTGCTAAGCAGTGGAAGCGTGCGAAGTCCGCGCCTCCACGTAGTCCTGAGCAGCCCGTAGAAGCTCCCCTGAGCTCCCCTAGGCTCCAAAAAGCAACCTGCGCGTGGAAAAGCGATATCAGCGAGTAATAATCAAAATGTATGGAGCAATAGGGGTATAACAGATAGATATGGGAATTGATTCGGGTTAGGGGTTCGATTAATACACGGATCCTCAAAAACTACGCAAAAAGTGGAGAAAATGGTGAAAACAAGCGAACCGGAGGTGACCGGGCGGTGCGCCGTCGGCGGCGACTCGGGCGAGGCGTCGGCGAGCTCGGCCGGCGGTGGCGGGCCGAGCGGCGGCGGGGCAGCGGCGATCGGGCGAGTGAGGGTCGAGCGAGGGGGAATCGGGCGTGGGAGCTGAAGCGGCGCGGGCGAGAATTGGGGATTTGCGTTTTCGAATTCCGCGCCCCCCTCGCCGCTTATATATAGAAAAGTTACGACTCGGCCGAGTGACGTGCTCACTCGGCCGAGCGAGGCAAATAAAAATTTCTCCCCGATATCGCTTCGGCCGAGTGGCTCTGCCAGCCTCGGCCGAGTGGAGTAAGTCCATTCGGCCGAGTGACTCAAGCTACTCGGCATGACTCGCCCTAGGAGGGTATCCGTTTTACTCGGCCGAGTGAGAATATAGACTCGGCCGAGTAGCAGTTCTAATGAAATGAGGAAATTAGATAGAGAGTTGGGTACAGCAGACTTCCCTCGTTCGTGAGCGGCTCGGCCGGACGAACTTCTGGACTCGGCCGGACGAACTTCTGGACTCGGCCGAGTGACTAGTATACTCGGCCGAGTGAGCCTGTATTCTGCTGTTTGTCTTCGTTTGGGCTCTAAACTCCGTCTTTCTTCCTCCAGTCGATTTCATGCTCCTCCTAAGCGTCGAACGCCTTCTTGGGGCGCTCCTCGTCGTCTCGTTCATCCTCCTCATGATGGATCTACCTATCTCCTCTCCTGTCAAGAAAAATAGGACCCGTTATCACAAAATTTTTGGTCGAATGACTCAAAACACTAAAAATCTCTAAAACGAAAATAAAGAAAAAGTAAAAATAAAGCAAAAACCGTCGGGTTGCCTCCCGACAAGCGCTCGTTTTAGGTCGTGAGCTCGACCCCCTATAATTTTCAATCAATGCGGGATGTTTGGTGCATATGAGATGCACCCGTCAAACTTCCCGGGGAGCGCGCTTGGATTTGGACGTGGCGGCGTAGCGTTCTCCCTCAGAGGTCTATTGTCTCGAATTGTGTTGGGGGGAGGCTCCCCCAAGCTAGCATTTGCCCCGGTCAATGGCTTAACCGGCGATGCCGATTTCCGTACCGGCGGAGCTTTCTTTGGAGACTTTGATTTCGAGAGCTTGCAGAGCTCTCGAATCCTTGCGACATCAGCGTCGCCTTCATCAACTACAGTGGAGAGGTCGGGGGAATCATCATTATTGTCTTCATGGCCTAAATCCGGGCCTTCTTCAAATTCTTCATCAAAAAGGGCTCCAATTGAGTGAGGAATCGTCTCCTCTATCACCTCATCGAGGAGGTCCATATAATCAAGCTCCTCATGGTAAGGCATGTGCTTCATTGCCTTGGGAATGTGGAGCTCCACCTCGATGTTTCCGACGTTTAAGGTTAAGGTACCTTCGCGCATGTCGACGATGACTCCGGCGGTGGCGAGGAATGGGCGTCCAAGTATCAATGAGGTGTCTCCCTCTTCCTTAACGTCCATGATGACGAAGTCACATGGCAAGCATATTCCACCCGGGACTTGAAGTGGGATGTCTTCGGCAATCCCCACCGGCCTTGTTATCCGGCCATCGGCTAATTGAATGCGCATGTCGGTGGGTTTCAACTTTGTCCCAGTGTTAAGCTTTAAGAACATGGAGAGGGGCATGAGACTCACACTAGCCCCAAGATCGACCAACGCCTTTTGAAGAGGCACGCCGCCCAAAGTGCAAGGAATCCGAAAACTCCCCGGATCTTTAAATTTTGCCGGCTCCTTTTCTCTCTTGGTGAACCAAGAGCCCTCCTCGGCTAGCATGATCTTCTCCTTCCTCTTTCTCCCCGAAATCAAGTCCTTCAAGAATTTGGCATATGTGGGGATCTCGATGATGGCGTCAAGGAAGGGAATATTTAGGCTAACTCCTCTTAGATACTCGAGGAATTTCGCTAGCCTTTTCTCCATTTTCGCTTTCGCTAGTCTTTGGGGGAATGGGACCGGTGGCATGAAGCGCCTCTCCTCAATTAATAGCTCCGCCCTAGATTTCTCCTTGTCTTGTGGCTCCTTCTCCTTTTCAATCTCAACTACCGGCTCAACCGGCTCCAAGCTTTCCTCCACGGCCTCCTCGGTAGGAATCATAGCGGGGGTGGTGTCCTTCCCGCCTCTAGTAGTAACGGCAACTACGGCATTGATGTGGCCCGTGTTGCCCCGTGGGTTTTGCTCCGGTTGCGCCGGCAATCTTTGAGTGTTCCGATTGAGCAACGCCAATTGCTCCGATATTTGAGCCACTACGGTATTAAGAGATTCTTGCCCCGCCTTCAAAGTAGCATTCACCTTGTTTTGCTCGACCATGAACTCCTCCACTCTAGTTTCGAAATCGGATCGTTGTGGAGCTTGTGGAGGGTTTTGATTTTGATTCCTCCACCCTTGGTTGTATCCGGGAGGCCTATAAGGTGGAACTTGTTGCTTTGGTTGGAAGTTTTGTTGTGGAGGCCCCCTCGGCGGATAGTATTGTTGTTGGGGTGGTGGTGGTCGAGCTTGATTAGGCGGTTGTTGTGGCGGGTTCAAAGCTCCTTCATTGTTGGCGTAGGAGAATCCCGGATGATTTCTTGCGGCCGGATTGGACCAATACCCTTGGTTCCCCGCAACATATTGTACTTGCTCCAAGGATCCTTCTCCTTGCTCTCCTCCCGAGTATATGACTTGAGATTGGTCTTGCCAATCACACATTTGGTTGGTCGGTGCGGAGGTGGATGGGCTTCCTTGGGGCTCCGTGATAAATTTCTCCAATCTCTCCACCACCTTGTGGAGAGAATCGAATTTGCTCGTGAGCTCCGCTACGGCCTTTGCCTCGTAGATGCTAGTTGGCTTTAAGGAGGATGTGGAGTGTCCTCGCTCATCGCCCCATTGTTGGTTATTTGAGGCCATCTCCTCAATTAGGGCCGTGGCTTCCTCGGGAGTCTTTGACAAGATTGCACCATTCGCCGTGGCATCTATAATTTGTTTGGTCCCCGGTTGGAGACCGTTGTAGAAGCTATGAACTAGCTCCCAATCCTCTATACTGTGGTGCGGGCATTGGTGCTGCAAATCCTTAAATCGCTCCCAAGCTTCATAGAGCGTCTCATGTGGTCCTTGCTTGAAGGACATGAGAGCGCTCCGAATCTTCACCGTCTTGGATGGTGGATAGAATTTGTCAATGAATGCATCCGCCAACCCGTCCCAAGAGGTGAAAACTCCGTCAGCTTGCGTCCTCAGCCAATAGAGTGCTTTGTCCTTTAGCGTGAAAGGGGAAGAGGCGCAGTCTGATGGCATCGATGGGGACCCCCGGCATTTGGAAATTGGCGCACTTCGACAAGAATGATTGGATGTGGTAGTGGGGGTTCTCATGAGCATTCCCATGAAATGGGTCTTGTTGCATCAAAACCACCAATCCCGTCTTTAGCTCGAAGTTCTTGTCGGCCGCCAACTCCGGCACGGCAATGGATGACGTAGTAGAAGAGGTCTTAGGCCGAAGCCTATCGCGAATAGAAATTATTCTCGCCATCCTCGCCGCCAATTCTTCGGGAGTTTCCGGGTTGGTCATAAACCGCCCTTCTGGATATTGTCTCCTTTCCGCTCTAAGTCTCCGCGCGGTACGTTCGATCTCGGGATCGAATAATAAGGCTTCGGGGTCCGCCGTAGATCTCGTGTACATGCACAGGGAAAACAGAGTTTCAAAGAGATGATTAGTACCGTGGAAGGGTTAGGTAAGAATAGTAGGGGAAATAATAATGGTAATAAAAAAAATAATAAAATAAAAATAAAAGAAAGAAATAGCTAGGGTGAAAAAGAATCAAACGCAATCGCCTCCCCGGAAACGGCGCCAAAAACTTGATCGCTCCGGGACGTACACCCAAAGAACGGTTGTAGTTTTACCGCAAGCGCACGGTATAGCGGCGAGCGGGTATCGAACACAGGGAGGACGAATGACCGTGCTTGCTCCTAATCAACCTGGCTATTTAAGAATAGAGAGAATTGCCTTGGGCGATCCTGTCACAATCGTCAGACAAATGTGCAAAATATCAAATCAAATAAAGAACGTCTAGGGAATGGGGAATCCCCGCTACTCACCGTATTTCATAAATGTGGTTCGTCGGTATCAAAATTGCTAGAATGAGAATTTGGATGAACTAGTTGCAACTAAGTGTGGAACCAAGCTCACGCTCTCGCGCTGTTGCCGGTCTATAGCTATCCTAGGGTCGGGTCCAATCTCTTGCAAACCCTAGCCTAGGAAAGCTAGCATTAGGATCAACATCATCGTCTAATTTCGCACCGAGCCCAATCTCTTGCAAACTCGGTCCACAATCTAAATTAGGATAGTTCCTACCCGTCCAATCTCTTGCAAACGGGTATCGACACGGAATTGCAACCGGAGATCCTAGTATCGGTCCAATCTCTTGCAAACCGATACTTCGAAAATCCGACTCCAACCCAATTCGGATTTCTAGGGCTTCCTATCAAATTGGGATTCAATCTCTTGCAAATCCCAATTGATATGAATACCTAGCTATCCGTAGTGATTCGATCCCAATCTAATCTCTAATTATTGATTCTAGCACAATTTCTACCGATTTATCACAAATACGAAATTGGGCTTGTAGGGTTCATCCCCACGCCCCAAGACGTGGAGACTACTCACAAACCATAGCAATAGCACAAAAATAATCAATGAAATAGACAATGGAATTCATCACAACAATGATATAAACAATAAAAATAGAGTTTTTGGGGAAGAGAGATGCAAACCAAAGTAGTTCTTCAATTAATCCAACAAAAATCCAAGTTTTTCTCTTCTCCAATCACAAATAATAAAGCTAAAAAGTAATCTCCAAAAAACTGCAAAAATCTAATAGATGGCTCCTAAAACTAGGGTAAAAACAGGGCTTAAATAGCCCCAAAAATCGTCCAAAAATCCTGACCAAAACGCCCCTGCACAGCCTGTTTTCCGCAAATTTCGCTACAGGCAGCGCATCGCACTCGGCCGAGTGACAAGAGTCGCTCGGCCGAGTGAAAACCCTGTCATTTTCCAGTAAGTCGAGGGCTTCAAGGGTCTTCAGTTCGGAGGCGGCTCGGCCGAGTGAGTTGTCGTCACTCGGCCGAGGGCTTCACTGCACTCAGGCGGACGTGGTTTACCACTCGGCCGAGTGGGTCTTCTGAAGCTCAGGTGGCCGAAAAACAGTAACTTCGATATCTTTGAGGGCCTTCGTCTGGGCGCCACTCGGGCGGACGTGGTATATTCACTCGGCCGATGTGGTCTCCGTCGCTCGGCCGAGTACACATGGAAATCGTGTCTGAACGGGTCGGCCGAGCAGTGTCTCGCTGGTCGGCCGAGTGGCTCCTCCACTCGGCCGAGTGGGACACAAAAGATGCCCAATCTGATTGTTTTGGCCTCCTCGTCGCTCCTGCGACGTCCATTCTTCTTCCGCTCCTCTCCAACAGCAAAATATCCCTCGGGGAGGTCGTCGGTGGCCGTCTAGAGTAAGCGTGTCTCGAGATCACTCCAAATCGCGCCAAATCACCTGAAATGCGACAAAAACAACAAATCGTGAAAAGCATTGCAATATCGTCGATATATCGTGAAAAACATGATTTGGGTGATCTAAATGGCATGCAAATACACGGAAAAAAGGTGTAAAATATGGAGTGATCATTTGCCACCTGATCGAGCTCTAGAATTTTCTATTGATCTTGTTCCGGGAGCGCAGCCAATTTCAAAGGCGTCGTATCGTATGGCACCCGCTGAGTTGGAGGAATTGCGGAAGCAGCTGGATGAGCTTTTGCAGAAGGGTTATATCAACCCTAGTGTGTCTCCGTGGGGAGCACCAGTGCTGCTGGTGAAGAAGAAGGATGGTTCGCGTCGCATGTGCGTGGACTATCGGGAGTTGAATGCGGTGACCATCAAGAATAAATACACGTTGCCTCACATCGATGACATCTTTGATCAGCTTGGAGGTTCGAGGGTGTTTTCTAAATTGGATTTGAGGAGTGGTTACCATCAGTTGAAGGTGAAGAAGGGAGATGTTCCGAAGACAGCATTCAGGACGAAGTATGGACACTACGAGTTTGTGGTTATGCCTTTCGGTGTAACCAATGCACCCGCAGTTTTCATGAATCTGATGAACCTGATTTTCTACGACTTTTTGGATAAGTTTGTCGTTATCTTTATTGACGACATTCTGATCTATTCAAGGTCGGAGGAGGAGCATGCCTCGTACTTGAGGATGGTATTGGAGATTTTGAGGAAGCATCGGTTGTATGCTAAATTTTCGAAGTGCGAGTTTTGGCTGGACAGAGTTGCTTTTCTCGGGCATGTGGTGACTGGAGAGGGTATTTCCGTGGATCCCGAGAAGATTAGGGCCATCAGAGAGTGGCCTGTTCCATCGTCTGCGTCTGAGATCCGGAGTTTCCTTGGGCTTGCTGGTTACTATCGGCGTTTCATTAAGGACTTTTCCCGTATTGCTGAGCCGATGACCAGGTTGACGTGAAAGGATGTACCTTTTGTTTGGTCGGGTGATTGCGAGAGTGCTTTTGGTGTTCTGAGGGAGAGGTTGACGACTGCCCCTATTCTTGTTGTGCCTGATCGCATCGGTGGATTTGAGATCTTTTGCGATGCTTCTGGCAAGGGTCTCGATTGTGTGTTGCATCAGCACGGGCATGTTGTGGCGTATGCATCTCGTCAGCTTAAGGTTCATGAGAAGAATTACCCGACGCATGATTTGGAGTTGGTTGCCGTTGTGTTTGCTCTTAAGATTTGGAGGCACTTCTTGCTGAGTGAGAAAGTGAAAATTTTCACCGATCACAAAAGCTTGAAGTATATTTTCACTCAGAAGGAGCTCAACATGCGACAGCGTCGATGGTTGGAGCTTATGGCGGATTATAAGATTGATTTGCAGTATCACCCTGGCAAGGTGAATGTGGTCCCTGATGCGCTGAGTAGGCTTCCGGCGGTGATGATTTTGACCTCGCAGTGGAGGTTGCATCAGGATTTTTGCGAGTCTGGCGTGGAAACTGTTCTTCCTGGGGAGGCTTCGTCGTTGATGTACATGCAGATACAGTCGACGATTGTGGGGCGGATTAAGGCTGGCCAGGCTGAGGATCCGAAGCTGGTGAAGATTCGGGAGCAGGTGGAAGCCGGTCTGCGGACTGACTTTTTGATTCATGAGGATGGCTCGCTGAGGTTCGGAGCCAGGTTGTGTGTGCCAGCTGGGGATATCAGAGAGGAGCTGATGGTGGAGGCACACAGTTCGCCGTATTCTGTGCATCCTGGTGGCACCAAGATGTACCATGATCTTCATCTGAATTATTGGTGGCATGGTATGAAGAGGAGTGTGGCTCGGAGTGTAGCCAAGTGCTTGGTTTGCCAGCAAGTGAAGGCGGAGCATCAGCGTACGGCCGGGTTGCTACAACTGCTTCCGATTCCGGAGTGGAAGTGGCAACACATCACTATGGATTTCGTGACTGGACTACCTCGGAGTCCGAAGCAGAATGACACAATTTGGGTGATCGTAGACCGATTGACCAAATCTGCGCACTTTATTCCATTTCGAGTGGGACAGTCCACTGAGGCGCTAGCGAGGAGATATATGGAGGTAAAATTCTTTTACTCTCCGTTTTTATTTCCTTTCCCTAGTTTGGATAGTGATGTAACATGAATCGTGCAGGAGGTCGTGCGACTTCACGGAGTCCCCATGAGTATCGTGTCAGACAGAGACACGAGGTTCACATCTCAGTTCTGGCAGAGTTTGCAGAAGAGTTTGGGTACGCGTCTGAGTTTCAGTACGGCGTACCATCCGCAGACGGATGGCCAGTCCGAGAGGACGATTCAGATCTTGGAGGACATGCTGATGGTGTGCATGTTGGATTTCAAGGGTTCGTGGGAGGACCATCTACATTTGGTGGAGTTCTCTTACAACAACAGCTTCCAGGCGAGTATTGGCATGGCGCCTTTCGCCGCTCTTTATGGGAGGAAATGTCGATCGCCATTGAGTTGGGATGACGTTGGTGATCGTGAGCTGTTGGGACCTGAGATGATTGTGGAGGCCGTGGATATTGTCAGGAGCATTCGGGAGAAATTGAGAATTACTCAGGACCGTCTTAAGCATTGGGCGGATGCTAAACGTCGTCCTTTGGAGTTTCAGCCGGGCGACCATGTGTTTCTGAGGATTTCCCCGAATCGTGGTGTGATTCGTTTTGGGAAGCGAGGGAAGTTGAGCCCGCGATACATTGGACCGTTTGACGTTCTGGAGAGAGTTGGCGAGGTAGCTTATCGCTTAGCCTTGCCGCCATCTTTGGAGGGAGTTTACAATGTTTTCCATGTGTCGCAGCTTCGTCGATACATTAGCGATCCATCTCATGCTGTGGATTTCTCGGAGATTACCGTTCGCCCCGATATGACGTATGACCAGCAGCCAGTGCAGATTCTGGACAGGCGTCAGAAGTCACTTCAGAACAAGATTGTCAATCTTGTGATGGTGATGTGGCGACACGGCTCGCCTGGAGAGTCTACTTGGGAGAATGAGGATGAGATACGAGAGCGTTTCCCACTTTTGTTTCCGGACACGTGAGTGATGGAAATTCCGAGGACGGAATTTTTCTTAAGTTGGGGAGGATGTAACGACTGGTTTACTTGTATCTGGATTTATTATATTATATTATATGTTTTGGTGGATTTTCTCCTCATATGTGGTTTTCGTCTCCGTAACTTTCATTTTCGATCGTTCGTCGTGTTTTCTTAGCTTCTTCCTTAGAATCGTCGATTTCGGAGCAAGTCATTCGTGACGGGCTTCGTATCGGTCATATCTTATTGTTAGATAAAGCCTAGGAGTCTTAGGAATCGATCCCGGAGCTTCGCGCTCCATTTCGGAACTTTTGGTGCTCATTAGCCGGTGTAAGAAGGGGCACCGACCGACTAGATGACGATCCAGTCGGTCGGCAAACCTTCATCAACCGACTAGTTGGCTTTGTAAATTTCTCAGGAGTTACTGTTTGTCGTTAGTCGGTCTAAGAACGTTGGTTGACCGACTAGGTTGCAAACTAGTCGGTCGGCAATGCTTCTTCAACCGACTAACTCATCAACTATTTTTGGTACTAGTAACTGTTCCTTCTTAGTCGGTCTAAGTTCATCTTTCGACCGACTAGATGCCAAACTAGTCGGTCAGTAGTTGTTCTTTGACAGACTAAATCTAAATCCTATTTCTGTACAGGAGTTACTGTTTGGACTTAGTCGGTCTGCGTTGGTCAACCGACCGACTAGTTCCCAAACTAGTCGGTCAGTGGTTGTTCTCTGACCGACTAATCAGTGCCAAAACCCTAATTTCTGGGCAGCCGCAAGCCCTTCCTATTTAAACCCCTCCCAAACGTTTTCTTCTCCTTCCTCACGACCTAAAACCCTAGTTTCTCCCCCATTGAGCCCCCTACTACCTAAAACCCTTATTCCTTCATCCCAAGCCCAAAATCCATCATCCAAACACTCCCTTAACACATTCTACCTCTCATCTTCCTCAAAATCTCATCAAACCCCCAAAATCCCCCAAAACCCTATTTCTCCAAACTTCTCCATCCATTTCCAGATCTGAACCCTAGGTTCCCCGGAGCGTTTCTTCCGTCGCCGTGGTTGCTCGGCATTATTCTCCCGTTTCCTATACGGTAATAATCGATCTCTTAATGTTTTCATGACCCGTTGTGTTTTTGTGAAACCCTAATGAAATGAATGTTGTTTTGATGATTGTTTCTCCATAACAGCGACTCCCCCGTAGATTAGCGTCCGTGGGACGAACCCTCGTTGATCGTCATCCTCGGTGCTAGGCAAGTGAAACTTGTCACTTAGGGTTTAGGCCATGTTTTAGGCCATTTGCTTGTTGTAGGCGTAAAAGAGACTAGGCGACGAAATGATACTCGCCTAGGCGCAAATTGAGGAACTAGCTTGACAACGAAGCTAGATCCGACATTTATCATGTTGCACAATTACCATGTCATGTTTAATTTCCATTAACGGTACGCAAATTAATTGTCGTGTCATTGCATTCTTTAAGTGTTTCCGTGATTGCGTAGCTTTGCTACAATGCTTGTGTTCCTGGCTCGTGTTCCAGAAGCGGGCCATGTGTTGGTTGATAGCCAATGCCCGAACTACTTGTTTCTGGCTAGGTGCACCCCTACGCCAAATGCTTATGAATCGTGAACTAGAATGTGAGCTCCTGTGTGGGGCAACCCTGGCTAATTTACTGAGCTCGTGTGCGGGACCCTGCCTCGTTTACATGTGGGTATTGGGGGTAAGAGTTAAGCGGCCAATCAACTGGGAGTCTGCGCGATCAGCAACTGCAGTGGTAAGGCGTAAACTCTGGGTTTTGGGGTAGTTGTTAAGCGGCCAATCAGCGTGAATGCCAAACCATTCAGCTGTAAGGCGTAAACATCTACAAACAACTTGAAACGTGACTAGTGAAATGATTGAGATTGTTAGTAGCTTGGCTACTCTTGACTTGTCCCGATGATTGTTCTCTTGTACTTATTATTTCACCATGTCTTGCTTGAGCACTCATGTTATAACTGCCATGTCATGCATATTATAACTGCTAGGTTGCTAGTTGCCTTGCTTTCCGTTTCCTTGCCCAAGTCTTTTAGATTTGCTGACATGTGCCCCCTTACTCTTTTGGGTGTCACATGTTAGATCCTGAGCCTGAGTACCTTGTTGAGGACGAGGTGTTTGCTGACGCCGAGCCCGAGCTTGTGTTTGACAGGGAGTACGTGGACACTGGGGACCAGTCCTAGTGTCTTCGTTGAGCTTTTCCTTTTGTTTAGACTGCTATTTTGTTGTCGGTGCGTAGCACCTATACTTTGTTACGTTGTTGCTTTTGTTGGCCTTGTTCTGGGCCTTTAGACTCTTTCTTTTAGCCTGGTGGCTTTTCTGGATGTTGAACTTAATTTTCATGTTGGACATTATGAGATATGAGAATTTTATTTCTGTCTCTCCTTGTGTTATTATTGTTGTTCCGTTTGTGGTTACAGGGACCTGCTTATGTTTTATTGACGCTTATCGGGTTTGGGGCTTCACAGCTCCACTCTCGTGCGGACCTTTTCACGTCTCGCCTCCATTTTTTGGGAAGCGGGGCGTGACAGGGCGCTTACGCGTAAAGCAGCGGGTGATGTGGCCAAATCGCGTCCGTTCATCCGCGATCAGACGGCTGCCGACAGGCCGATTTTTGCGGAGCGGGTCCCAGCGCATTTAAAACCTGCTAAGCCGCCGGCACGGATCCCTTCAAACAGTAACCAAACCCGTTAAGCTGCAACTATATATACCCATGTACACTTCTCACATTTTCATCAATAAGTGGAGTTCTAGAGATCCAAATTGAGCACCGTTTGCTGCGTTACGACCGTGACTTCATCCCTGACGCATTGACACCAAGTTGGGCAGCCAGTTCCTCCTGTACATCAAATGGCATCACATTGATCGAGGAGCTTCTACCGACTACTCTCACGGGGACAGCGACTACTTCCTCTACAGAACCCTGATGGACATTCCGAAAGAAGCGTTGCGGAGCTACTGACATGCTGAAAGACGACCACCAGAGGGATCTTCACAAATGAGCTTTCTAAACCCTTGATCTTATATTATTATGAAAACTCTGTTGTATTTTTCGTTGGTTTTTGGGTTTTACACTTTCTTCCGCTAAATTGTTTTGGGTAATCCGAGTTGTTGGGACATATCGGATTGGGAGAGCATCATAATATTGTTGTCTTTTTGGGCTTTGGTGAGCTAGGATTAGTCAGAGTGGTTAGAGTTGGGGCTCTAATCTTGTGTGACTGTAACTGCTTAAAGAAACATTTTTAGTGATGTTGTTCCGGGGTGGATGTAGGTCTTGGGAGACCGAACCACGTAAATCTTCCATGTCATCTGCTTGCTCTGGTTGTTGTGTTATCTGCTTTACTATTGCTTCTGCTTATCTGTTTTAATTAGACTTAAATATTTTTTATCTCGCGATAATTTGGTCATCGGCCTATTCACCCCCCTCTAGGCCCTATTTAGATCCTACAATTGGTATCAGAGCTCCAGGCTTGACCATTTAAGTCTAGTTTATAATGAGTCTTTATGGTTCAACATTTTCTGAAGGTCAATCTACTGTCAGACCCCCAAAATTCAATGGAACTGATTTTGCATACTGGGAAACTAGAATGAAAATATATTCAGTGTCTACTGATTATGATGTCTGGAAAATTGTTGCTAATGGATATACATCACCTGTTTTAATAATTGAAAATATTGAAATCCCAAAACCTGAGGATAAATGGGATGACAATGATAAAAAGTTGTTTTCATTAAATGTGAAAGCAATGAATGCAATAATTTGTGCACTCGATAAGACAGAATTTAATCGTGTTTCCCACTATTTAACTGCACAGGAAATTTGGCGTACTCTGGAAGTAACACACGAGGAAACGTCTCAAGTCAAAGAATCCAGACTAGCGCTTCTCAGCACGGAATACGATGGCTTCCACATGAAACCTTCAGAGACGATCAAGGACATGTATGCAAGATTTACAGACATCGTCTACAACTCAAAGGCACTTGGGAAGACGTACCCAAGCGTGGAACTGGTAAGGAAAATCCTTCGAGCCTTGCCAAGTACTTTTCGTCCAAAGGTTACTGCAATCCAAAAAGCTCGAGATCTCTCCAAATTGAGCTTGGATGATTTGATTGGGAACCTGATGTCCCATTAGCTGGAGCTGAAAACCATCGAGTCACGGGAAAAGGGAGAAGCCAAAGCTGCTAAGTCCATAGCATTCAAAGCTGAAGAAAGCGACGATGATCTTGATGATGAGCAAGCCCTGATGGTCAGAGGCTTTAGGAGATACATCAAGACACCGCAGGAAAAGTCTGAAATGTCGAAATGGTTCAATCGCTTTAATAAGTTTAATCCTTCAAACTTTTCTTCTGAACAGAATACTACTAAGTCTGTACAGTGTTTCAAATGCAAGAAACAAGGACACTTCATGAAGAATTGTCCAACTTTGAAGGATGCCCCAACAGAATCAAAAGGAAGATCACTTGCTGTGACGTGGAATGACGATGACGAGGATGAACCAGAAGAGGAAGTTGCTCACTCATCTTTATGTCTGGTTGGAGACATCGATTCGACAAAATCAGAGGTACACGAATTCTCTCTACCAGAACTTATGAACATTTGTGAAAATATGAACTTAGAGATCAATAATCTAGAATCCTCTGTAGAATCTTTAAAAGAAACCAACTTTGAATTACAGCAGGATAATTTTCATATTTCGCAAAATGAAGATAAAATGAAATCTGAGATTGAGGATCTTAAAGCTAAAATTTCAAAACTAAAAGGAAAAACTAGTTTGCATGAAACTCTTAAATGTGAATCTTGTGCCATGCTAAAACTAGAAGAAAGCAAGTCCAAAGAAAATATTGTGAGTCTTGTAAAGAAGGTTGAAAAATTTAAGAGAAATGAAGATGAAAATAAAAAGGGCTTTATAAGTAAAAGTACCATGCTTGTGAATAAAACTTCTATTTAAAATCCAAGATCTCTGATTTAGAATTGAGTATTAAGAAATTTGGTGTAGGGAAGAAATCTCTCGACATCATTCTTGGTTATCAATCACATGGAAACAATAGACAAGGTCTAGGATATGGAAATCATTACGCTGAAAAGAAGATTGTTCATAATGGAGCTGTTAAAAAGAAACCTGCTCATGCTAAATGTTATACATGTGGTTCTATTGGTCATTTATATAGGAACTGTTTGTATGGAAACAAGAAAATCAAATTTAAACAAGTATGGGTTCCTAAAGGCACTATCACTAACCATCATGGACCTATTTTGTTGCCTAGGTCACACATGTCCTGTTTTTCTTATGTATAGGTGCACAGCTTGGCTAAGGAACAAAAGTGTGAGTGGTATTTGGATTCTGGCTGCTCAAGATACATGACAGGAAGTTACGACAAGTTCCTTAGCCTCGTAAAGCAAGAAGGAGGAAGTGTTACACTTGGGGACAACGGAAAATGCAAGGTAATCGGAAAGGGTGTTGTAGGTAACGACACTTTTCAACTAAAGGATGTCCTATGGGTTGAAAATCTTAAACACAACCTCATCGCTATTAGCTAGCTCTGTGAGAAAGGTTTGAACGTAGTATTTAATGCAAAATTTTGTAAAATCTTTGATACTGTCACAGGTAATGTTTTGATTACGGCTAATAGGAAAAATAATGTTTATACACTTATTATTGAAGAACTAACAATAGCTAAATGTTTGATTGGCAGGGAAGACGAGGCAACACTGTGGCACAGAAGATTGGCACATGATGGAATAAAGTTGTTGCAGAAACTGGAGAACAGAAATCTAGTAAAAGGACTTCCACATCAGAAATACGAGAATAGTAAGTTATGCGTAGCATGCACGAAAGGTAAGCAAACTCGATCTACCTTTACTGGAATGAGAGAAATAGCAACTACACGCATCTTAAAATTAATTCACATGGATTTATTTGGACCAACTGATGTTGCTAGTTTAAATGGAAAGAAGTTTTTCTTAGTATTGGACGATGATTTTTCAAGATTTAAATGGGTTTATTTCTTAGCCAAAAAGTCAGACTCTTTTGAAAACTTTCAAAACTTTTGCAATCATGTTTCAAATGAGAAAAATCTTTCAATTATAAAAATTAGAAGTGATCATGGAGGAGAATTTGAAAATATAATCTTTGAAAACTTTTGTTTAGAAAAATGAATTATGCATGAATTTTCTTCTCCTAGAACACCGCAACAAAATGGAGTAGTTGAAAGAAAGTATAGGACTTTAAAAGAAATGGCTAGAACTATGCTGAATGAGTATGAATTCCCTATGTCTTTTTGGGTCGAGGCAATAAATACTGCTTGTTATGTTTGTAATAGAGTCATTGTAACGGTACGTTTTCGTTGTACTTTGTTCGTGCACGTGCTTTTGGCCGTGCACGTGTTTATTTTAGACTTTATTTGATTGTGAACACTTTTGTGTGATATGCCGTTGTGTACGTCTCTGAGAGTATTAAATAGTGGCACTAATTTGGAACGATGTTTCTCGAGTCGTTTTCCCACAATTTAAACTTACTCGATGAGACGTGACGATTCTCACTCTTGACGGGAGACGTTTCTATTTTTAGTTTCGTCGTCCGACGTCGAAACTGAGATCCATCTTCTTAGTTAGCTCACATTCGTCGCCACGATCACCACGATATTTATTTTATAATTTTTGGAGTTTATTTGACCACTTTTATAATTTTTACAAGTTTTATATTATTTTTAATAATTAATTTATAAATTATTTTCGGCCAAATAAAATTTATTTGAGTTTTAAACGTTTTAAAGAATTTTTGAGCCAATTTCCAGCTCATTTGGACCAGGTCAACCCCTAGGATGAGTTGGAGTAGTTGGATTTCAAATTTTAAATCTTTTTAAACTTCTAATCCTATTAGATTTAGCCCTAGACCAAGTCAACCCATCTATACTATATAAGCAACCCCTAGCAAGACCTATTTTCGCAAGAAATTAGCCCTAGCCTCTTCCAAACTTGAAATTGGACGTTGCGACGATTCGTCGCAACGTTGCGACGTTCAGCCACCGCACGACCGAGGAAAACGGCCCTGTTCCCCCGCTCCGACCGAAGCCCCCGCCCGCATCCTAGCCGCTCCGCACGCTGCAGCAGCCACCCGCTCCGTTCCATCGACCTGACCGACCGCTTGGCCCGCATCCGCCTTATCGCCCCGCTCCGCACAGCGCTCCGCACCTTGCCCGCTTCGTTCACCCGCTCCGCTCCGTGCCCGACCGAAGGCCACGCCCGCAGCGACCGACGATCGCAACGTTGCAACGTTACAACGTCGCAGCCCCGCTCTCCAAGCACCTGACCGACTCCCCCCATCGATCTGACCGAGGAATCTCCCCGCACCCGCGCTGCTGCACGCCCCCAATCGTCGCACAGCGCCGTTCCTAGTGTCTGACCGAGCCAAGTCCCCGCACCGAGGCTGTACGACCGAGAGCCACTCGTCGCAACCCCGCATCCGTCGCACCGCTTGCCACCGTGGGCCCCCCAAGTTCTCCAGAGTTATTGTGGGTCCCCCAAAGGCCCCTAGGACTACTGTGGGCCCCACCTAGGTGCGTTCTCTTCGACGACTTGCCGCGTACGACGTCGTCACACGTTGTAGCCCGTCGTCGCACGTGCTAGCTTTGGAATTTGGAATCGTCGCCCGGGTTGATTGCTCTGAAATTTCTTGCGAGGAATCTAATTGGAATCTGGACTTGGAGCGTGATCTTATTATTCCAACCCCCGGCGTCGCTACCCGACGCCGGTGTAGCTTTCGCGTCGTGTTGAGGTAACGTTTTGCACCCCTAGGACCCCCAACCCAATTTCATGCTAACCAAGACTAAAAATCCGAATTTTAAAGTATTTTAAATGTTTTAGAATTCACTAATCAAGATTAATAAAACGAATGTAGGCCGGTGGACTTGTGCACGTAGGAATCGTGACTTTGGACTCGTTGGACGGTGTATTCTTGACGTGATAGTTGCAGGCAAATGAAACTTGCCAACTCTTGTGTAGGGCCATGTTTTTAGGCCACTTCTTTGTTTTCAGCGTAAAAGAGACTAGTTAGTGAAATGATAGCTGGCTAGACGCCTACTTGATCTAGTTTGACAACGAAACTAGATCCGTCACCTAATTGATCTAGCTTGACAACGAAGCTAGATCCAACCCTTTAAACTTGTTGATCATGCATACTAAACTGTCACGTTTACTTTCCTTACCTGTACGCACTTTTAACTGTCATGCATTGCACCTTACATGTCATCCAAATTGATTATTGCATCGTAGCACACGCTACAAAATACTTGTACAATCTGTGTTTCCGTGTTTACGGCTAGGTGCACCCCTAGGCCATCATGTTAAAACACTTCCTGGCTCGTGATCCAGAAGCGGGCCTCATGTGTTGGCTAGAAACCAATGCCCGATACACGTGGAGGGGTAGGGATAAACGGTTACTTGAGCTTAGGAGTTGGCTCGCGCAGCCACTCTAGCCAAAAGACAGAATCTCTGTGCACGAGGTGCTTACTTTTCTTGTCTTGTACTTGTCTTGTGAATGTCATGCCATGCTCGTAATTTACTTTACTTTACTTTACCTGTTGCACTCATTACTTTAAACTGCCATGTCATTGCATCATGCTAGAACTGCTAGGTTGCTTTACTTTCACCTACTTCTAGTTTCCTTGCACAAGTCTTCCAGACTTGCTGACATGTGCCCCTTGCTCTTTTGGGTGTCACATGTTAGACCCTGAGCCAGAGACAGTTGCTGAGGACGAGGTGTTTGCTGACGCTGAGCCCGAGCCTACGTTCGTCGAGGAGTTCGAGGACACCGGAGACCAGTCTTAGAGACTGATTTTACTTGCTTTTGCTTTAGGTTGCTGTTAGTTGTCGGTGCTTGCACCTTTCCTTTGTTTTCGTACTTTGTACTTTGTTGGCCATGCTGGGCCTCTTTTAGACTCTTTTATTTTAGCCTGGTGGCTTTTTCTGCGATGTGGAGATTTATTATTATGGATATTCTGAGATGTTCTTTTGTCTCTTTTCGTTATTATTATCTTTGTTTCGTTTCGCGTTGCAAGGACCTGCAGTTTAAAGTGATTGACGCGTATCGGACTTGCGGCTTTGTAGCTTCAAGTCTGAGCGGACCTTCTCACGCTTCGCCTCCACGTTTTTGGGAAGCGGGGCGTGACAGGTTTTGTTGGTGACCCATGCAGGTCCTATCTTGCGATTGCGAACTAACGGAACAACGATAATAAACGGAATATCCATTAAATAAATTGCAACATCCAAGTCATTAAGCTTTGAGTCTAATTTGTTTGTTCTTTTTCTATGTCATTAGATGGCTGGACGACGACAGACCCGATCTGGCAGTGGGCCCAATCGTGCTGAGGAGCCGGATAGAGAGCCCACCAATGCTGAGATCATGAGGATGATGCATCAGATGATGCAGGTACAACATGGCATGCTCCAGAACACTCAGAGTGCTCCTCGCCATGAGCCAGGAGCGAAGCAGTTTTGGGAGCTGGGCCCGACGTACTTTGATGGATTTGAAGGACCGATGGCTGCAGAGGAGTGGATCAGAAACACCGAGGATAATCTGAAGATGTCGAAGGTCAACCCGGCTGGATGGGTTGATCTGGCGAAGAGGCAGCTGAAGGATAATGCCCGAAACTGGTGGGATGCAGAGGAGGAGCTGTTGGTGAGCCCTATACCTTGGGCTACTTTCAAGTCTAGATTCGATGAGGAGTACTTTCCGAAGGCTGCTAGGAGGGAGATGTTGCAGTGCTTCATTGAGCTGAAGCAGGGGAGTCTGACGGTGGACCAGTACCACCAGGAGTTTACTAGATTGAGTCGCTTCGCGCTGAAGATGGTAGAGGATGCTGAGGAGAAGGCTCAGAAGTTTCTGCAGGGTCTTTCTCTAGACTTGCAGAGTCTGGTGTCTACGTCGGACATGGAGTCTTATCAGAAGTTGCTGGTAGCTGCTCGGAGACAGGAGAAGATTGCGAAGCTGAAGAGAGGACAGATTTCTGGAGCTGGGAAGAGGCCTATGGAGCAGGTCAGAGGAGTGGTTAGGCCTGGGACTAGGCCTAATCAGACGGTGTAGTTCAAGAAGCCAGGTGTGCCTCCTGAGAAGACTTGCTACTTCTGTGGCAAGACCGGGCATATCAAGGATCAGTGTAGGAAGATGTTGGGACAGTGCCTGATTTGTGGAGACCCTACTCATGCTATGAAGGAGTGCCCTAGGTCTAAGCTACCTTGGAAGGATCCCGTTGCAGCACAGCCGTTGCAGCAGAGAGCACCTGCACCTGCAGGTCGTGGAGCGCCTCTTCCTCCGCAGAAGAAGGCTTTTCAGCAGGCTGTGCAGCCGAGGAGGCAGGCTTACCTGATGACGGCAGTGGAGAACGAGGCTACGGATGAGGTTATCGCAGGTAATTCTCAAACTAGTTGTTTCCTTCCTTAGATAGCTTGATTGTTAGCTTATGTTTGAATTGATTGCACATGATTGTTTGTTAGATTAGGGCTTGATTGTTAGATTATTTGTTAGGTGTGATTTTGGTGTGCACATTTCCTGCACGAGTCCTCTTTGACTCAGGTGCATCGATGTGCATTATCTCTCGGAGCTTCGTCGAGAAGCATTCCTTGACGACTTCCTCTCTTCCTAAGAGTTGGAACATCGTCACGGGAAATGGCGTGATCTCGGTGCATCGTGGGTGCACTTCTTGCCCTTTGGTGGTCTGTGGACATGAGCTTTACGCTGACTTTATTGTCCACGACATCATCAACTACGATGCCGTACTCGGGATGGATTGGCTTGCGAGCTTCTATGCTACGATCGATTGTCGGAGGAAGAAGGTGGTGTTCGAGATCCCCGGACATCCGGTGTTTGAGTTCAGTCGAGGTAGCAGTTCGCTTGGCCCTGTCAGGTTTCGGGCCAAGCCGGTGGAGCTTGTTGCTATGCAGATGGAGCAGGATAGACTAGCTGTGGTACGTGAATTCGACGACGTCTTCCCTGAGGAGATGTCTGGATTGCCACCCGATCGAGCTCTCGAGTTTTCGATCGATCTTATGCCGGGAGCGCAGCCTATTTCGAAGGCGCCGTATCGGATGGCTCCAGCAGAGTTGGAGGAGTTGCGTAGGCAGCTGGACGAGCTTTTGCAGAAAGGATACATCAATCCTAGTGTGTCTCCGTGGGGAGCACCGGTGTTGCTGGTGAAGAAGAAGGATGTCTCGCGTCGCATGTGTGTGGATTACCGGGAGCTGAATGCTGTGACTATCAAGAATAAATATCCCTTGCCTCGGATAGACGACATCTTTGATCAGCTCAGAGGATCGAGGGTGTTCTCTAAATTGGATTTGAGAAGTGGCTACCATCAGCTTAAGGTGAAGAAGGACGACATCCCGAAGACAGCCTTCAGGACGAAGTATGGTCACTACGAGTTCGTGGTTATGCCCTTCGGCGTAACCAATGCGCCCGCAGTCTTTATGAACCTGATGAATTTGGTCTTCTACGACTTTCTAGACAAGTTCGTCGTCATCTTCATTGACGATATTCTGATCTATTCAAAGTCGGAGGAAGAGCATGCCTTGCACTTGAGGACCGTGTTGGAGATCTTGAGGAAGCATCGTTTGTATGCTAAGTATTCCAAGTGTGAGTTCTGGCTGGATAGAGTTGCCTTTCTCGAGCATGTGGTGTCTGGTGATGGAATTTCTGTGGATCCCGAGAAGATTGTGGCTATCAGAGAGTGGCCGGTTCCGCAGTCGGCGTCAGAGATTCGGAGTTTCCTTGGACTTGCAGGCTATTACCGACGTTTCATTAAGGACTTCTCTCGGATTGCTGAGCCGATGACCAGACTTACGCGGAAGGATGTACCTTATGTTTGGTCTGATGATTGCGAGAAGGCTTTTGGTATCCTGAAGGAGAGGTTGACGACTGCCACTGTACTTGCTGTGCCTGACCGGAGTGGAGGATTCGAGATCTTTTACGATGCTTCTGGAAAGGGTTTAGGATGTGTGCTGCATCAGCACGGGCATGTGGTTGCGTATGCTTCTCGTCAGCTTAAGGCTCATGAGAAGAATTACCCGACACATGATTTGGAGTTGGCTGCTGTCGTGTTTGCACTGAAGATTTGGAGGCACTTCCTGCTGAGTGAGAAGGTGAAGATCTTCACCGATCACAAAAGCTTGAAGTATATCTTTACGCAGAAGGAGCTCAACATGCGACAGCGTCGATGGTTGGAGCTCATGGCAGACTATGAGATTGACTTGCAGTATCACCCCGGCAAGGTGAATGTAGTTCCGGATGCGCTGAGCAGACTTCCAGCGGTGATGATGTTGACCTCGCAGAGGAGATTGCAGTAGGATTTTTGCGAGACCGGTATCGAGATTATTCTTCCTGGAGAGACTTCTTCGATGATGAGCATGCAAATACAATCGACGATCGTGGATAGGATCAAGGCTGGACAGGCGGGAGATGCTAAGCTGGTGAAGATTCGGGAGCAGGTGGAAGCCGGTCTGCGGACTGACTTCTTGATTCACGAGGATGGTTCGTTGAGATTTGGAGCCAGGTTGTGTGTGCCAGCTGGGGATATCAGAGAGGAATTATTGGTCGAGGCACAAAGTTCGCCGTATTCTGTGCATCCTGGTGGGACCAAGATGTACAAGGATCTTCGTCTGAACTTTTGGTGGCATGGAATGAAGAGGAGTGTGGCTCGGAGTGTAGCCAAGTGCTTGGTGTGCCAACAAGTAAAGGCGGAGCATCAGCGTACGGCAGGGTTGCTGCAACCGATTTCGATTCCGGAGTGGAAGTGGCAGCACATCACTATGGATTTCGTGACTGGACTACCTCGGAGTCCGAAGCAGAACGCCGCGATTTGGGTGATCGTAGACCGATTGACCAAATCCGTGCACTTTATTCCCTTCCGAGTAGGAAAGTCTACTGAGACGCTAGCAAGGAGATACATGGAGGTAAATTCGTTTACTTTCCATTTCTATTTCCTTTTTCTAGTTTAGATAGTGATGTAACGTGAATCGTGCAGGAGATCGTACGACTTCACGGAGTCCCCGTGAGTATCGTGTCAGACAGAGACACGAGATTCACATCTCAGTTTTGGCAGAGTCTGCAGAAGAGCTTGGGTACGAGTCTGAGTTTCAGCACGGCGTACCACCCGCAGACGGATGGCCAGTCCGAGAGGACGATTCAGATTTTGGAGGATATGTTGCGAGCTTGCATGCTGGACTTTAAGGGATCTTGGGAGGATCATCTCCATCACGTTGAGTTTGCCTATAATAACAGCTACCAGGCGAGTATTGGAATGGCGCCTTTCGCCGCGCTATATGGAAAGAAATGTCGATCGCCACTGAGCTGGGATGACGTTGGAGATCGGGAGCTGTTAGGACCGGAGATGATCGTGGAGGCCGTGGATGTTGTGAGGAATATTCGAGAGAAGCTGAGGATTGCGCAGGACCATTTCAAGCATTGGGCGGATGCTAAACGGAGGCCTTTGGAGTTTCAGCCTGGCGATCATGTCTTTCTGAAGATTTCTCCGAACCGCGGAGTTATTCGATTCGGGAAGAGAGGCAAGCTGAGTTCGAGGTTCATTGGGCCGTTTGACGTCTTGGAGAGAGTTGGAGCTGTGGCTTATCGCTTGGCGTTGCCACCGTCGCTTGTGGGAGTTCACGACGTATTTCACGTATCTCAGTTACGCCGATACGTTAGTGATCCATCCCACGCTGTGGATTTCTCGGAGATTACGGTTCGTCCGGATCTGTCTTATGATCAATAGCCCGTTGAGATTCTGGATCGTCGACAGAAGCAGCTGAGGAACAAGACCGTCGACTTGGTTCGTGTGCAGTGGCGTCACGGTTCCCCCGGTGAGTCTACCTGGGAGCGTGAAGATGAGATGAAAGAGCAATTCCCGCACCTTTTCCCAAGCAGTGCTTGACGTTGATTCCGAGGACGGAATCATTTCTAAGGTGGGGAGGATGTAACGGTACGTTTTCGTTGTACTTTGTTCGTGCACGTGCTTTTGGCCGTGCACGTGTTTATTTTAGACTTTATTTGATTGTGAACACTTTTGTGTGATATGCCGTTGTGAACGTCTCTGAGAGTATTAAATAGTGGCACTAATTTGGAACGATGTTTCTCGAGTCGTTTTCCCACAATTTAAACTTACTCGATGAGACGTGACGATTCTCACTCTTGACGGGAGACGTTTCTATTTTTAGTTTCGTCATCCGACGTCGAAACTGAGATCCATCTTCTTAGTTAGCTCACATTCGTCGCCACGATCACCACGATATTTATTTTATAATTTTTGGAGTTTATTTGACCACTTTTATAATTTTTACAAGTTTTATATTATTTTTAATAATTAATTTATAAATTATTTTCGGCCAAATAAAATTTATTTGAGTTTTAAACGTTTTAAAGAATTTTTGAGCCAATTTCCAGCTCATTTGGACCAGGTCAACCCCTAGGATGAGTTGGAGTAGTTGGATTTCAAATTTTAAATCTTTTTAAACTTCTAATCCTATTAGATTTAGCCCTAGACCAAGTCAACCCATCTATACTATATAAGCAACCCCTAGCAAGACCTATTTTCGCAAGAAATTAGCCCTAGCCTCTTCCAAACTTGAAATTGGACGTTGCGACGATTCGTCGCAACGTTGTGACGTTCAGCCACCGCACGACCGAGGAAAACGGCCCCGTTCCCCCGCTCCGACCGAAGCCCCCGCCTGCATCCTAGCCACTCCGCACGCTGCAGCAGCCGCCCGCTCCGTTCCATCGACCTGACCGACCGCTTGGCCCGCATCCGCCTTGTCGCCCCGCTCCGCACAGCGCTCCGCACCGTGCCCGCTTCGTTCACCCGCTCCGCTCCGTGCCCGACCGAAGGCCACGCCCGCAGCGACCGACGATCGCAACGTTGCAACGTCGCAGCCCCGCTCTCCAAGCGCCTGACCGACTCCCCCCATCGATCTGACCGAGGAATCTCCCCGCACCCGCGCTGCTGCACGCCCCCAATCGTCGCACAGCGCCGTTCCTAGTGTCTGACCGAGCCAAGTCCCCGCACCGAGGCTATACGACCGAGAGCCACTCGTCGCAACCCCGCATCCGTCGCACCGCTTGCCACCGTGGGCCCCCCAAGTTCTCCAGAGTTATTGTGGGTCCCCCAAAGGCCCCTAGGACTACTGTGGGCCCCACCTAGGTGCGTTCTCTTCGACGACTTGCCGCGTACGACGTCGTCGCACGTCGTAGCCCGTCGTCGCACGTGCTAGCTTTGGAATCTGGAATCGTCGCCCGGGTTGATTGCTCTGAAATTTCCAGCGAGGAATCTAATTGGAATCTGGACTTGGAGCCCGATCTTATTATTCCAACCCCCGGCGTCGCTACCCGACGCCGGTGTAGCTTTCGCGTCGTGTTGAGGTAACGTTTTGCACCCCTAGGACCCCCAACCCAATTTCATGCTAACCAAGACTAAAAATCAGTATTTTAAAGTATTTTAAATGTTTTAGAATTCACTAATCAAGATTAATAAAACGGATGTAGGCCGGTGGACTTGTGCACGTAGGAATCGTGACTTTGGACTCGTTGGACGGTGTTTTCTTGACGTGATAGTTGCAGGCAAATGAAACTTGCCAACTCTTGTGTAGGGCCATGTTTTTAGGCCACTTCCTTGTTTTCAGCATAAAAGAGACTAGTCAGTGAAATGATAGCTGGCTAGACGCCTACTTGATCTAGTTTGACAACGAAACTAGATCCGTCACCTAATTGATCTAGCTTGACAACGAAGCTAGATCCAACCCTTTAAACTTGTTGATCATGCATACTAAACTGTCACGTTTACTTTCCTTACTTGTACGCACTTTTAACTGTCATGCATTGCACCTTACTTGTCATCCAAATTGATTATTGCATCGTAGCACACGCTACAAAATACTTGTACAATCCATGTTTCCGTGTTTACGGCTAGGTGCACCCCTAGGCCATCATGTTAAAACACTTCCTGGCTCGTGATCCAGAAGCGGGCCTCATGTGTTGGCTAGAAACCAATGCCTGATACACGTGGAGGGGTAGGGATAAACGGTTACTTGAGCTTAGGAGTTGGCCCGCGCAGCCACTCTAGCCAAAAGACGGAATCTCTGTGCACGAGGTGCTTACTTTTCTTGTCTTGTACTTGTCTTGTGAATGTCATGCCATGCTCGTACTTTACTTTACTTTACTTTACCTGTTGCACTCATTACTTTAAACTGCCATGTCATTGCATCATGCTAGAACTGCTAGGTTGCTTTACTTTCACCTACTTCTAGTTTCCTTGCACAAGTCTTCCAGACTTGCTGACATGTGCCCCTTGCTCTTTTGGGTGTCACATGTTAGACCCTGAGCCAGAGACAGTTGCTGAGGGCGAGGTGTTTGCTGACGCTGAGCCCGAGCCTACGTTCGTCGAGGAGTTCGAGGACACCGGAGACCAGTCTTAGAGACTGATTTTACTTGCTTTTGCTTTAGGTTGCTGTTAGTTGTCGGTGCTTGCACCTTTCCTTTGTTTTCGTACTTTGTACTTTGTTGGCCATGCTGGGCCTCTTTTAGACTCTTTTATTTTAGACTGGTGGCTTTTTCTGCGATGTGGAGATTTATTATTATGGATATTCTGAGATGTTCTTTTGTCTCTTTTCGTTATTATTATCTTTGTTTCGTTTCGCGTTGCAAGGACCTGCAGTTTAAAGTCATTGACGCTTATCGGACTTGCGGCTTTGTAGCTTCAAGTCTGAGCGGACCTTCTCACGCTTCGCCTCCACGTTTTTGGGAAGCGGGGCGTGACAGTCATACTAAGACCAATAGTAAAGAAAACTGCTTATGAATTTTGGCATGGAAAAACTCCTAATATTTCATATTTTAGAGTATTTGGATGCAGATGTTTCATATTAAACACTGGAGATCAACTTGGTACATTTGAATCCAAATCAGATGAAGGAGTGCTTATAGGATACTCGTCAAGGAGAAAAGCTTACAGGATTTATAATAAACGCACTTTGACTATTGTTGAATCAATTAATGTTAAATTTGATGAAACTGAGAATAATTCTTTGAATTGCAGGGAAACTGAAGGTGATGCAATTGCAGAGAATGATAGCAGTTCAAGGGACATTGCTGAACCAAGTCAAACACAAGAACCTATTGAAAAAGAAGAGAACCAAGAGGAAGAACCACTGAACAGAGGAGTGCTGAGATACAATCCAAATCATCCACCAGAACTGATCATTGGAGCACCCACGACAGGTATACGAACTCGTTCCTCTTTAGTAATCTTTGTGCTTTATGCATTCATGGGGATTTTATATCCGAAATTGAGCCAAAGACTATTGAATCTGCTTTGATTGAGGAAAGTTGGGTAATGTCTATGCATGGTGAATTGAATGAATTTGATAGAAATAATGTTTGGACTTTAGTGCCACGACCCATAAATTATCCTATTGTAGGTACCAAATGGATATATAAAAACAAGCTTGATGAATCTGGAAGAGTAATCAGGAATAAGGCTAGATTGGTTGCTAAAGGTTATAATCAAATTCAAGGCATAGATGTTGATGAAACTTTTGCACCAGTTACTAGATTGGAAGATATAAGAATTTACTAGCCTTTGCAAGTTATAAGAAACCCAAGCTTAAACAGATGGATGTTAAAAGTGCATTCTTGAATGGGTACCTGAAAGAAGATGTGTTTCTTGAACAACCCCCTAGTTTGAAAGTCATGATTTTTCACATCATGTTTTTAAACTTCAAAAAGCGTTATATGGTCTTAAGCAAGCTCCTAGAGCTTGGTATGATCGTCTTAGTGCTTATCTTTTGGAAAATGATTTTAAGAAGGGTAGTGCAGACAACACACTTTTTATTTTGCATGATCATAACCAGTTTCTCATCGTACAAATATATGTTGATGATATTATTTATGGTGCTACTGATGATCTTTTATGTCAAAAGTTTGAGAAGGTCATGCAGGATCAATTTGAGATGAGCCTTGTTGGAGAACTGCAGTACTTTTTGGGATTCCAAGTGAAGCAAACTGAAGAAGGCATCTTCCTATCGCAAACCAAGTACATCAGAGATCTATTGAAAAAGTTTGGGATGGAGAAGGCAAAAGGAATTGGAACTCCCATGAGTCCCACAACGAAGCTGGAAAAAGATGAAAAAGGAATCGATGTGGATCAAAAGCTTTATCAAGGTATGATTGGCTCTCTCCTTTATTTAACAGCGTCTAGGCCCGATATAATGTTTGTTGTATGTTTGTGTGCCCGTTTTCAAGCTTGTCCAAAAGAGTAACACTTAATTGCCATAAAAAGGATCTTTAGGTATTTGATTCACACACCATCTTTAGGCCTTAGGTATCCTTCATGTGGTTTATTTGATTTAATTGGATTTGCTGACGCTGATTATGCTGGTAGTATGATTGATAGAAAGAGCACTAGTGGAACATGTTTTATGCTAGGACATTCATTAGTTTCTTGGTCTAGTCGTAAACAGAACAATGTTGCTTTATCCACTACTGAAGCTGAGTATATTGCCCTTGGCAGTTGCTGTGCCCAAGTACTTTGGATGATGCAAACCCTGTCTGACTACGGGTTGGACCTTAAAAAAGTTCCATTAAGATGTGATAGTAAGAGTGCTATAGATCTTTCTAACAATCCTGTTCATCACTCTCAGACAAAACACATAGACGTAACACATCATTTTCTTAGATATCATTTGGCAAAAGAGGATGTATCCATTGAATATATTTCTACTGATTCTCAGTTGGCAGATATTTTTACAAAACCTTTGTCAGAAGATCGCTTTTGTCGTCTACGTCTAGAACTGGGCATTATTAATCATGTTTAGAGTGAAAATATTTTGGTGTGCTTTTATTTTTGTGTGTGGTGTGGTATAAAAAGGAAAATAAAAAATTGACAAAGAAAAATATAAAAAAGGGAAAATGAAATGTCTATCTCATCATTTTGCACTTTTCATCAGAAACGTCTTTGATGCAAAACATATGCCTTATGGATTTTGAATATTATATTCTTAACAATGCTTGCATTCAAAGACTACATGCTTAATTAGGTCATATTCATTAATGAGTAACTAAAGTTTTTCATTTTCAACTCACACTTACACAGATCAAAATGTTTTTTATATGGCTTTGTAATCTTGAATAAGAAAAGTGGTTGGTGGTGGAATAAATTATGTTTAACTAATGGGATATTATGTGTCAAGGCATGGGTAAAAAGAAGAGCTCTCATCAAAATATATATACATGTATAAAAAGAATTGCAAGACAAGTGTCTTATACACAGAGCTTCGTATGAAAAATGGATACGATCCATGTCCTTGATACTACCCTCGGACATCCAACTTATGTTATAAAAGTCATTTTCTTAGTGTTGGTGTTAAGTCCGTCAAGCGCTGCCATTCCATATTTAACAATCCTTACAGGTCATATTTTGAATTGGTATCTTGAACTCATATTACATGAGAAGGGGAACTCAATCTTTGAAGTTCATATATTCAGTTAAAAAGTTGGATATGACAGGCTGTATTCTTAGTTACATCTCCATATGTACTAACTTTTGATCATCACACTTGAGCACGAAGATGAATTATGCTAGTTATGATTTAGTGCTTATTGCTTATTTATTCATTGTGGTCATCGATGTATTGCTTTTTGTTCTGATTTATAATGTTTACTTTTCCATTCATCATATGCTTTTTTACTCTCTTATGCATTTTTGATGAAAACAAAGGGGGAGAAATTATTAAGATTGGGAATGGGAACACGAACATGAACACAATGATTATCAGAGATAGGGGGAGAATGAAAATAGGGGGAGCATATTTTTGCCATGCCATTCATGCTTAACACTACACACACTTCACAAGTTTTTGATGTAATCTTAATGTTTGGTTTGTTCTCATCAAAAGGGGGAGATTGTTGGAAACAGCCTCCTAGACTATGTTTGATGATAACAAACCCTACTGAACTGTTCTAATATGTGTGTTAAGTGTGTCTCAGGTCCCTATGCAGTGTGACAATCATGTTTGGTCAGGATACGCATGTACGTACTCAAGTATGTTGAAATACAAAGCTGAAACTACATTTGGAATTATGAAAGCTGATCAAACAATGAAGTATAGCTATGAAACTCTACACTAGAGTTCATCATAGGTTATAAACATTATGGGAATTTTTTTCAGGAATTATGGAAATTGTTTGAAGCCAAAATACGGGGAAATACGAAGAAATACAGAGTATACAAAGAAGGAAATTTTTCTACAAGTGGTGAAATAAGGTGAAACAATTCTAACCTATAAATATGGGGCTCTGGGATTTTTGAGAATTTTTTCAGAATTTTTTGGATTTATTTGGAGGCCCAATACTCAAGAATACAGTGAAAATACTCAGAAAATCGACATACGGTACTGTTCAAATAGCGGCGACGTATCCCGCAGGGAGCCGCTGGTGACGTGGCTGCCTCGCAGCCGTTGGATCTCCATCCAACGGTCGGAAAGCTACCGACTCGAGTCTTCGTTGGCGGGCACTGACGCGTAAAGCAGCGGGCGACGTCGCCAAATCGCGTCCGTTCATCCGCGATCGGACGGCTGCTGACTGGCCGATTTTTGCGAAGCAGGTCCCAGCGCATTTAAAACCCGCTAAGCTGCCGGCGTAGATCCCTTCAAATAGTAACCAGACCCGTTAAGTTGCAACTATATATACCCATGTACACTTCTCACGTTTTCATCAATAAGTGGAGTTCTAGAGATCCAAATTGAGCACCGTTTGCGGCGTTACGACCGTGACTTCATCCCCAACGTATTGACACCAAATTAGGCAGCCAGTTCCTCCTGTGCATCAAATTGAATCATGTTGATCGAGAAGCTTCTACCGACTACTCTCACGGGGACAGCGACTACTTCCTCTACAGAACTTTGATGGACATTCCGTAAGAAGCGTTGCAGAGCTACTGACATGCTGAAAGATGACCACCAGAGGTATCTTCACAAATGTGCTTTCTAAACTCTTGGTCTTATATTATTGTGAATACGTTGTTGTATTTGTCGTTGGTTTTTGGGTTTTACACTTTCTCCCGCTAAATTGTTTTGGGTAATCCGAGTTGTTGGGACATATCGGATTGGGAGAGCATCATAATATTGTTGTCTTTTTGGGCTTTGGTGAGCTAGGGTTAGTCAGAGTGATTAGAGTTGGGGCTCTAATCTTGTGTGATTGTAACTGCTTAAAGAAACATTTTTAGTGATGTTGTTCCAGGGTGGATGTAGGTCTTGGGAGACCGAACCACGTAAATCTTCCGAGTCATTTGCTTGCTCTGGTTGTTGTGTTATCTTCTTTACTATTGCTTCTACTTATCTGCTTATCTGTTTTAATTAGACTTAAATATTTTTTTATCTCACGATAATTTGGTCATCGGCCTATTCACCCCCTCTAGGCCCTATTTAGATCCTACATGTGTTCGACCCCCAAGCCACACTACAACACCGTGCGCTTGCGGTATAAATATTTAAATCTGGTACCCCCCATTCCGATTGCACTTTTATGCTCAAAAACTAGGGGACGTCAAGCTTTATGGCGCCGTTGCTGGGGAGGCAACGTGCTTGTTTATTTTAGGATCCATTGAATCCTTGAGTCTAGCTCACGTCTTCACCCCGCGATAATTTTCGCATTCTTCACCTTTTTGATTTTACTTTGACATATTGTAGATATTAGTTATATAGAATTGTTAGACTGAGTCGCCATACTGCTATCACTACTCCTCACCTCCACATTCATACAACCCGTGCTATTGACGTGCTTTCTATCCGTGCAGTTCTCCCTCTCTCCTTTTCCTACAGATTTTCTGCTCTGCGACAAGGATGTTGCGCACTGTTTCGGGCGATATCTGGGATCATTCGCACCACGTCAGTTGTTTGGCACAGAATTTGACAGAATCTATAAGCACCTCGAACATCCTGTCATGCCCCGCTACCCAAAAACATGGAGGCGAAGCGTGAGAAGGTCCGCACAAACTTGAAGCTGCAAAGCCGCAAGTCCGATAAGCGTCAAATAAAACAAAGTAGCAGGTCCCTGTAATGTGATTCAGAACAACAATAACAATAATAGGAAAAAGAGAGACAATAATATAACATTATTCCAACTCATAGTCCAACAAAAAGTCCAACAACCAGAAATGCCACCAGGCAACAAAAGAGTCAAAAGTAAAAGGCCTAGCATGGCCAACAGAGTCTAACAAAACGGTGCTACTCACCGACAACAACAGCTAACGAAGAAAAGTACGGGAGGTCTCTAAGATTGATCACCGGTGTCCTCGTACACCACGTCACCTGCAGGTTCGGGCACGAACTCCACTAACTCGTCACCCTCCACAACTGTCTCTGGCTCAGTAACTAACATGCGTCACCCAAAGAGAAGGGGCACATGTCAGCAAGTCTAAAAAGACTTGTGCAAGGAAACTATAAGAGTAAAGCAACCTAACAGTTCTAAAGTAAAGTATGACATGGATATAAAATGATAAAAGACATGGCATGGCAAGTAAACAAGTAAAAGACAAGTACTGGAATTGTAATCACGTCGTGCACAGAGATTCTGTCCTTTGGCTAGAGTGGCTGTACGGGCCAACTCTTACACTCAAGTGACCGTTTATCCCTACCCCTCCACATGTGTCGAGCCAGGGCATTACCCCTGAGCATCACGAGCCAGGAAGTGTTTTAACACGGATGGCGTAGGGTTATGCCCGCATAACGGGTGCCTAGCAGGTAACACGGAAACATGGATTGTACAAGTAGTGTAGCATGTGCTACGATGCAAGTTTAACTAGGATGACATGTATGATGCAATGCATGGCAGTTAACAATTCAAATGCGTACAGTTAAGAAATTTAAACATGACAGATATCATTACATAACTGATATGGCAAGGTGTCGGATCTAGCTTCGTTGTCAAGCTAGATCACAAAGTTGCGCCTAGATCGCTATCATTTCACGATCTAGTCTCTTTCACGCTAGTACGAGAAATTGGCCTAAAGACATGGCCTAAAGAAAAGTTGGCAAGTTTCACTTGCCTGATTTCGGTGATGTCGGATGACGTGGATTCGTCTCGACAAACGATACGTTATGGGACGACTGGTGCTCTGTTTGATTAAAAAATAAGGACTCTGAATTAGTACTCCATCATAGCTAACTGATTAGTTATTTTATTTAGGTCCTCTAACCTAGGGAGATTCACTTCATATTATTAATGATACTAACCCACTAAAAAAACATGTGTGTAATAACCTACCTCTTATCAATCTTGGGCACAAGGTATTATAGTGTTCCAATAAAGTTACTGTTCATGTAAGACTTCCAGCATCAAAACAAAGCTTTAAGGGTCCTCAAGTACAAGAGTGGGGCTGCAACATATGTACTACCCTATATAGCATATAAATTATCTATAAGAAGCCATGGCATCATGTTTCAAATGGCAACACTACTCTTTCATGTATACAACAAGTTCTTTAAAACATTTCTTATCAAGTGTATAACAGAGGAGATAACTCAAGTTGGGTTCATATGCACAAAAACCTAAGCACATCATCTACCTACCTGATGATCCACAAACATCAAAAGTATTCTTATAAAACCCTCACATCTTGCAACCAACCCATCTAAATATTTAAAAGCTTAACATCATGCTGCTAAAAACCATCTGTAAACTAATTTAATCCTAACAAATTATAACACCTATAACAGCAACTGATTTTGTTTACAGGTGAACTAACCCAATACAAAAGAAAAGAGTTTAAACCCTAACAAATTTACATCATCATCTAATAAATCATTCTCCATTTCAATAAATCTTCACAGAAGAGAAAACTAACAGCAGGAATCCAATCTTACAATAAGCTAACAGCAATTAACCATCTTAACACAAACATTAACCAACATCTGAAATTATAAACCTAACCCTAACAAACAATATTCATCACTAACCTCTAACTCAAGGCTGCGGGTGCAGGTGGGCTTGAGGGAGGCTGCGGCGCTTGGGGTGTGCTCCGGCGATCAACAGGAGCCCACAGCGGCGATGGGTGGCTGCGGCGGCGGCGGCAGCGGCGGCGGCGGCCTGCTGCTGCTGCTGCTGCGCTTTCAGGCGGGTCGGGGCGTTTTAGCGGCGGTTTCCGGCAGGCTACGGCGGGGTAACGGAAGGAGGAAGGTCAGGGATGTTGAGAGGGGGTCGGCGGCGGTAGGGTTTGGCCGGAGGAAGGCAAGAACGGCGGGTCTAGGGTATTTGCGTGAGTGAGGGAGATGGCTTAGGGCCGGCGCATGGGGTTTTCTCTTTTGGGTTGCTGTGAAACCTAGGTCTTAGGTTTATTATTAATAGGAGAGGGAGCACGTGATGTAGGGTGAAGGCTAGGGTGTGGGCTACACAGTTGGGTTGGGGTTTAAGTATAAAGAAAATTGATTAAAATTGTTAGAATTGTTAAGAATTGTTAAAAGCCCATAGTAAAAATCCTCACCCTCTCTTCCTGCGTGGGTTTGTGTGCCAAGGGTTTAGAAGTGGGCCAAGTCACAAGTCAGATGTAATTATAATAATATTATTAAGGGATGTATCACCATGAAACCTAGGGCTTAAAAATACAATATGTTGGGCCAAAAAGTGCACATAGATCAAACGGAGTCCAAAAATCGTAAGAAAAATACTGGGGTGACCGGGGCGACGAGAGAAATGAGATGGAGGAGACGGATCACAATTTTGTTGACGAGAAGCGAAATTAAAAAAAAACGTCTCTCGTCAAAAGTGAGAATCGCGACGTCTCTCCAAACAAGGCCAGTTCGCAGAAGAACGACTCTTGCAATGAGTCGCAGATCAACACCAAAATTCTAATACTCTCAGAGAGGGTCACAACGACATATCACACGATAGGGTTCGGATACAGACAACGTCAAAAATAAACACGTGCATGAACAAGACTACGTGCACGTAAAAGCGTACAATGAAAACTGATCGTTACATCCTCCCCACCTTAGAAATGATTCCGTCCTCGGAATCAACATCAAACACTGCTCGGAAAGAGATGTGGGAAGCGCTCTCTCATGTCATCCTCACGCTCCCAGGTAGACTCCCCAGGGGAACCATGACGCCACTGCACTCGAACCAAGTCGACAGTCTTATTCCTCAGCTGCTTCTGACGTCGATCCAAAATCTCAACTGGCTGCTGGTCATAGGTAAGATCCGGACGAACCGTGATCTCCGAGAAATCCACAGCATGGGACGGATCACTGACGTATCGACGTAACTGAGATACGTGAAACACGTCGTGAACTCCCTCCAGTGACGGTGGCAACACCAAGCGATAAGCCACAGCTCCAACTCTCTCCAGGATGTCAAACGGCCCAATGTACCTCGGACTCAGCTTGCCTCTCTTCCCAAATCGGATAACTCCGCGGTTCGGAGAAATCTTCAGGAAAATGTGATCCCCAGGCTGGAACTCCAAAGGCCTCCGTTTAGCATCTGCCCAATGCTTGAAGCGGTCTTGCGCAATCCTCAGCTTCTCCCGGATGTTCCTCACAACATCCACAGCCTCCACGATCATCTCTGGCCCTAACAGCTCCCGGTCTCCAATGTCATCCCAGCTCAGTGGCGATCGACATTTCTTCTCGTATAGCGCGGCGAATGGCGCCATGCCAATACTCGCCTGGTAGCTATTATTGTAGGCAAACTCCACATGATGGAGATGATCCTCCCAAGATCCCTCGAAGTCTAACATGCACGCCCTTAGCATGTCCTCCAAGATCTGAATCGTCCTCTCGGACTGGCCATCTGTCTGCGGATGGTACGCCGTGCTGAAACTCAGAATCGTACCCAAACTCTTCTGTAGACTCTGCCAGAACTGAGATGTGAATCTCGTGTCTCTGTCCGACACGATACTCACAGGGACTCCATGCAGTCGAACGATCTCCTGCACGAACACGTTACATCACTAACTATTCTAGGAAAAAGGGAATAGAAATGGAAAGTAAAAGGATTTACCTCCATATATCTCCTCGCCAGTGCCTCAGTAGACTGTCCTACTCGGAACGGAATAAAGTGCGCGGATTTGGTCAATCGGTCTACGATCACCCAAATCGCGTCATTCTGCTTCGGACTCCGAGGTAGTCCAGTCACGAAGTCCATAGTGATGTGTTGCCACTTCCACTCCGGAATCGGAAGCGGTTGTAGCAACCCTGCCGTACGCTGATGCTCCGCCTTAACCTGCTGACAGACCAAACACTTGGCAACGCTCTGTGCCACACTTCGCTTCATGCCATGCCACCAATAGTTCAGACGAAGATCCTGATACATCTTGGTGCCACCAGGATGCACAGAATACGGCGAGCTATGTGCCTCAACTAATAACTCCTCTCTGATATCTCCAGCTGGCACACAAACTCTGGCTCCATACCTCAGCGAGCCATCCTCATGAATCCGAAAGTCATTCCGCAGACCGGCTTCTACCTGCTCACGGATCCTCTTCAGCTTCGAATCTCCAGCCTGACCTGCCTTGATCCGATCCACGATCGTCGACTGTATCTGCATTCACATCAACGACGAAGCCTTTCCAGGAAGTACAATCTCAATATAAGACTCACAGAAATCCTACTGCAACCTCCACTGTGCAGTCAACATCATCACCGCTGGAAGCCTACTCAACGCATCAGGAACCAAATTCACTTTTCCCGGGTGATAATGCAACTCGATCTCATAATCTGCCATGAGCTCTAACCATCGATGCTGTCGCATGTTGAGCTCCTTCTGTGTAAAAATGTACTTCAAGCTTTTGTGATCGGTGAAGATTTTCACCTTCTCACTCAGCAGGAAGTGCCTCCAAATCTTGAGTGCAAACACGACTGCTGCTAACTCCAGGTCGTGCATCGGGTAATTCTTCTCATGAGTCTTGAGCTGATGAGAAGCATACACAACCACATGCCCATGCTGGTGCAACACACAACCGAGACCCTTGCCAGAAGCATCACAAAAGATCTCGAATCCTCCACTACGATCAGGCACTGCTAGAACCGGTGCAGTCGTCAATCTCTCCTTCAGAACAGAAAAAACCTCCTCACAAGCATCGGACCAAACACACGGTATATCCTTCCTCGTCAGTTTAGTCATCGGTTCGGCAATCCGGGAGAAATCCTTAATGAAACGCCGATAATATCCTGCAAGCCCAAGGAAATTCCTGATCTCAGATGCTGACTGCGGAACAGGCCACTCTCTGATGGCCTTTATCTTCTCGGGATCCACTGAAATCCCATCACCAGTCACCACATGCCCCAGAAAAGCCACTCTATCCAGCCAGAACTCGCACTTCGAATACTTGGCATACAACCGATGCCTCCTCAGAATTTCTAATACCGTCCTCAAGTGCGACTCATGCTCCTCCTCTGACTTAGAATAGATCAGAATGTCGTCAATGAAGATAACGACAAACTTATCTAGATAGTCATAGAAGATCAAATTCATCAGGTTCATAAAAACTGCGGGCGCGTTGGTTACACCGAAAGGCATAACCACGAACTCGTAGTGACCATACTTCGTCCTGAACGCTGTCTTCGGAATATCCTCTTTTCTCACCTTCAGCTGGTGATATCCACTCCTCAGGTCCAATTTGGAGAATACCCTCGATCCTCCGAGCTGATCAAAAATATCATCAATCCGCGGCAATGGATACTTATTCTTTACAGTCACCGCATTCAGCCCTCGATAATCCACGCACATGCGACGCGAACCATCCTTCTTCTTCACCAGCAGGACCGGTGCTCCCCACGGAGACACACTGGGATTTATGTAACCCTTCTGCAAAAGCTCGTCCAGTTGCTTCCGTAACTCCTCCAATTCCGCTGGAGCCATACGATAAGGTGCCTTCGAAATGGGCTGCGCTCCCAGAATCAGGTCAATCGAAAATTCTAGAGCTCGATCGGGCAGCAGACTAGACATCTCCTCGGGGAATACGTCATCAAATTCACGCACCACAGCAGGCCTACCCTGCTCCATCAGGATAGCCACAGCCTCCACCGGCTTGGCCCGAAACCTGACCGGACCAAGCGAACTGCTACCACGGCTGAACTCAAACACTGGATGTCCAGGAATCTCGAACACCACCTTCTTCCTCCGACAGTCGATCGTAGCGTAGAAGCTCGCAAGCCAATCCATCCCAAGCACAGCATCGTAGTTGATGATGTCATGGACAATAAAGTCAGCATACAGCTCGTGTCCACAAACCACCAACGGGCAAGAATTGCACCCACGATGCACCGAAATCACACCATTCCCTGTGATGATGTTCCAACTCTGGGGAAGAGAGGAAGTCGACAAGGTATGCCTCTCCACGAAGCTCCGAGAAATGATGCACATGGATGCACCAGAATCAAAGAGAACTCGTGCAGGAAAAGCGCAAACCAAAATCACACCTAACAGCCAGTCTAACAATCAAATTCTATTCTAGCAAATAATCATATGCAAACAACTAATCATATCTAACAGCCAACTAACTAAGAAAGGAACAGCTAGTTAGAAAGTTACCTGTGATAACCTCATCCAGCGTCTCGGTCTCGGCAGCAGTCATCAAAAACGCCTGTCGTCTCGGCCAGACAGCCTGCTGAAACGCCTGCCTCTGCGGAACGAGAGGTGCTCCACGACCAGCAGGAACAGGTGCCCTCTGTTGCAACGGCTGAGCTGCAACAGGTGCTCTCCACGGCTGCTTCGACCTCAGGCAATCCTTCATGGTGTGCGCAGGATCACCACAAACTAAACACTGCCCCAGCATCTTCCGGCACTGATCCTTGATATGCCTCGTCTTGCCACAGAAATTGCAAGTCTTCAAAGTAGAAGGTCCTCCGTGTTGGATCCTGTCAAAACAGCATTAGGATCGATAAATAAAGTTGAGACTTACGCTTGCGTATGCGGCACGGTAGTCTCGGAACTTTGCCTTCGGATTCGCCACGACGGATCGAGTCTTCTCACGAACGGAGTAAGGCTACTAAATCCACAATCTAAATCTCTACTTTTAGATTTAAGAACTTGGATAAAGAGAGAGGAAGGATTTCGGCAGAGCTTCGCTAGAATGAAATGCATGCAAGAATGCCATACAAAAGTGTAAGGAAATGGCTTACCCTTGGGTCTTATTTATAGCCCCCAAGGTAGTTATTTTAGGAGTAATTGTTCCTTAGGAACAATTTAACTAAGGTGTACCATGATACATGGCACATTATAAGCTTAAGTTGTACCATATGCATGGTACAACATAAGCTTAAGATATTACCCCTTTATTAGCCATATGTCGCATGCACTTATGCATATATAATGCGACTTTCCCATCAATCTAGAGATCCTCTCCGCAAGGGAACATATTCCCTTTGCACACGACTTCGTGTACGCGACGTTCGAGGTCAGTATTCCCTCGTACATCCCCTACAAGGGTGTACTAACGTCTTCCATATCCAACATCTCCCACTCACACTTGAGGGGATTGTAAGAGAACGTCTTTCTCTTAGTTCTTTCATCTATCATACCGAGAAATAGACCGTGCGACCGTCATGTGCGTAGAGTCTGTTGTTGTGCACTTGTTAGAGATACACAACGACCTCGAAGGTGCAAAGTTGAGTAGTTCAACGCATGCTTTACCCTAGATTATTTCTTCACATTTCTTATACTTTATATTCAACAATTGAATCCCATCTGGATTACAATTGGCTGGCCAGCTTTGAATCATTTAAAGTCCAAATGTGAATATGAAATCAATCTTCCTCTTCTTGCGAACCTTCTGATCTTGACTTGATTCGCTTTTCTAACGTGCCCCGCCGAGCCGAATTATCATAGCCCATTAGCAACACTCTAAGTTAGCGATCATCTCGTCAAATCTAAAGGAACCAATTGGAGTCCTTGAGGGTAAGAGTTAAGACCCGTATGGTCTTTGAGTCTCACATAATAGCAAACACTATTGCCACTAACTCAGTGGTCGAAATGCATACGTGGTATGAACACGTATTACAACATCACTCCTTTCCCTGGGAGAGTATGTCTTAATGATGTTGTACGGATGAAAGATCAGACACCACAGTGCCTATCTTTTGAGTCCCCTTACTACTCATGAAATATTCCCGGACTCTCATCCTGCATAAGACAGATAGGATTAAAAATCCTATGAGATCTCTTTTTAAATATCCTTGTGATACAGATCTCAGATCTTTTGTAAGCATCCATATGATGCAGATCTTTCATTCGACTATCTTGTTTAAGTCACGACTCTAAATCATTTGTCTAATGATTTTGACTTTAAACTAGTCTCATCTCTATCTTATCCATCTGATAAGATAAGGCGGTTGCTCATGTGAGAGAGTCAACCTTAATCTGTCCGACATACACACAATAAAATAGCTGAGACTTAAACACAAATGTATATAAGATTATTTGTAAGAAACTTGTATGCAAATTAAACTTTGATCTTCTATAGACATGGGAAATATTACATGATACAGCTCAGCACCTACGCATTCCCATAGATGATAAGTGTTTGAAAAACACATCTCTGGGGATCGCCTTAGTAAGGGGATCCGCTATCATCTCATGCGTGGATATGTATCCTATGTCTACTTCCTTCCGTTTGTCATAGTCCTTCGCAAACTTGAATCGAATATCAATGTGTTTGGTCTTACAATGAAATTTAGGATCTTTGACATAGGAAATCGAAGCTTGACTATCACTGTATATAGGAACAGTGCTCGAGTCAGTGGCATCCGTTAGCCTGTCTAAGAATTTCCTAAGCCAAACAGCTTCTTGGACCGTCATGCTGAATGCTACAAATTCGGCTTCCATGGTTGATAGGGCGATGCAGGTTTGCTTCTTGCTGCTCCAGGATATTGCACCATTCCCGAGCAAGTAAACAAAGCCTGAGGTAGATCTTCGCTCGTCGAGATCACCCGCCCAATCAGCATCGGTATAGCCTTCGAGTCTCAAGGTATTGCTTTGATAGCATAACGCATAGTCCGCAGTCCCTTTGAGGTATCTTAATATCCTCTTCACCGCTTTCCAGTGTGCCTGTCCTGGGTTGGATTGGTAACGGCTTACCATACCAACAACATAGCAAATGTCCGGTCTGGTACACATCATGGCGTACATCAGACTCCCGACAGCACTGGAGTATGGAACCTTTTCCATAGCTTTCTTTTCTTTTGGATCTTTGGGACACATTTCCAAACATAGACCCTCGCCTTTGCTTATTGGAGTATCAATTGGCTTGCAGTCCTGCATATTAAACCGTTCTAAAACTTTCTTTATATATGTCTCTTGAGAGAGAGAAAGAAGTTTCTTGGAATGATTCCTTGAGATCTTAACCCCAAGGATATATGCAGCTTCACCCATGTCTTTCATCTCAAAGACGGATGAAAGCCAAGCTTTGATATCCATGATAAGACGCTTATCGTTTCCGGCTATAAGTATGTCATCTACATAAAGAGACATAATTACATACTTGTTTTTAATCCTCTTAATATATACGCAGTTGTCTTCGTCGAGCATGGAGAAACCATACAACAAAACGACTTCTTGAAAGCGCATATACCACTGCCTTGAGGATTGTTTAAGACCATTTATGGATTTATGAAGTTTACAAACCTTATGTTTGTTTTCTTCTTGTACGAACCCGTTTGGTTGTTCCATGTAGATCTCCTCATCTAGTTCTCCGTTAAGAAAAGCAGTCTTTACATCCATCTGATGTAACTCGAGGTCCAAACAAGCCACCATTGCCAGAATTAAGCGAATGGAGGTAAAACACACGACAGGAGAGAAAGTCTCTTCGTAGTCTATTCCTTCCTGTTGCGTGAAACCTTTCGCAACAAGGCGAGCTTTATATTTCTCGATGGAGCCATCAGCCTTATGCTTGATTTTGAGAACCCACTTGTTCCCAATGGCTCTACGTCCCTTAGGTAAATCAACCAAGTCCCAGACTTGGTTTGTTTTCATGGATTGAAGTTCTTCTTCCATTGCTGCTATCCATTTTTTTAGCAGGGCATGTGACGGCCCGTTTGAAATTTGCAGGTTCGTCATCATCTTGTAGTAATGTCATGAATGTTTGAGGAAATTCATCCTCAAATCTCAGAGGTGTTAGCCTCGTTCGATTACTACGTCTTGCTTGAGTTTGATCACTCCCACTTGGAATGACATCACTCCCACTTGGAATAATATCACTCCCACTCGGAATAGGATTGGTATCGTTCGTATCATCCGTTGGTGAAGTTTGAAACGTATTTTCCTCTTCACCAAGAATTCTCCCACTCGAACGTTCCGATCCTACTTGATCCCAAGTCTCAAACAAGGATAAGTCTTGACTTATCTCATCCTGTCTTAGAAACTCGTTTTCCAAGAAGACAACATCCCTCGATTCGAATTCTATTAGACCCCCATTGTCCTCTTGACCGACGAAAACATATCCTTTGGAGTTTTCAGCGTATCGGATGAAGATACACTTCCTCCCACGTGGCCCAAGTTTGCCATATTTGTGAGAGGATCAATGTGCGTAAGATGCACAACCCCAAGGTTTTAGAATGCTTAAGTCTGGAGTTCTATTGTTCCACAACTCATAAGGAGTAGAACTTACCGACTTCGAGGGTACACGGTTTAAGATGAATGCTGTCGTCAATAATGCATCACCCCAAAAGGTGATGGGCAAATTTGCCTGAGACATCATTGATCGGACCATTTCCATCAATGTCCTATTTCTTCTTTCCGCAACACCGTTTTGTTGCGGAGTATAAGGCATAGTTATTTGATGAACTATGCCTTTTTCATCACAGAGTTCCTTAAAACTCGTTGATTGATATTCTCCACCCCGATCGGTTCGCAAGACCTTTATCTTGCGATCTAGTTGATTTTTCACTAAACTCATATAGTTTTTGAAGCAAGATAGAGGTTCATATTTGTGGGAAATCAAATAAATATGACCGAAACGGGTGAAGTCATCAATGAATGTGATGAAATAGGACTTCCCGCGTCTTGTCTTAACATTCATTGGACCGCAAATGTCCGAATGGATAAGCTGTAATGGAACTTCGGCCCTTGTGCCAGTTCCAAACGGCTTGCGACAAGTTTTCCCTACAAGACAATGTTCGCAAGTTGACATTTCAACTTTTGAAACATTAGATAGCAAGCCACTTTTGGCAAGTCTATCCATTCTAGTTGGTCCAATATGACCAAGTCTTGCATGCCAACAAATGATCTCAGATTCAGAGTTAGAAGCATTTGTCAAATGGAAACTTTCATTTATAGAAGAAGAATCATCATACATTGTGTTTAAAACAATTAATCCATTACAAACATTACCATACCCAATTAAAGAACTATTACAAACAAGGTCAACCTTTTGTTTATAGAACCTCCATTCATAATCTAACGACATTAACATGACCACGGATACGATATTCCTTTTAATATCTGGAGCAAAGAGGACGTCGTGCAATAATAAAGTCCGGCCGTTGTCGAGAACTAGCTTGCATGTTCCGACGCCTTTGACTTCAACACGAGTGTTGTTGCCGACGTATATCCACTTTGTTCCTTGAGTTATCTTTCGATACTCTACGAAGAACCTTCTGTCCTTCGCTACGTGGTCTGTGGCCCTTGAATCAATCAACCAAAAACAGTTAGATTCAGCAAGAAACACGGAACTAGAAACACATATGTAACTATCCCTACAAGTTACCTTATCACTTCCATCCGTACACGTACGGGCGAAGTGACCGTACTTGTTGCACTTAAACCACTTGATCTTCTTCAAGTTTTTCTTCTTTGAGTGCACATTCTTTTACCACTTTTTGTTCTTAGTCTTCTTTGAGGTTTCCTGTTCTTGCTTTCGTTCGTTCACAAACCTTAAGCCTTTATTCTTCCGCTTATTTCCTCCATGTGAGGAACTAGCGGCCATGTGCACTTCTGCACTTGGTTTTGCGGCTTGAATCCGCTCTTCCTCGAGTTCGAGGTGTTTCGATACATCGCTTAAAGTTTTAATGCACTCATTATGAGTGAGGTGCATTTTCATGTTATCCCAGCTATCTGGGAGTGAACGAATGACTGCTTGGATCTGCTGTTCGTCAGACAGCGTAACACCCGCATCCTTTAATTCAGATATGAGATTCGCCATGTGGCGGAGATGCTTTTTTATAGAGTGATCTCGCCGCATTTTGTACGAATCAAATTGAATATTTAAGGAGCGGAGTTTGGTAACCGAAGTTCCACCAAACTTTATTTCTAGCTCAGACCATATGTCTTAGGCTAGGTCGAATTCCTGAAATAGACGCATTATGTCATTGTCCATTGCGGACAGTAACGTAATATGTGCTATTTTGTTCTTTCGAGTCCAAGTCTCATAAGCTTCCCGGTCCCTCTTGTGTTGGGCCGTATTGCCCAACTCAGGTTCTTCCATTATGTTTTGGAGTGTTTCAAGCACATCTTGCTCCTCCAAAACATATTGGATTTTTATTGACCAAAGTTTATAATTGTCGCCGTTGAGCTTTTCACCTTTGTTAAGCTCTGCGACAATGTTCTTAGAAGCGGTAGACATATTCGAATCAAAAAACTGCAAAGAGAATGAAAAACACGATCAAAATTCTATGCATAAAGTTTCGATTCTTTAAACACTTGATAAGTTCCTTGGATGCGTTGAAATGTTACTCTAGAATCGAGAAGTTCACTACGTTCCCAACTACCATCTAGAAGTAACTTTCAAAGTATCCCTCTTACTTATCTCAAGTAAAAAGAAATGATACCCGTATGGTACCAGCAGCGGAAAAATATTTTTGAAAAACATATCTTTCAAAATGGAATAGGTGAGAGTTTGCGCAAAGAATTTTAGCGCAACAATTGCCAAGCCACGAGACCTGTTCTACACACCCATGGGTTAGATAACCATGGCCGGATCGTGGTAGGACTTGGAATTCTAAATTGCGCTATCCCGATTAAGGACGGGACATAACCTATTTGAAAACACCTTTTTCAAAAAATTTGAAATACATTGGCTAATCTCCGTTGAGTAGAGCACAACGTCATAAGTACATTGGCTAATCTCTGTAGAGTAGAGCACAATGACATGGCTAATCTCGCATGAAGTAGAGCATTACGGCTAATCTTCAAGGAGTATAGCACTACGGCTAATCTCGCATGAAGTAGAGCACTACGGCTAATCTTCAAGGAGTAGAGCCTTTATACACCCCGTATGGGCTAGTCGGCACGTTCGAGTTTGACCAAGGCCTTTTGTCACCCCGTATGGGTCAGTCGGCAAGTTCACGATCGACCAAGACCTTCTGCCGGATTGGTCGACCAAAAGAACCAAATTGGTCGACCAATTATTTGGTCTGCAACTTCTCAAGGCCAGGGCATCTGCCCTGGCCGAGGCTTGGCCAAGGGCCGGCCAGGGCCTCTGCCCTGGCCGGCCAGGGGCCCTGGCCCCTCGGCCAGGGCCTCTGCCCTGGCCGAGGCCGGCCAGGGCCGGCCAGGCCCTGGCCGAGGCCAGGGCGCCGGCCCTGGCCTCTGCCAGGGCCGGCCATGGCTTGGCCATGGCCGGTCATGGCCAAGGCCATTTTGGCATTGGCCGGCCATGGCCCCTTTGGCCATGGCCAGCCACCCCCTTTGAATGGGGTTGCCGCACACCCCGTCGGAGGGGTGGCCGTGGTGGTTATTGGCCGTAGCCAACCCCCTCCGCATGGGGATGGGGGTGCATGGCCTTCATAGCCCATTTGGCCATGGTGCACATGCACTAAAATTCATATTCCCCGATGGGAATAACCACCACCTTCTTCCTCGATGGGAATAACCACCACCTTCTTCCTCGATGAAGTACACGTTCGTCGATGAAGCACCCGTTCGTCGAGAAAATGGTTATTTTCTAATGGTCGTGTGCCAAAAAAGAAAAATAACATACTACGTGAACGGTCGGTTCTTCCCGTCACTGAGAGTTCCTACCATATCCGTAATGATAGGAGACCCTAACGTGAAAAGAACAACCGCTGCGTTCTCTCCGTCACGAAGTGTTCCTACCATATCCGTAATGGTAGGATACCCATTCGTGAAAAAGACAACGACTCGTTCATAGTTTCGACGGGACGACGGTTTGACTGGGGCGAATCCGTATGGCTTTGATACCAATGTTAGATCCTGTCAAAACAGCATTAGGATCGATAAATAAAGTTGAGACTTACGCTTGCGTATGCGGCACGGTAGTCTCGGAACTTTGCCTTCGGATTCGCCACGACGGATCGAGTCTTCTCACGAACGGAGTAAGGCTACTAAATCCACAATCTAAATCTCTACTTTTAGATTTAAGAACTTGGATAAAGAGAGAGGAAGGATTTTGGCAGAGCTTCGCTAGAATGAAATGCATGCAAGAATGCCATACAAAAGTGTAAGGAAATGGCTTACCCTTGGGTCTTATTTATAGCCCCCAAGGTAGTTATTTTAGGAGTAATTGTTCCTTAGGAACAATTTAACTAAGGTGTACCATGATACATGGCACATTATAAGCTTAAGTTGTAACATATGCATGGTACAACATAAGCTTAAGATATTACCCATTTATTAGCCATATGTCGAATGCACTTATGCATATATAATGCGACTTTCCCATCAATCTAGAGATCCTCTCCGCAAGGGAACATATTCCCTTTGCACACGACTTCGTGTACGCGACGTTCGAGGTACGTATTCCCTCGTACATCCCCTACAAGGGTGTACTAACGTATTCCATATCCAACACTCCGGGCCTCTTGAACTGCACAGGCTGGTTGGGCCCGTGCCCCGGTCTCACCACTGCTCTGGCCTGCTCCATAGGCCTCTTTCCAGTGCCAGAAATCTGTCCCCTCTTCTGATTCACAATCCTCTCCTGCCTCTTCGCTGCAATCAGAACCTTCTGGTAAGTCTCCGCATCAGAAGAAGTGACATAGCTCTGCAGATCCAACGAAAGCCCCTGCAGAAACCTCTGGGCTCTCTCCTCAGCATCCTGCACCATCTTTGGTGCAAAACGACTCAGCCTCGTAAATTCCTGGTGGTACTGATCCACCGTCAAATTCCCCTGCTTCAAGTCAATGAAACGCTGAGCCATCTCCCTCCTGGCGGCCTTAGGAAAATATTCCTCATCAAACCTGGACTTGAAGGTAGTCCAAGAAATCGGCTCCTCCAGCAACTCCTCCTCAGCATCCCACCAGTTCCGCGCGTTGTCCTTCAGCTGCCGCTTCGCCAGATCAACCCACCCAGTCGGGTCGACCTTCGACATCTTCAGATTGTCTTCCATGTTCTTGGTCCACTCATCTGCAGCCAGGGGTCCCTCGGTCCCATTGAAGTAAGCGGGACCCAGCTCCCGAAATTGCTTCGCTCCGGGCTCAAAGCGAGGGACATTCTGGACAGGCTGCGCTGCTCGAGCAGGCGAAACATTCCGGGCATTCTGGAGCATGCCCTGCTGCACTTGCATCATCTGATGCATCATCCGCATGATCTCTCTATTGGTGGGCTCCCGATCCAGCTCCTCGTCGCGAGGGGGTACACTACCACCAGCACGGGTATTCCGTCTCCCAGCCATCTATTGACACAGGAAAACGAAACAAATCAGACTCTTTGCCTAAGGCACGGTGTTGAATTTTGTTTATTGGACTTTCTATAATTCTTATTGTTATTCTGATTAAGTCACAGTTACAGAAAATAGGAGTGACCTGCATGGGCCACCAAAGAAACCTGTCACGCCCCGCTTCCCAAAAACATGGAGGCGAAGCGTGAGAAGGTCCGCACGAACTTGAAGTTGCAAAGCCGCAAGTCCGATAAGCGTCAAATAAAACGAAGTAGCAGGTCCATGTAATGTGATTCAGAACAACAATAACAATAATAGGAAAAAGAGAGACAATAATATAACATTATTCCAACTCATAGTCCAACAAAAAGTCCAACAACCAGAAATGCCACCAGGCAACAAAAGAGTCAAAAGTAAAAGGCCTAGCATGGCCAACAGAGTCTAACAAAACGGTGCTACTCACCGACAACCACAGCTAACGAAGAAAAGTACGGGAGGTCTCTAAGATTGATCACCGGTGTCCTCGTACACCACGTCACCAGCAGGTTCGGGCACGAACTCCACGAACTCGTCACCCTCCGCAACTGTCTCTGGCTCAGCAACTAACATGCGTCACCCAAAGAGAAGGGGCACATGTCAGCAAGTCTAAAAAGACTTGTGCAAGGAAACTATAAGAGTAAAGCAACCTAACAGTTCTAAAGTAAAGTATGACATGGATATAAAATGATAAAAGACATGGCATGGCAAGTAAACAAGTAAAAGACAAGTACTGGAATTGTAATCACGTCGTGCACAGAGATTCCGTCCTTTGGCTAGAGTGGCTGTACGGGCCAACTCTTACACTCAAGTGACCGTTTATCCCTACCCCTCCACGTGTGTCGAGCCAGGGCATTACCCCCGAACACGGAATGCTCGCTTCTGGATCACGAGCCAGGAAGTGTTTTAACACGGATGGCGTAGGGTTATGCCCGCATAACGGGTGCCTAGCCGGTAACACGGAAACATGGATTGTACAAGTAGTGTAGCGTGTGCTACGATGCAAGTTTAACTAGGATGACATGTACGATGCAATGCATGGCAGTTAACAATTCAAATGCGTACAGTTAAGAAATTTAAACATGACAGATATCATTACATAACTGATATGGCAAGGTGTCGGATCTAGCTTCGTTGTCAAGCTAGATCACAAAGTTGCGCCTAGATCGCTATCATTTCACGATCTAGTCTCTTTCACGCTAGTACGAGAAATTGGCCTAAAGACATGGCCTAAAGAAAAGTTGGCAAGTTTCACTTGCCTGATTTCGGTGATGTCGGATGACGTGGATTCGTCTCGACAAACGATACGTTATGGGACGACTGGTGCTCTGTTTGATTAAAAAAATAAGGACTCTGAATTAGTACTCCATCATAGCTAACTGATTAGTTATTTTATTTAGGTCCTCTAACCTAGGGAGATTCACTTCATATTATTAATGATACTAACCCACTAAAAAAACATGTGTGTAATAACCTACCTCTTATCAATCTTGGGCACAAGGTATTATAGTGTTCCAATAAAGTTACTGTTCATGTAAGACTTCCAGCATCAAAACAAAGCTTTAAGGGTCCTCAAGTACAAGAGTGGGGCTGCAACATGTGTACTACCCTATATAGCATATAAATTATCTATAAGAAGCCATGGCATCATGTTTCAAATGGCAACACTACTCTTTCATGTATACAGCAAGTTCTTTAAAACATTTCTTATCAAGTGTATAACAGAGGAGATAACTCAAGTTGGGTTCATATGCACAAAAACCTAAGCACATCATCTACCTACCTGATGATCCACAAACATCAAAAGTATTCTTATAAAACCCTCACATCTTGCAACCAACCCATCTAAATATTTAAAAGCTTAACATCATGCTACTAAAAACCATCTGTAAACTAATTTAATCCTAACAAATTTTAACACCTATAACAGCAACTGATTTTGTTTACAGGTGAACTAACCCAATACAAAAGAAAAGAGTTTAAACCCTAACAAATTTACATCATCATCTAATAAATCATTCTCCATTTCAATAAATCTTCACAGAAGAGAAAACTAACAGCAGGAATCCAATCTTACAATAAGCTAACAGCAATTAACCATCTTAACACAAACATTAACTAACATCTGAAATTATAAACCTAACCCTAACAAACAATATTCATCACTAACCTCTAACTCAAGGCTGCGGGTGCAGGTGGGCTCGAGGGAGGCTGCGGCGCTTGGGGTGTGCTCCGGCGATCAACAGGAGCCCACGACGGCGATGGGTGGCTGCGGCGGCGGCGGCGGCGGCCTGCTGTTGCTGCTGCTGCGCTTTCAGGCGGGTCGGGGCGTTTTAGCGGCGGTTTCCGGCAGGCTACGGCGGGGTAACGGAAGGAGGAAGGTCGGGGATGTTGAGAGGGGGTCGGCGGCGGTAGGGTTTGGCCGGAGGAAGGCAAGAACGGCGGGTCTAGGGTATTTGCGTGAGTGAGGGAGATGGCTTAGGGCCGGCGCATGGGGTTTTCTCTTTTGGGTTGCTGTGAAACCTAGGTCTTAGGTTTATTATTAATAGGAGAGGGAGCACGTGATGTAGGGTGAAGGCTAGGGTGTGGGCTACACAGTTGGGTTGGGGTTTAAGTATAAAGAAAATTGATTAAAATTTGTTAGAATTGTTAAGAATTGTTAAAAGCCCATAGTAAAAATCCTCACCCTCTCTTCCTGCGTGGGTTTGTGTGCCAAGGGTTTAGAAGTGGGCCAAGTCACAAGTCAGATGTAATTATAATAATATTATTAAGGGATATATCACCATGAAACCTAGGGCTTAAAAATACAATATGTTGGGCCAAAAAGTGCACATAGATCAAACGGAGTCCAAAAATCGTAAGAAAAATACTGGGGTGACCGGGGCGACGAGAGAAAGGAGATGGAGGAGACGGATCACAATTTCGATGACGAGAAGCGAAATTAAAAATAAAAACGTCTCTCGTCAAAAGTGAGAATCGCGACGTCTCTCCAAACAAGGTCAGTTCGCAGAAGAACGACTCTTGCAATGACGTTGCAGATCAACACCAAAATTCTAATACTCTCAGAGAGGGTCACAACGACATATCACACGATAGGGTTCGGATACAGACAACGTCAAAAATAAACACGTGCACGAACAAGACTACGTGCACGTCAAAGCGTACAATGAAAACTGATCGTTACATCCTCCCCACCTTAGAAATGATTCCGTCCTCGGAATCAACATCAAACACTGATCGGAAAGATATGTGGGAAGCGCTCTCTCATGTCATCCTCACGCTCCCAGGTAGACTCCCCAGGGGAACCATGACACCACTGCACTCGAACCAAGTCGACAGTCTTATTCCTCAGCTGCTTCTGACGTCGATCCAAAATCTCAACTGGCTGCTAGTCATAGGTAAGATCCGGACGAACCATGATCTCCGAGAAATCCACAGCATGGGACGGATCACTGACGTATCGACGTAACTGAGATACGTGAAACACGTCGTGAACTCCCTCCAGTGACGGTGGCAACACCAAGCGATAAGCCACAGCTCCAACTCTCTCCAGGATGTCAAACGGCCCAATGTACCTCGGACTCAGCTTGCCTCTCTTCCCAAATCGGATAACTCCGCGGTTCGGAGAAATCTTCAGGAAAACGTGATCCCCAGGCTGGAACTCCAAAGGCCTCCGTTTAGCATCTGCCCAATGCTTGAAGCGGTCTTGCGCAATCCTCAGCTTCTCCTGGATGTTCCTCACAACATCCACAGCCTCCACGATCATCTCTGGCCCTAACAGCTCACGGTCTCCAATGTCATCCCAGCTCAGTGGCGATCGACATTTTTTCTCGTATAGCGCGGCGAATGGCGCCATGCCAATACTCGCCTGGTAGCTGTTATTGTAGGCAAACTCCACATGATGGAGATGATCCTCCCAAGATCCCTCGAAGTCTAACATGCACGCCCTTAGCATGTCCTCCAAGATCTAAATCGTCCTCTCAGACTGGCCATCTGTCTGCGGATGGTACGCCGTGCTGAAACTCAGAATCGTACCCAAACTCTTCTGTAGACTCTGCCAGAACTGAGATGTGAATCTCGTGTCTCTGTCCGACACGATACTCACAGGGACTCCATGCAGTCGAACGATCTCCTGCACGAACACGTTACATCACTAACTATTCTAGGAAAAAGGGAATAGAAATGGAAAGTAAAAGGATTTACCTCCATATATCTCCTCGCCAGTGCCTCAGTAGACTGTCCTACTCGGAACGGAATAAAGTGCGCGGATTTGGTCAATCGGTCTACGATCACCCAAATCGCGTCATTCTGCTTTGGACTCCGAGGTAGTCCAGTCACGAAGTCCATAGTGATGTGTTGCCACTTCCACTCCGGAATCGGAAGCGGTTGTAGCAACCCTGCCGTACGCTGATGCTCCGCCTTAACCTGCTGACAGACCAAACACTTGGCAACGCTCCGTGCCACACTTCGCTTCATGCCATGCCACCAATAGTTCAGACGAAGATCCTGATACATCTTGGTGCCACCAGGATGCACAGAATACGGCGAGCTATGTGCCTCAACTAATAACTCCTCTCTGATATCTCCAGCTGGCACACAAACTCTGGCTCCATACCTCAGCGAGCCATCCTCATGAATCCGAAAGTCAGTCCGCAGACCGGCTTCTACCTGCTCACGGATCCTCTTCAGCTTCGAATCTCCAGCCTGACCTGCCTTGATCCGATCCACGATCGTCGACTGTATCTGCATTCACATCAACGACGAAGCCTCTCCAGGAAGTACAATCTCAATACCAGACTCACAGAAATCCTACTGCAACCTCCACTGTGCAGTCAACATCATCACCGCTGGAAGCCTACTCAACGCATCAGGAACCACATTCACTTTTCCCGGGTGATAATGCAACTCGATCTCATAATCTGCCATGAGCTCTAACCATCGACGCTGTCGCATGTTGAGCTCCTTCTGTGTAAAAATGTACTTCAAGCTTTTGTGATCGGTGAAGATTTTCACCTTCTCACTCAGCAGGAAGTGCCTCCAAATCTTGAGTGCAAACACGACTGCTGCTAACTCCAGGTCGTGCATCGGGTAATTCTTCTCATGAGTCTTGAGCTGATGAGAAGCATACGCAACCACATGCCCATGCTGGTGCAACACACAACCGAGACCCTTGCCAGAAGCATCACAAAAGATCTCGAATCCTCCACTACGATCAGGCACTGCTAGAACCGGTGCAGTCGTCAATCTCTCCTTCAGAACAGAAAAAGCCTCCTCACAAGCAGTGGACCAAACATACGGTATATCCTTCCTCGTCAGTTTAGTCATCGGTTCGGTAATCCGGGAGAAATCCTTAATGAAACGCCGATAATATCCTGCAAGCCCAAGGAAACTCCTGATCTCAGATGCTGACTGCGGAACAGGCCACTCTCTGATGGCCTTGATCTTCTCGGGATCCACTGAAATCCCATCACCAGTCACCACATGCCCCAGAAAAGCCACTCTATCCAGCCAGAACTCGCACTTCGAATACTTGGCATACAACCGATGCCTCCTCAGAATTTCCAATACCGTCCTCAAGTGCGACGCATGCTCCTCCTCCGACTTAGAATAGATCAGAATGTCGTCAATGAAGATAACGACAAACTTATCTAGATAGTCATAGAAGATCAAATTCATCAGGTTCATAAAAACTGCGGGCGCGTTGGTTACACCGAAAGGCATAACCACGAACTCGTAGTGACCATACTTCGTCCTGAACGCCGTCTTCAGAATATCCTCTTTTCTCACCTTCAGCTGGTGATATCCACTCCTCAGGTCCAATTTGGAGAATACACTCGATCCTCCGAGCTGATCAAAAATATCATCAATCCGTGGCAATGGGTACTTATTCTTTACAGTCACCGCATTCAGCCCTCGATAATCCACGCACATGCGACGCGAACCGTCCTTCTTCTTCACCAGCAGGACCGGTGCTCCCCATGGAGACACACTGGGATTTATGTAACCCTTCTGCAAAAGCTCGTCCAGTTGCTTCCGTAACTCCTCCAATTCCGCTGGAGCCATACGATAAGGTGCCTTCGAAATGGGCTGCGCTCCCAGAATCAGGTCAATCGAAAATTCTAGAGCTCGATCGGGCAGCAGACCAGACATCTCCTCGGGGAATACGTCATCAAATTCACGCACCACAGCAGGCCTACCCTGCTCCATCAGCATAGCCACAGCCTCCACCGGCTTGGCCCGAAACCTGACCGGACCAAGCGAACTGCTACCACGGCTGAACTCAAACACTGGATGTCCAGGAATCTCGAACACCACCTTCTTCCTCCGACAGTCGATCGTAGCGTAGAAGCTCGCAAGCCAATCCATCCCAAGCACAGCATCGTAGTTGATGATATCGTGGACAATAAAGTCAGCATACAGCTCGTGTCCACAAACCACCAACGGGCAAGAATTGCACCCACGATGCACCGAAATCACACCATTTCCTGTGACGATGTTCCAACTCTGGGGAAGAGAGGAAGTCGACAAGGAATGCCTCTCCACGAAGCTCCGAGAAATGATGCACATGGATGCACCAGAATCAAAGAGAACTCGTGCAGGAAAAGCGCAAACCAAAATCACACCTAACAGCCAGTCTAACAATCAAATTCTATTCTAGCAAATAATCATATGCAAACAACTAATCATATCTAACAGCCAACTAACTAAGAAAGGAACAGCTAGTTAGAAAGTTACCTGTGATAACCTCATCCAGCGTCTCGGTCTCGGCAGCAGTCATCAAAAACGCCTGTCGTCTCGGCCAGACAGCCTGCTGAAACGCCTGCCTCTGCGGAACGAGAGGTGCTCCACGACCAGTAGGAACAGGTGCCCTCTGTTGCAACGGCTGAGCTGCAACAGGTGCTCTCCACGGCTGCTTCGACCTCGGGCAATCCTTCATGGTGTGTGCAGGATCACCACAAACTAAACACTGTCCCAGCATCTTCCGGCACTGATCCTTGATATGCCTCGTCTTGCCACAGAAATTGCAAGTCTTCAAAGTAGAAGGTCCTCCGTGTTGGATCCTGTCAAAACAGCATTAGGATCGATAAATAAAGTTGAGACTTACGCTTGCGTATGCGGCACGGTAGTCTTGGAACTTTGCCTTCGGATTCGCCACGACGGATCGAGTCTTCTCACGAACGGAGTAAGGCTACTAAATCCACAATCTAAATCTCTACTTTTAGATTTAAGAACTTGGATAAAGAGAGAGGAAGGATTTCGGCAGAGCTTCGCTAGAATGAAATGCATGCAAGAATGCCATACAAAAGTGTAAGGAAATGGCTTACCCTTGGGTCTTATTTATAGCCCCCAAGGTAGTTATTTTAGGAGTAATTATTCCTTAGGAACAATTTAACTAAGGTGTACCATGATACATGGCACATTATAAGCTTAAGTTGTACCATATGCATGGTACAACATAAGCTTAAGATATTACCCCTTTATTAGCCATATGTCGCATGCACTTATGCATATATAATGCGACTTTCCCATCAATCTAGAGATCCTCTCCGCAAGGGAACATATTCCCTTTGCACACGACTTCGTGTACGCGACGTTCGAGGTCAGTATTCCCTCGTACATCCCCTACAAGGGTGTACTAACGTCTTCCATATCCAACATCTCCCACTCACACTTGAGGGGATTGTAAGAGAACGTCTTTCTCTTAGTTCTTTCATCTATCATACCGAGAAATAGACCGTGCGACCGTCATGTGCGTAGAGTCTGTTGTTGTGCACTTGTTAGAGATACACAACGACCTCGAAGGTGCAAAGTTGAGTAGTTCAACGCATGCTTTACCCTAGATTATTTCTTCACATTTCTTATACTTTATATTCAACAATTGAATCCCATCTGGATTACAATTGGCTGGCCAGCTTTGAATCATTTAAAGTCCAAATGTGAATATGAAATCAATCTTCCTCTTCTTGCGAACCTTCTGATCTTGACTTGATTCGCTTTTCTAACGTGCCCCGCCGAGCCGAATTATCATAGCCCATTAGCAACACTCTAAGTTAGCGATCATCTCGTCAAATCTAAAGGAACCAATTAGAGTCCTTGAGGGTAAGAGTTAAGACCCGTATGGCCTTTGAGTCTCACATAATAGCAAACACTATTGCCACTAACTCAGTGGTCGAAATGCATACGTGGTATGAACACGTATTACAACATCACTCCTTTCCCTGGGAGAGTATGTCTTAATGATGTTGTACGGATGAAAGATCAGACACCACAGTGCCTATCTTTTGAGTCCCCTTACTACTCATGAAATATTCCCGGACTCTCATCCTGCATAAGACAGATAGGATTAAAAATCCTATGAGATCTCTTTTTCAATATCCTTGTGATACAGATCTCAGATCTTTTGTAAGCATCCATATGATGCAGATCTTTCATTCGACTATCTTGTTTAAGTCACGACTCTAAATCATTTGTCTAATGATTTTGACTTTAAACTAGTCTCATCTCTATCTTATCCATCTGATAAGATAAGGCGGTTGCTCATGTGAGAGAGTCAACCTTAATCTGTCCGACATACACACAATAAAATAGCTGAGACTTAAACACAAATGTATATAAGATCATTTGTAAGAAACTTGTATGCAAATTAAACTTTGATCTTCTATAGACATGGGAAATATTACATGATACAGCTCAGCACCTACGCATTCCCATAGATGATAAGTGTTTGAAAAACACATCTCTGGGGATCGCCTTAGTAAGGGGATCCGCTATCATCTCATGCGTGGATATGTATCCTATGTCTACTTCCTTCCGTTTGTCATAGTTCTTCGCAAACTTGAATCGAATATCAATGTGTTTGGTCTTACAATGAAATTTAGGATCTTTGACATAGGAAATCGAAGCTTGACTATCACTGTATATAGGAACAGTGCTCGAGTCAGTGGCATCCGTTAGCCTGTCTAAGAATTTCCTAAGCTAAACAGCTTCTTGGACCGTCATGCTGAATGCTACAAATTCGGCTTCCATGGTTGATAGGGCGATGCAGGTTTGCTTCTTGCTGCTCCAGGATATTGCACCATTCCCGAGCAAGTAAACAAAGCCTGAGGTAGATCTTCGCTCGTCGAGATCACCCGCCCAATCAGCATCGGTATAGCCTTTGAGTCTCAAGGTATTGCCTTGATAGCATAACGCATAGTCCGCAGTCCCTTTGAGGTATCTTAATATCCTCTTCACCGCTTTCCAGTGTGCCTGTCCTGGGTTGGATTGGTAACGGCTTACCATACCAACAGCATAGCAAATGTCCGGTCTGGTACACATCATGGCGTACATCAGACTCCCGACAGCACTGGAGTATGGAACCTTTTCCATAGCTTTCTTTTCTTTTGGATCTTTGGGACACATTTCCAAACATAGACCCTCGCCTTTGCTTATTGGAGTATCAATTGGCTTGCAGTCCTGCATATTAAACCGTTCTAAAACTTTCTTTATATATGTCTCTTGAGAGAGAGAAAGAAGTTTCTTGGAATGATTCCTTGAGATCTTAACCCCAAGGATATATGCAGCTTCACCCATGTCTTTCATCTCAAAGACGGATGAAAGCCAAGCTTTGATATCCATGATAAGACGCTTATCATTTCTGGCTATAAGTATGTCATCTACATAAAGAGACATAATTACATACTTGTTTTTAATCCTCTTAATATATACGCAGTTGTCTTCGTCGAGCATGGAGAAACCATACGACAAAACGACTTCTTGAAAGCGCATATACCACTGCCTTGAGGATTGTTTAAGACCATATATGGATTTATGAAGTTTACAAACCTTATGTTTGTTTTCTTCTTGTACGAACCCATTTGGTTGTTCCATGTAGATCTCCTCATCTAGTTCTCCGTTAAGAAAAGCAGTCTTTACATCCATCTGATGTAACTCGAGGTCCAAACAAGCCACCATTGCCAGAATTAAGCGAATGGAGGTAAAACACACGACAGGAGAGAAAGTCTCTTCGTAGTCTATTCCTTCCTGTTGCGTGAAACCTTTCGCAACAAGGCGAGCTTTATATTTCTCGATGGAGCCATCAGCCTTATGCTTGATTTTGAGAACCCACTTGTTCCCAATGGCTCTACGTCCCTTAGGTAAATCAACCAAGTCCCAGACTTAGTTTGTTTTCATGGATTGAAGTTCTTCTTCCATTGCTGCTATCCATTTTTTTTAGCAGGGCATGTGATGGCCTGTTTGAAATTTGCAGGTTCGTCATCATCTTGTAGTAATGTCATGAATGTTTGAGGAAATTCATCCTCAAATCTCAGAGGTGTTAGCCTCGTTCGATTACTACGTCTTGCTTGAGTTTGATCACTCCCACTTGGAATGACATCACTCCCACTTGGAATAATATCACTCCCACTCGGAATAGGATTGGTATCGTTCGTATCATCCGTTGGTGAAGTTTGAAACGTATTTTCCTCTTCACCAAGAATTCTCCCACTCGAACGTTCTGATCCTACTTGATCCCAAGTCTTAAACAAGGATAAGTCTTGACTTATCTCACCCTGTCTTGGAAACTCGTTTTCCAAGAAGACAACATCCCTCGATTCGAATTCTATTAGACCCCCATTGTCCTCTTGACCGACGAAAACATATCCTTTGGAGTTTTCAGCGTATCGGATGAAGATACACTTCCTCCCACGTGGCCCAAGTTTGCCATATTTGTGAGAGGATAAATGTGCGTAAGATGCACAACCCCAAGGTTTTAGAATGCTTAAGTCTGGAGTTCTATTGTTCCACAACTCATAAGGAGTAGAACTTACCGACTTCGAGGGTACACGGTTTAAGATGAATGCTGCCGTCAATAATGCATCACCCCAAAAGGTGGTGGGCAAATTTTCCTGAGACATCATTGATCGGACCATTTCCATCAATGTCCTATTTCTTCTTTCCGCAACACCGTTTTGTTGCGGAGTATAAGGCATAGTTATTTGATGAACTATGCCTTTTTCATCACAGAGTTCCTTAAAACTCGTTGATTGATATTCTCCACCCCGATCGGTTCGCAAGACCTTTATCTTACGATCTAGTTGATTTTTCACTAAACTCATATAGTTTTTGAAGCAAGATAAAGCTTCATATTTGTGGGAAATCAAATAAATATGACCGAAACAGGTGAAGTCATCAATGAATGTGATGAAATAGGACTTCACACGTCTTGTCTTAACATTCATTGGACCGCAAATGTCCGAATGGATAAGCTGTAATGGAACTTCAGCCCTTGTGCCAGTTCCAAACGGCTTGCGACAAGTTTTCCCTACAAGACAATGTTCGCAAGTTGACATTTCAACTTTTGAAACATTAGATAGCAAGCCACTTTTGGCAAGTCTATCCATTCTAGTTGGTCCAATATGACCAAGTCTTGCATGCCAACAAATGATCTCAGATTCAGAGTTAGAAGCATTTGTCAAATGGAAACTTTCATTTATAGAAGAAGAATCATCATACATTGTGTTTAAAACAATTAATCCATTACAAACATTACCATACCCAATTAAAGAACTATTACAAACAAGGTCAACCTTTTGTTTATAGAACCTCCATTCATAATCTAAAGACATTAACATGACCACGGATACGATATTCCTTTTAATATCTGGAGCAAAGAGGACGTCGTGCAATAATAAAGTCCGGCCGTTGTCGAGAACTAGCTTGCATGTTCCGACGCCTTTGACTTCAACACGAGTGTTGTTGCCGACGTATATCCACTTTGTTCCTTGAGTTATCTTTTGATACTCTACGAAGAACCTTCTGTCCTTCGCTACGTGGTCTGTGGCCCCTGAATCAATCAACCAAAAACAGTTAGATTCAGCAAGAAACACGGAACTAGAAACACATATGTAACTAGCCCTACAAGTTACCTTATCACTTCCATCCGTACATGTACGGGCGAAGTGACCGTACTTGTTGCACTTAAAGCACTTGATCTTCTTCAAGTTTTTCTTCTTTGAGTGCACATTCTTTTACCACTTTTTGTTCTTAGTCTTCTTTGAGGTTTCCTGTTCTTGCTTTCGTTCGTTCACAAACCTTAAGCCTTTATTCTTCCGCTTATTTCCTCCATGTGAGGAACTAGCGGCCATGTGCACTTCTGCACTTGGTTTTGCGGCTTGAATCCGCTCTTCCTTGAGTTCGAGGTGTTTCGATACATCGCTTAAAGTTTTAATGCACACATTATGAGTGAGGTGCATTTTCATGTTATCCCAGCTATCTGGGAGTGAACGAATGACTGCTTGGATCTGTTGTTCGTCAGACAGCGTAACACCCGCATCCTTTAATTCAGATATAAGATTCGCCATGTGGCGGAGATGCTTTTTTATAGAGTGATCTCGCCGCATTTTGTACGAATCAAATTGAATATTTAAGGAGCGGAGTTTGGTAACCGAAGTTCCACCAAACTTTATTTCTAGCTCAGACCATATGTCTTTGGCTAGGTCGAATTCCCGAAATAGACGCATTATGTCATTGTCCATTGCGGACAGTAACGTAATACGTGCTATTTTGTTCTTTCGAGTCCAAGTCTCATAAGCTTCCCGGTCACTCTTGTGTTGGGCCGTATTGCCCAACTCAGGTTCTTCCATTATGTTTTGGAGTGTTTCAAGCACATCTTGCTCCTCCAAAACATATTGGATTTTTATTGACCAAAGTTTATAATTGTCACCGTTGAGCTTTTCACCTTTGTTAAGCTCTGCGATAATGTTCTTAGAAGCGGTAGACATATTCAAATCAAAAAACTGCAAAGAGAATGAAAAACACGATCAAAATTCTATGCATAAAGTTTCGATTCTTTAAACACTTGATAAGTTCCTTGGATGCGTTGAAATGTTACTCTAGAATCGAGAAGTTCACTACGTTCCCAACTACCATCTAGAAGTAACTTTCAAAGTATCCCTCTTACTTATCTCAAGTAAAAAGAAATGATACCCGTATGGTACCAGCAGCGGAAAAATATTTTTGAAAAACATATCTTTCAAAATGGAATAGGTGAGAGTTTGCGCAAAGAATTTTAGCGCAACAATTGCCAAGCCACGAGACCTGTTCTACACACCCATGTGTTAGATAACCATGGCCGGATCGTGGTAGGACTTGGAATTCTAAATTGCGCTATCCCGATTAAGGATGGGACATAACCTATTTGAAAACACCTTTTTCAAAAAATTTGAAATACATTGGCTAATCTCCGTAGAGTAGAGCACAACGTCATAAGTACATTGGCTAATCTCTGTAGAATAGAGCACAATGACATGGCTAATCTCGCATGAAGTAGAGCATTACGGCTAATCTTCAAGGAGTAGAGCACTATGGCTAATCTCTCATGAAGTAGAGCACTACGGCTAATCTTCAAGGAGTAGATCCTTTATACACCCCGTATGGGCTAGTCGGCACGTTCGAGTTTGACCAAGGCCTTTTGTCACCCCGTATGGGTCAGTCGGCAAGTTCACGATCGACCAAGACCTTCTGCCGGATTGGTCGACCAAAACAACCAAATTGGTCGACCAATTATTTGGTCTGCAACTTCTCCCGGCCAGGGCATCTGCCCTGGCCGAGGCTTGGCCAAGGGCCGGCCAGGGCATCTGCCCTGGCCGGCCAGGGGCCCTGGCCCCTCGGCCAGGGCTTCTGCCCTGGCCGAGGCCGGCCAGGGCCGGCCTGGCCTTGGCCGGCCACTGCCGGCCTGGTCATGGCCGGCCATGGCTTGGCCATGGCCGGTCATGGCCAAGGCCATTTTGGCATTGGCCGGCCATGGCCCCTTTGGCCATGGCCGGCCACCCCCTTTGAATGGGGTTGCCGCACACCCCGTCGGAGGGGTGGCCGTGGTGGTTATTGGCCGTAGCCAACCCCCTCCGCATGGGGAGGGGGGTGCATGGCCTTCATAGCCCATTTGGCCATGGTGCACATGCACTAAAATTCATATTCCCCGATGGGAATAACCACCACCTTCTTCCTTGATGAAGTACCCGTTCGTCGATGAAGCACCCGTTCGACGAGAAAATGGTTATTTTCTAATGGCCGTGTGCCAAAAAAGAAAAATAACATACTACGTGAACGGTCGGTTCTTCCCGTCACGGAGAGTTCCTACCATATCCGTAATGATAGGAGACCCTAACGTGAAAAGAACAACCGCTGCGTTCTCTCCGTCACGAAGTGTTCTTACCATATCCGTAATGGTAGGATACCCATTCGTGAAAAAGACAACGACTCGGTCATAGTTTCGACGGGACGACGGTTTGACTGGGGCGAATCCGTATGGCTTTGATACCAATGTTGGATCCTGTCAAAACAGCATTAGGATCGATAAATAAAGTTGAGACTTACGCTTGCGTATGCGGCACGGTAGTCTCGGAACTTTGCCTTCGGATTCGCCCCGACGGATCGAGTCTTCTCACGAACGGAGTAAGGCTACTAAATCCACAATCTAAATCTCTACTTTTAGATTTAAGAACTTGGATAAAGAGAGAGGAAGGATTTCGGCAGAGCTTCGCTAGAATGAAATACATGCAAGAATGCCATACAAAAGTGTAAGGAAATGGCTTACCCTTGGGTCTTATTTATAGCCCCCAAGGTAGTTATTTTAGGAGTAATTGTTCCTTAGGAACAATTTAACTAAGGTGTACCATGATACATGGCACATTATAAGCTTAAGTTGTACCATATGCATGGTACAACATAAGCTTAAGATATTACCCCTTTATTAGCCATATGTCGCATGCACTTATGCATATATAATGCGACTTTCCCATCAATCTAGAGATCCTCTCCGCAAGGGAACATATTCCCTTTGCACACGACTTCGTGTACGCGACGTTCGAGGTCCGTATTCCCTCGTACATCCCCTACAAGGGTGTACTAATGTCTTCCATATCCAACACTCCGGGCCTCTTGAACTGCACAGGCTGGTTGGGCCCGTGCCCCGGTCTCACCACTGCTCTGGCCTGCTCCATAGGCCTCTTTCCAGTGCCAGAAATCTGTCCCCTCTTCTGATTCACAATCCTCTCCTGCCTCTTCGCCGTAATCAGAACCTTCTGGTAAGTCTCCGCATCAGAAGAAGTGACATAGCTCTGCAGATCCAACGAAAGCCCCTACAGAAACCACTGGGCTCTCTCCTCAGCATCCTACACCATCTTTGGTGCAAAACGACTCAGCCTCGTAAATTCCTGGTGGTACTGATCCACCGTCAAATTCCACTGCTTCAAGTCAATGAAACGCTGAGCCATCTCCCTCCTGGCGGACTTAGGAAAATATTTCTCATCAAACCTGGACTTGAAGGTAGTCCAAGAAATCGGCTCCTCCAGCAACTCCTCCTCGGCATCCCACCAGTTCCGCGCGTTGTCCTTCAGCTGCCGCTTCGCCAGATCAACCCACCCAGTCGGGTCGACCTTCGACATCTTCAGATTGTCTTCCATGTTCTTGGTCCACTCATCTGCAGCCAGGGGTCCCTCGGTCCCATTGAAGTAAGCGGGACCCAGCTCCCGAAATTGCTTCGCTCCGGGCTCAAAGCGAGGGACATTCTGGACAGGCTGCGCTGCTCGAGCAGGCGGAACATTCTGGGCATTCTGGAGCATGCCCTGCTGCACCTGCATCATCTGATGCATCATCCGCATGATCTCTCCATTGGTGGGCTCCCGATCCAGCTCCTCGTCGCGAGGGGGTACACTACCACCAGCACGGGTATTCCGTCTCCCAGCCATCTATTGACACAGGAAAACGAAACAAATCAGACTCTTTGCCTAAGGCACGGTGTTGAATTTTGTTTATTGGACTTTCTATAATTCTTATTGTTATTCTGATTAAGTCACAGTTACAGAAAATAGGAGTGACCTGCATGGGCCACCAAAGAAACCTGTCATGCCCCGCTTCCCAAAAACATGGAGGCGAAGCGTGAGAAGGTCCGCATGAACTTGAAGCTGCAAAGCCGCAAGTCCGATAAGCGTCAAATAAAACGAAGTAGCAGGTCCATGTAATGTGATTCAGAACAACAATAACAATAATAGGAAAAAGACAGACAATAATATAACATTATTCCAACTCATAGTCCAACAAAAAGTCCAACAACCAGAAATGCCACCAGGCAACAAAAGAGTCAAAAGTAAAAGGCCTAGCATGGCCAACAGAGTCTAACAAAACGGTGCTACTCACCGACAACCACAGCTAACAAAGAAAAGTACGGGAGGTCTCTAAGATTGATCACCGGTGTCCTCGTACACCACGTCACCTGCAGGTTCGGGCACGAACTCCACGAACTCGTCACCCTCCGCAACTGTCTCTGGCTCAGCAACTAACATGCGTCACCCAAAGAGAAGGGGCACATGTCAGCAAGTCTAAAAAGACTTGTGCAAGGAAACTATAAGAGTAAAGCAACCTAACAGTTCTAAAGTAAAGTATGACATGGATATAAAATGATAAAAGACATGGCATGGCAAGTAAACAAGTAAAAGACAAGTACTTGAATTGTAATCACGTCGTGCACAGAGATTCCGTCCTTTGGCTAGAGTGGCTGTACGGGCCAACTCTTACACTCAAGTGACCGTTTATCCCTACCCCTCCACGTGTGTCGAGCCAGGGCATTACCCCCGAACACGGAATGCTCGCTTCTGGATCACGAGCCAGGAAGTGTTTTAACACGGATGGCGTAGGGTTATGCCCGCATAACGGGTGCCTAGCAGGTAACACGGAAACATGGATTGTACAAGTAGTGTAGCGTGTGCTACGATGCAAGTTTAACTAGGATGACATGTACGATGCAATGCATGGCAGTTAACAATTCAAATGCGTACAGTTAAGAAATTTAAACATGACAGATATCATTACATAACTGATATGGCAAGGTGTCGGATCTAGCTTCGTTGTCAAGCTAGATCACAAAGTTGCGCCTAGATCGCTATCATTTCACGATCTAGTCTCTTTCACGCTAGTACGAGAAATTGGCCTAAAGACATGGCCTAAAGAAAAGTTGGCAAGTTTCACTTGCCTGATTTCGGTGATGTCGGATGACGTGGATTCGTCTCGACAAACGATACGTTATGGGACGACTGGTGCTCTGTTTGATTAAAAAATAAGGACTCTGAATTAGTACTCCATCATAGCTAACTGATTAGTTATTTTATTTAGGTCCTCTAACCTAGGGAGATTCACTTCATATTATTAATGATACTAACACACTAAAAAAACATGTGTGTAATAACCTACCTCTTATCAATCTTGGGCACAAGGTATTATAGTGTTCCTATAAAGTTACTGTTCATGTAAGACTTCCAGCATCAAAACAAAGCTTTAAGGGTCCTCAAGTACAAGAGTGGGGCTGCAACATGTGTACTACCCTATATAGCATATAAATTATCTATAAGAAGCCATGGCATCATGTTTCAAATGGCAACACTACTCTTTCATGTATACAGCAAGTTCTTTAAAACATTTCTTATCAAGTGTATAACAGAGGAGATAACTCAAGTTGGGTTCATATGCACAAAAACCTAAGCACATCATCTACCTACCTGATGATCCACAAACATCAAAAGTATTCTTATAAAACCCTCACATCTTGCAACCAACCCATCTAAATATTTAAAATCTTAACATCATGCTACTAAAAACCATCTGTAAACTAATTTAATCCTAACAAATTTTAAAACCTATAACAGCAACTGATTTTGTTTACAGGTGAACTAACCCAATACAAAAGAAAAGAGTTTAAACCCTAACAAATTTACATCATCATCTAATAAATCATTCTCCATTTCAATAAATCTTCACAGAAGAGAAAACTAACAGCAGGAATCCAATCTTACTATAAGCTAACAGCAATTAACCATCTTAACACAAACATTAACCAACATCTGAAATTATAAACCTAACCCTAAAAAACAATATTCATCACTAACCTCTAACTCAAGGCTGCGGGTGCAGGTGGGCTCGAGGGAGGCTGAGGCGCTTGGGGTGTGCTCCGGCGATCAACAGGAGCCCACGGCGGCGATGGGTGGCTGCGGCGGCAGCGGCGGCGGCGGCCTGCTGCTGCTGCTGCTGCGCTTTCAGGCGGGTCGGGGCGTTTTAGCGGCGGTTTCCGGTAGGCTACGGCGGGGTAACAGAAGGAGGAAGGTCGGGGATGTTAAGAGGGGGTCGGCGGCGGTAGGGTTTGGCCGGAGGAAGGCAAGAACGGCGGGTCTAGGGTATTTGCGTGAGTGAGGGAGATGGCTTAGGGCCGGCGCATGGGGTTTTCTCTTTTGGGTTGCTGTGAAACCTAGGTCTTAGGTTTATTATTAATAGGAGAGGGAGCACGTGATGTAGGTTGAAGGCTAGGGTGTGGGCTTGATCACTCCATATTTTACACCTTTTTTCCGTGTATTTGCATGCCATTTAGATCGCCCAAATCATGTTTTTCACGATATATCGACGATATTGCGATGCTTTTCACGATTTGTTGTTTTTGTCGCATTTCAGGTGATTTGGCGCGATTTGGAGTGATCTCGAGACACGCTTACTCTAGACGGCCACCGACGACCTCCCCGAGGGATATTTTGCTGTTGGAGAGGAGCGGAAGAAGAATGGATGTCGCAGGAGCGACGAGGAGGCCAAAACAATCAGATTGGGCATCTTTTATGTTCCACTCGGCCGAATGGAGGAGCCACTCGGCCGACCAGCGAGACACTGCTCGGCCGACCCGTTCAGACACGATTTCCATGTGTACTCGGCCGAGCGACGGAGACCACATCGGCCGAGTGAATATACCACGTCCGCCCGAGTGGCGCCCAGACGAAGGCCCTCAAAGATATCGAAGTTACTGTTTTTCGGCCACCTGAGCTTCAGAAGACCCACTCGGCCGAGTGGTAAACCACGTCCGCCCGAGTGCAGTGAAGCCCTCGGCCGAGTGACGACAACTCACTCGGCCGAGCCGCCTCCAAACTGAAGACCCTTGAAGCCCCCGACTTACTGGAAAATGACAGGGTTTTCACTCGGCCGAGCGACTCTTGTCACTCGGCCGAGTGCGATGCGCTGCCTGTAGCGAAATTTGCGGAAAACAGGCTGTGCAGGGGCGTTTTGGTCAGGATTTTTGGACGATTTTTGGGGCTATTTAAGCCCTGTTTTTACCCTAGTTTTAGGAGCCATCTCTTAGATTTTTGCAGTTTTTTGGAGATTACTTTTTAGCTTTATTATTTGTGATTGGAGAAGAGAAAAACTTGGATTTTTGTTGGATTAATTGAAGAACTACTTTGGTTTGCATCTCTCTTCCCCAAAAACTCTATTTTTATTGTTTATATCATTGTTGTGATGAATTCCATTGTCTATTTCATTGATTATTTTTGTGCTATTGCTATGGTTTGTGAGTAGTCTCCACGTCTTGGGGCGTGGGGATGAACCCTACAAGCCCAATTTCGTATTTGTGATAAATCGGTAGAAATTGTACTAGAATCAATAATTAGAGATTAGATTGGGATCGAATCACTACGGATAGCTAGGTATTCATATCAATTGGGATTTGCAAGAGATTGGATCCCAATTTGATAGGAAGCCCTAGAAATCCGAATTGGGTTGGAGTCGGATTTTCGAAGTATCGGTTTGCAAGAGATTGGACCGATACTAGGATCTCCGGTTGCAATTCCGTGCCGATACCCGTTTGCAAGAGATTGGACGGGTAGGAACTATCCTAATTTAGATTGTGGACCAAGTTTGCAAGAGATTGGGCTCGGTGCGCAATTGGACGATGATGTTGATCCTAATGCTAGCTTTCCTAGGCTAGGGTTTGCAAGAGATTGGACCCGACCCTAGGATAGCTATAGACCGGCAACAGCGCGAGAGCATGAGCTTGGTTCCACACTTAGTTGCAACTAGTTCATCCAAATTCTCATTCTAGCAATTTTGATACCGACGAACCACATTTATGAAATACGGTGAGTAGCGGGGATTCCCCATTCCCTAGACGTTCTTTATTTGATTTGATATTTCGCACATTTGTCTGACGGTTGTGACAGGATCGCCCAAGGTAATTCTCTCTATTCTTAAATAGCCAGGTTGATTAGGAGCAAGAACGGTCATTCGTCCTCCCTGTGTTCGATACCCGCTCGCCGCTATACCGTGCGCTTGCGGTAAAACTACAACCGTTCTTTGGGTGTACATCCCGGAGCGATCAAGTTTTTGGCGCCGTTGCCGGGGAGGCGATTGCTTTTGATTCTTTTTCACCCTAGCTATTTCTTTCTTTTATTTTATTTTTTTTATTACCATTATTATTTCCCCTACTATTCTTACCTAACCCTTCCACGGTACTAATCATCTCTTTGAAACTCTGTTTTCCCTGTGCATGTACACGAGATCTACGGCGGACCCCGAAGCCTTATTATTCGATCCCGAGATCGAACGTACCGCGCGGAGACTTAGAGCGGAAAGGAGACAATATCCGGAAGGGCGGTTTATGACCAACCCAGAAACTCCCGAAGAATTGGCGGCGAGGATGGCGAGAATAATTTCTATTCGCGATAGGCTTCGGCCTAAGACCTCTTCTACTACGTCATCCATTGCCGTGCCGGAGTTGGCGGCCGACAAGAACTTCGAGCTAAAGACGGGATTGGTGGTTTTGATGCAACAAGACCCATTTCATGGGAACGCTCATGAGAACCCCCACTACCACATCCAATCATTCTTGTCGAAGTGCGCCACTTTCCAAATGCCGGGGGTCCCCATCGATGCCATCAGACTGCGCCTCTTCCCCTTCACGCTAAAGGACAAAGCACTCTATTGGCTGAGGACGCAAGCTGACGGAGTTTTCACCTCTTGGGACGGGTTGGCGGATGCATTCATTGACAAATTCTATCCACCATCCAAGACGGTGAAGATTCGGAGCGCTCTCATGTCCTTCAAGCAAGGACCACATGAGACACTCTATGAAGCTTGGGAGCGATTTAAGGATTTGCAGCACCAATGCCCGCACCACAGTATAGAGGATTGGGAGCTAGTTCATAGCTTCTACAACGGTCTCCAACCGGGGACCAAACAAATTATAGATGCCGTGGCGAATGGTGCAATCTTGTCAAAGACTCCCGAGGAAGCCACGGCCCTAATTGAGGAGATGGCCTCAAATAACCAACAATGGGGCGATGAGCGAGGACACTCCACATCCTCCTTAAAGCCAACTAGCATCTACGAGGCAAAGGCCGTAGCGGAGCTCACGAGCAAATTCGATTCTCTCCATAAGGTGGTGGAGAGATTGGAGAAATTTATCACGGAGCCCCAAGGAAGCCCATCCACCTCCGCACCGACCAACCAAATGTGTGATTGGCAAGACCAATCTCAAGTCATATACTCGGGAGGAGAGCAAGGAGAAGGATCCTTGGAGCAAGTACAATATGTTGCGGGGAACCAAGGGTATTGGTCCAATCCGGCCGCAAGAAATCATCCGGGATTCTCCTACGCCAACAATGAAGGAGCTTTGAACCCGCCACAACAACCGCCTAATCAAGCTCGACCACCACCACCCCAACAACAATACTATCCGCCGAGGGAGCCTCCACAACAAAACTTCCAACCAAAGCAACAAGTTCCACCTTATAGGCCTCCCGGATACAACCAAGGGTGGAGGAATCAAAATCAAAACCCTCCACAAGCTCCACAACGATCCGATTTCGAAACTAGAGTGGAGGCGTTCATGGTCGAGCAAAACAAGGTGAATGCTACTTTGAAGGCGGGGCAAGAATCTCTTAATACCGTAGTGGCTCAAATATCGGAGCAATTGGCGTTGCTCAATCGGAACACTCAAAGATTGCCGGCGCAACCGGAGCAAAACCCACGGGGCAACACGGGCCACATCAATGCCGTAGTTGCCGTTACTACTAGAGGCGGGAAGGACACCACCCCCGCTATGATTCCTACCGAGGAGGCCGTGGAGGAAAGCTTGGAGCCGGTTGAGCCGGTAGTTGAGATTGAAAAGGAGAAGGAGCCACAAGACAAGGAGAAATCTAGGGCGGAGCTATTAATTGAGGAGAGACGCTTCATGCCACCGGTCCCATTCCCCCAAAGACTAGCGAAAGTGAAAATGGAGAAAAGGCTAGCGAAATTCCTCGAGTATCTAAGAGGAGTTAGCCTAAATATTCCCTTCCTTGACGCCATCATCGAGATCCCCACATATGCCAAATTCTTGAAGGACTTGATTTCGGGGAGAAAGAGGAAGGAGAAGATCATGCTAGCCGAGGAGGGCTCTTGGTTCACCAAGAGAGAAAAGGAGCCGGAAAAATTTAAAGATCCGGGGAGTTTTCGGATTCCTTGCACTTTGGGCGGCGTGCCTCTTCAAAAGGCGTTGGTCGATCTTGGGGCTAGTGTGAGTCTCAAGCCCCTCTCCATGTTCTTAAAGCTTAACACCGGGACAAAGTTGAAACCCACCGACATGCGCATTCAATTAGCCGATGGCCGGATAACAAGGCCGGTGGGGATTGCCGAAGACATCCCACTTCAAGTCCCGGGTGGAATATGCTTGCCATGTGACTTCGTCATCATGGACGTTAAGGAAGAGGGAGACACCTCATTGATACTTGGACGCCCATTCCTCGCCACAGCCGGAGTCATCGTCGATGTGCGCGAAGGTACCTTAACCTTAAACGTCGGAAACATCGAGGTGGAGCTCCACATTCCCAAGGCAATGATGCACATGCCTTACCATGAGGAGCTTGATTATATGGACCTCCTCGATGAGGTGATAGAGGAGATGATTCCTCACTCAATTGGCGCCCTTTTTGATGAAGAATTTGAAGAAGGCCCGGATTTAGGCCATGAAGACAATAATGATGATTCCCCCGACCTCTCCACTGTAGTTGATGAAGGCGACACTGATGTCGCAAGGATTCGAGAGCTCTGCAAGCTCTCGAAATCAAAGTCTCCAAAGAAAGCTCGGCCGGTACGGAAATCGGCATCGCCGGTTAAGCCGTTGACCGGGGCAAATGCTAGCTTGGGGGAGCCTCCCCCAACACAATTCGAGACAAGAGACCTCCGAGGGAGAACGCTACGCCGCCACGTCCAAATCCAAGCGCGCTCCCCGGGAAGTTTGACGGGTGCATCTCATATGCACCAAACATCCCGCATTGATTGAAAATTATAGGGGGTCGAGCTCACGACCTAAAACGAGCGCTTGTCGGGAGGCAACCCGACGGTTTTTGCTTTATTTTTACTTTTTCTTTATTTTCGTTTTAGAGATTTTTAGTGTTTTGAGTCATTCGACCAAAAATTTTGTGATAACGGGTCCTATTTTTCTTAACAGGAGAGGAGATAGGTAGATCCATCATGAGGAGGATGAACGAGACGACGAGGAGCACCCCAAGAAGGTGTTCGACGCTTAGGAGGAGCATGAAATCGACTGGAGGAAGAAAGACGGAGTTTAGAGCCCAAACGAAGACAAACAGCAGAATACAGGCTCACTCGGCCGAGTATACTAGTCACTCGGCCGAGTCCAGAAGTTCGTCCGGCCGAGCCGCTCACGAACGAGGGAAGTCTGCTGTACCCAACTCTCTGTCTAATTTCCTCATTTCATTAGAACTGCTACTCGGCCGAGTCTATATTCTCACTCGGCCGAGTAAAACGGATACCCTCCTAGGGCGAGTCATGCCGAGTAGCTTGAGTCACTCGGCCGAATGGACTTACTCCACTCGGCCGAGGCTGGCAGAGCCACTCGGCCGAAGCGATATCGGGGAGAAATTTTTATTTGCCTCGCTCGGCCGAGTGAGCACGTCACTCGGCCGAGTCGTAACTTTTCTATATATAAGCGGCGAAGGGGGCGCGGAATTCGAAAACGCAAATCCCCAATTCTCGCCCGTGCCCCTTCAGCTCCCACGCCCGATTCCCCCTCGCTCGACCCTCACTCGCCCGACCGCCGCTGCCCCGTCGCCGCTCGGCCCCGCCACCGTCGGCCGAGCTCGCCGACGCCTCGCCCGAGTCGCCGCCGGCGGCGCACCGCCCGGTCACCTCCGGTTCGCTTGTTTTCACCATTTTCTCCTCTTTTTGCGTAGTTTTTGAGGATCCGTGTATTAATCGAACCCCTAACCCGAATCAATTCCCATATCTATCTGTTATACCACTATTGCTCCATACATTTTGATTATTACTCGCTGATATCGCTTTTCCACGCGCAGGTTGCTTTTTGGAGCCTAGGGGAGCTCAGGGGAGCTTCTACGGGCTGCTCAGGACTACGTGGAGGCGCGGACTTCGCACGCTTCCACTGCTTAGCACTCGCGGTGTGTTTGGGTATACTCTTTCCATTCTTTGTGCACACGTCGCACTTTTCACTTTTCGGCACGCGCTCGGGGCCAATATGCCGCCCCGGACACGGTCGCGGTCGACGAGAGCTTCCGCTAAGCGGAAGCGGTCGGACGAGCCCGGCCCCTCCCACTTGGTGGAGGAATCTCCTCCGCCTTCCCCCACACACGCCGTCCACCCAGCACAGCCTGCAGGCCCCGCACACCCCGCACAGCCTGCAGTGCACCCACAGCCCGCACAGCCTCTCCCTGCCGATCCACAGCCACCACCACTGGCTCCACTGGTCGGGGCCGCTCGGGATTACGTTCCGAGACGACGCACACCGCACCGTCTTCGAGCGTATCTCCCAGCGCTCGATCGTACCCTCCAGGTTCGCACACCTCGCTGACCTAGGACGCCTGGGGGTACTTGAGGGGATGCTCACGTTGTACGACAACGTGGGCTGGCGAGATTTTTTCCAGGTGTCGGCGGATACTTTTACCCGCCCGACACTTGAGGTTTTGAGTTCGATCGCCCGGACCAATGAGGGATGCTCATTTAGGTTCATGGATCGAGAGTGCCAGGTCACTCTCGATATGATGAGAGCGTTCTTCTCATGGCCCGCAGTCCCCGGAGCCGATCGCGGTTACGGCCCTACCCACATCCCCCACCTTCTTTCGACGCCCGTGCCTTCTGGGCACGTATCACAGGCCACCACGCCGCCTTTGACCCTAGTAGGGCCAAGGCCTCGGCCATTGTCCACCCCTGCCTACGTATTGCCCAGCGCCTTATGGCGACCACCTTTTTGGCCAGATATGAGCCGGGCACGATGTCTACGCCAGAGCTTTACATGCTCTACGCGATGACACGTCCCAGAGCTCTATCTAGGGATGGAGATGAGCTTGTCCCCGCCGTCGTGATCGACATTGCGGCTTGGTTTTTAGATCGTATCATTGTGTCGGTGGGCGCTCGCTCACCGATATGCTGCGGCGGTCTGATCACCCTGCTTACCATGATGACCGGCGAGGACTTACCTGACGACCTGCGACGCGTTCCGGGCCCCACTTCCTTGTCGATAGACGTTATGGCCCGGATGAAGATGCTGCGTCCGCATGGTGAGCGTCACTGGGTCTGGTTGCACGGCCCTTTCGGTGCCGACTACATGATTCTCCCGAGCCCAGCTCGGACCCAGATTGCACCGGCCCACGTTGACTGGCTCCCAGCGATGGATGTCCTCATCCCCGCTGCGTACGTGCTCGAGGCCGAGGAGGCCGAGCAGGCCCACGCTGCCCACGCTGCCCACGCTGCTCCCGTAGACCCTGCTGCACACCCTACCGAGCCCTGCTGCCGACCCCCGTCGACCCTGTGGCCCCTCAGCCTGTTCCTGACGTTTCCACTGCTCCTGACACTTCTGTCCCCACCTCTGTCAGTGTCGAGAGTACTTTTGCTGAGCCCATTTCCACCACTGTCACCACTTCCGAGGCTGTCCCCACCACTCCCGCTGCCACCTCTGGCCCTCTGTCCGTGGAGCCTCTTTGCTCCGCACTCCCCGAGCGCCCGCCGACCTTTGTCGAGAGTGGAGCGCCCTCGTTTGCCGCGGTCGTGGAGACCATGGCTAGCATGATCTCCGCTGGGATTGCACCTTTTGGTCCACACAGTTCCGCCCCAGCGGTCGAGTCCTCTGTCTCCACTGCCGCCGTATTCTCCGAGAGTGTCGTGGCGTCTGTCCACACTTCTGGGCCGCTGACCTCTCTTGCCACCTCGTTGCCTCTTTTGCACGCTTCCTTTGCTGCCACTGCCTCTACTTCTCACCAGCCGGTGTCCCGGCCTCACACTGAGGCCAGGCCCACATTTGCTGGCGCGGCACCTTTTGTCCCCTTCCCTGCTGAGCCCGTTACATACTCCACTCGCGTACGCCAGCCCCGCCCCGCGCAGCCTAGACCGGTGCGTCCCTCTGCACCACCCCCCCGCCCGACACTGTACTGCAGAGCATACGTGCTCTTGAGTTGGCGGTGAGTGGTCTTAGATCTGACCTTAGGACCCTGTCCTCCACCGTCTCTACGATTGCTGGACGCTTTGACCTGATCCCTCAGATCCACTACTGCCTGACACAGATCTTAGAGCGTCTTCCGCGCGTACCCCCACCCACCCAGCAGGTTCCCACTCACACTGCCACACACACTAGACCTGCTTCCACTTCCACGCCCACCCCAGCTCAGCAGCCGACACCACCACCACCACCTCCGCCTCAGGATGGAGACGGCGCAGCACCACCTTCCTAGGCACCCTTGATGCCATCGATTCCTTTTGCCGTTGTGCTGCCCGTTTCTGCTGGGTCCTGATGCCTTTTTGTCCAACCCCCCCTCCCCTCATTTTTTTGGGATTCCCATTTGCCGTATCTTTATATATCTTTTTTGGGAGAGAGGGAGAGCTTTTGGTGACCCATTTATACTCGTATCACTCATATCTGTGCATGCATCATATCCGCATCATATTTTCATTTCTTTTTATTATCTTTTTTCTTTCCATCATGCATGCATCCTCACTTGCCCCTCTCATTACTTGTCTCTCTGTGTGCCACACTTTGCACATTGAGGACACTGTGCAGTTTAGCTTGGGGGAGTGAGTTCTCACGTTCTTTTTCGATTTGCCACCTTTATTTTTAGTTTTTTCACACCGTTTCTTTTCACTTTTGCACTCATTTTTCTTTATTTTCTTTCATTTTGCCATGCATCACGTTTTTCTTATTTCTCTGTGTGCCGCATTGCATAGTTTTATTTTTCTTATCTTTATTTCTTTCCTTTTTCATCTCATGCTAGAGATGAATTTTCTGTGATGATGTCTACGTGGAGTTAGCTTATTCTATATGCATGCTATATTTGTCATGTCTTAAATTTTATTTCTGATATCATATGCTATGACTTGCTTTGCATTTAGAATAGTAACCCACACTTTTCCCACGTGAAAATGGATGAAGTTTTATCATTAGCTGAGCCTGAATATTCATATGTATGCTATCACAGAAAACACACCAAGATTCACGCATTGAATGCCTATATCTGGAGTACTGATTTCTTTTCCTTTATCACTTCTATATGCATGAATTGTACACTTCACTACGGGATGATTGAATGATGTTAGCTATGATATATCTGGATTAGTTAGCTTTTTTTTGTGATCGAAACTGAGTAGATTAGATTACCCTGCTGAAGTTGTCGTGCATGTCTTATAGAGTGAACCGAGAGTTATATATGTTTCTTTCTCCACAAATCTTGAACATCATTTCTCTACTTTTAAAAAAATCATTGGTGAATCTCCCCTTAGTGATTCTATTTTATGGCATTTCCCCCGCTATTAATTCCTAGCTCCAAATCCCTTCTTCTAAAAAAATGTATATATAATAAAAGAGAGAAAAACATTCTTGTATATCATTATCTCTCTCTGAGTTGGGATCATTGAGTATATATTGCTTATAAAAAAAGAAAAAAAAGAGAAAAGAGGAAAAATCCTCAATAAAAGATCCCATCTCACTTTCTTTCTTCCTTCTTTCTCTTCTTTGCTTTTGGAGCTATATAAAAATGGGGATGTAAAATTTTTGTGCCACCACGCTTATAGATAAGCTTGGGGGAGGGGATC
>CM061138.1:128695595-128728095 GCA_030789695.1 Scilla litardierei
TACGCTTCATCCCATGCCACCAATAATGCTGTCACAGGTCGCGATACATCTTTGTCACGCCTGGATGAATGGAATAAGGGGAGCTATGGGCCTCCTTAAGCAATTCCTCTCGGATAGTACCAGCCGGCACACATAGCCGAGTCCCAAATCTAAGAGAGCCATCTTCGTGAATACGGAAATCGGTTCGAAGTCCGGCCTCTACCTGTTCTCGTATCCTCTTTAGCGTTTCATCTCCTGACTGTGCGGCCTTGATTCGGTCCACCAGATCGGACTGGACTTGCAAACCCAACATGGTTGCTTTAACACCTGGAAAAACAACCTCTACCTCCATTTGTCGCAGTGCCCACTGGAGCTAAGGCTGAGAGGTCAATATCATCACAGCAGGATATCTACTGAGTGCATCAGGGACCACGTTTACCTTCCCAGGATGATACTGGAGATCGATGTCATATTCTGCCATCAGCTCGAGCCACCGACGTTGTCTCATATTGAGCTCCTTCTGGGTGAACACATACTTCAAACTCTTGTGGTCGGTGTACACCTTGACATGCTCCCCTAACAAATAGTGTCTCCACAGCTTTAGGGCAAAAATCACGGCTGCCAGCTCCAAGTCATGTGTAGGGTAGTTTAGCTCATGCACCCTCAAAAGTCTAGAGGCATAAGCTACCTCACGTCCATGCTGATGTAGGACACATCCAAGCCCTTTGCCAGAGGCATCACAGAAAATCTCAAATCCTCCAGAACAGTGTGGAATCGTCAGAACTGGCGCAGTAGTCAACCTTCTCTTCAACTCTTCAAATGCATGCTGACACTCCTCAGACCAGACATAAGCAACATCCTTCTTAGTCAGGTGAGTAAGTGGTGCCGAAATATTAGAGAAATCTTTGATGAACTTCCTGTAATAGCCAGCCAACCCCAAGAAACTCCTAATCTCTGAAACCATCCTGGGGACAGGCCATTTCTCCACTGCAGCCACCTTTTCTGGATCAACTAATATGCCTTCTCCTGAAACTATGTGCCACAGAAAAGCCACTTTAGACATCCAAAACTGGCACTTACTGTATTTAGCATATAACTAATGCTGCCTCAAAGTCTCCAGAACAATCCTCAGATGCTCTGCATGCTCTTCCTCATCTTTGGAATATATCAGGATATCATCAATGAAGACTACCACGAACTTGTCTAAATAGTCAAAGAATACCTGATTCATTAATCTCATGAAGGTAGCTGGAGCATTAGTCACACCAAAGGGCATCACCAGGAACTCATAATGTCCATAAGGGGTTCGAAAAGATGTCTTCGGAACATCGGACCCTCGAACCTTAATCTGGTGATAACCGCTCCGTAAGTCTAATTTTGAGTAGACTCGGGATCCACTAAGCTGATCAAAGAGGTCATCGATGCGGGGAAGTGGGTACTTGTCCTTTATTGTCACCTTGTTCAACTCTCTATAATCAATACACATCCTCCGGGATCCATCTTTATTATTGTCTAAAAGCACTGGTGCTCCCCAAGGTGACACGCTTGGCTGTATCAGTCCTCATTCTGATAGATCCATTAGTTGATTACGAAGCTCGGCCAACTCAGGTGGTGCCATCCGATAAGGAGCCTTCGCAATGGGTTACGTGCCTGGTATCAAATCAATGGTGAACTCCAATGATCGAACAGGAGGAAGTCCATAAATGTCATCAGGGAAGACATCGGGAAAGTCTCGCACGACTCTGGGTAAAACCGGCTCCGCCTCCATGGCCAACGCCAACACTTCCGCTTCCACTGGGGTCGCTCTAAATCTCACAGGTTCTAATGTGCAATTTCTACTTCTGAACTCAAACTCTGGATGATCGGGAATCTGGAAGACTACCCTCCTTAATTTGCAGTCAATAGTGGAACAAAACATCGCTAACCAGTCCATCCCAAACACCACTTCAAAGGTGGGCATCTCAATCACCAAGAAGTCAGCATATAACTCCCGACCACAAATTTCCACTGGACAACAACGGAGCCCTGAAGTACTCCTAATCACGCCACCCCATGTATAAATATTCCAACTACCCGTGAAGGAGTCTACCGGTATCGAATTTTTGTCCACAAATTCTCGGGACAGAAAACAGTGTGAAGCCCCAGAATCAAAAAGTGCTAAGGCAGGAAAAGATGCTACTTTAACCATACCTAGAAGCCAACAAGAAATCAAACCAATGCCTATCATAACTAGGCAACAAGTGATATAACGTAAAGTAAAGAGAGGGCTAGAACCATACCAGTGATAACCTGGCCTGAGTTTTCTGCCTCTACCACCGTCATCGTAAAGGCCTGGGACTTTGGAGCAGAATTTGTCTTCTTGTAGGCCTGTTGCTGAGGAGGCAAGGAAGGTCCTCTAGGGGCTGGTGTGCCTGGCCCAGCTGGTGCCGGAAGAGATGGCCACTGTGGACCAGGTGGAAGAGCTCGCGGCTGCATCGGTCTAGCATCCACGGGTGCTACCGGGGTCGGGTAGGCACCCTGCTGCGGGCAGTATCTGCTAATGTGTCCTCGACCACCACAAGCGAAGCATTGCCTAGCCCAAACACTACACTCCTTCTGCTCGTGACCAGTCTTGCCATAGAATTGGCATGTCGGACGTCTCTGTATCACTACAGGGGCTCCTGATCTCTTGAACTGGGCCGTCTGTACTGGATGAGATAATGCCTTCTGTGATCCTAAAGGTCGTCTGTCACCTATGGGCAATTTCCCTATGCTCCGCAAATGGATCTCATATAGTCTTGCCGCCTCAAGTACATCCTCCTGTGTGGCGAGTTTCTGTGTAGACATCGCCGCTCTATACTCCGGATCCAGCCCCATACGGAAGCGTCGAGCTTGGGTGGCATCGATCGAAACAAGCTTCGGGGCAAACTTGCTCAGCAAAGAAAACTCGGCGTCGTACTCGTCCATGCTCCACCGGCCCTGAGTCAACTGCTCAAAACGATGTCTGAGCTCATCCCATGCAATCTTTGGAAGAAATTTGGACTCAAAACGCTCTTTGAAAGTCTTCCAAGTGATAGGTCCTGTCAGGTGCCGCTCCTGGGCATCCCACCAATCTCGGGCCTGATGTGTCAGCTGTCTTTTTGCTGCATCAACCCAACTCTCCAACAGAAATCCGACAGCTGTGAGATCATCCTCCGTGCGCCGTAACCACTCATCAACCTCCAGGGCTGTCTCCTTGCCATAAAAAGTTCTCGACTTCATTGCCCTGAACTGCTTGAAGCCTGGGATCTTCTGACTCTGCATCTTGGCGAGCATCTCAGCCTGCTGACCCAGACTCGCCTGGAAACCAAGCAAAATCTTCTCCATCAAAGAGGGCTCAGCGTGCTCCATCTTTGATGAAGATATCCCGTTTCCACTGTCCATTCTGCAGAGAAAAAGACAGCACAAGTGGAATTAGTACCATATGTGACGGCATTAAAGTGTATTGGATGTATCATCATTTCGTATATCGCAGTGTGAGCGGACCTGCATGGGCCACTACTAAACCTGTCACGCCCCATTCTCACATATACCTATATGACATCCCATAGTGGGGAAAAGAGAGGATGGAGACTGACAAGCCGCGGTATTACACCAAGCGTGTAAGGTAAACACACAATAAGCAGGCCACTGCGTATGCTAGGATCATACATCACAGATATATAAAAGAAAGAAGCAACACACATGGCCATCACAAAGAGTACATATCCACAAAACCACATAACTAAAGAGCGTACCACACACCAGCGTCAAGTACAAGTGAACTGTCTCTAGTACATACATGAGAAGTGCTACAAGCCACCAACATATAACACAGCTACAAAAGACAACTCACTCCCCACTCAACCCAACTCATACTACAAGACACATCCCAAAAAGCGGTATTCCCAAACCCAAACCCATATCTAAGGAATCTCCTGTGGGAGACTCTGCTCTGGTGACCTCTGCTCAAGACCTGAAAAGTAAAATGAGCACGTCAAACGTGCACAGTAGGAAACTAACTAGGGCAGTGGAAAATCATTTAAGGTTATGAGTATAACGGCAATAATAGTAAACAACCAAGGTAAAATGTACAACACACGAGTGTGCAACAACAACACATATATGGTTCATTAGTTAATTGTTATTAGTGATTTTTGGAAGCCTGGGTATCACCTAAAGATAAGGGCCTGGACTTCACCCCAAATTTGGGGTGTACATAGCACACGACGCAGTGGACACGGGCACTATACGTCGGGCCTCTCAGCTCCCCCGTCCATGGCAGGAGTGAGGCGCCCCACATAATAACACAACCTCCGTGTGTTCCCTCCACTCCCGATAAAGGTGAGTAGGTGTAAGTATCGCATATCACATATCACTTTTCCCAACTTCTCAGTCCAGCCCCTTAAAGTTAAGTTATACCCAAACTTCCCCCAACCCCATTCCAGGATGCTCACCCGCCTTAGAGCAGATCGAGACATCCCAGTTAATATGTCATGTGTCATCATATTCAATGGCCATACACAAGTTTACAAAAGTATTATATGGCACAACATTTTTAATGGCTAATTTCCAGGTTTCTCCAACTGCAAACTCATTTGGGCATTTTATCGAACATATGGCGTTCGTCATGTAAATGAGAAGTGACACACAATCAAATTTTAGTAACAAATGGGATAACCAAACTTACATACATGCATCAACATCATACATGCATTTTGGGATGAAAAATTTACATTAACACATAAATCCAACTTCATCCAAAACATTCCAACATGCTGAAATGTGCAGAAATAGCTATAAAGTCGGCATTTTTCATCAATTTATCATATGCATTTGACAAAACTTACCGAATGAAAGTTGGAGATATACTAGTCCTGGATTTACAGATAAAATTTCAGACAAAATATGCAGTATATGATTTATAGTGAATTATTTAGTAAAGTGTGTCAAATCTGTTCTTCAGACAGATTTCTGGATCTGTTTTCAAGGCCAATTTTAAGCATGTTGGAGCCAGAATTACGACATATGAGCACTCTGATGAACATTTAGAAAAACTTCTTAGGTTTCCAACAAGACCAAAATCAACAAAATCCATAGAGTGTGCAGGTAGTAGTGCTCGTTTTGCTGAACTGTGTACATCTTGACAGAATTTCAGACATCTTGCAAATAATGAATTTTTGCTCCTACTTATTGAACTCAACATATGGCAAATTTTATATGAATTTGGGGTAGGACTTCAAGATCTACAGATACATATTTTTTTCAAAAATTAATTCCAACTACAGCAATAAAAATCGCTGTGTAAACACACCTACAGAATTCTGTTTTTCAGGAGAGAGTGATTTGCTAGGAGATACAAGGGAAAGATTGAATCTTTTAGGCTAAATCAAACATGATACATGGAATTAAGATCATAAACAACTTAAATAATATCCTAACATTCTCATATCCCTAAATGAAAATTCTCTAGCCATAGTTAGAATCCTACCTCAAGAAAGCTTCTCCCTTCCTTTCTTCTCCTTTTCTTCCTTTCTCCTTTCTTTCTCCTTGAAGTACCCTAGGGTTTTCTTCAATTTTGATGTAAAACTAGGGGTTTTGAGTGTTGATGAAATTAAAAAGGATAGAGGGGGAGTTCGGCCTGGTTGGGTGAGGGGAGAGGGGAGAATAAATTATGAAAAGAAAAGAAAAGAAGAGAAAAGAAGAAAGAAGAAGCTTAAAGAAGGACGTGGATAGATTCTAGCTCTAGAACCCTCTTTAAGATAAGCATGTTCATGCTAAAATGACTATAATACCCTTCCCAAATTACCCCTCAAGTTTCAAGTATTTTCAAGCTTGCCATTACTTTATACACACACAACAGCAGGATGTACGCACAGCAGTTTTAAGCCAAAAGACCGTTTTGCCCCTGGCCTTTCTAAAAATTTACGAGTATGCCATTAAACCCATCCCTTTTCACACTAGCCCCTAACACTCTAATCCACTCTTTCTAAATTTACAAGTTCGACATTTCTTTACACACCCACTTTTAATCTACACACACACTTCTACCCGTGTAGTCAAATGACCGAAATGCCCCTATATTTTTCACAAATTTACATGACTTCCACGAGCCACATTCACGCCATATCCCTCCTTATTAACTCATTATACTCTCTTTACTCGCGTGTAGAGGCTAACGTATCGGTCGCCGTATAGAGCTATACAGGCCATGACAAGTACCTCCGTAGATAAACACAAAACATGTCTGTGATTTTGCCGTGTGCGGATCTGAAAGATAACCTGCATCGGCATAACCAAGTAATTGGGGGAGGCACCTCTCTGGTAGTAAAGTCCCAGATCTATTGAACCCTGGAGGTAACGCAGCAGATGCTTTACTCCGTTCCAGTGGCGCTTTATAGGCGTTGCATTGTGTCTGGCTAGGAGAATAACTGCAAACGCTATATCGGGATGCGTACAGTTAGTCAGATATAGAAGTGCTCCAATGGCACTGAGGTAGGGTACTTCAGGACCCAGTATCTCCTCCCCCTCTTTCAGTGGCCGAAAGGGGGTCCTTATGTACATTTAGTGATCTTATGACCATAGGAGTACTTAAAGGATGACATTTATCCATATGAAACTTGCGTAGAAGTTTCTTTATATAATTTGATTGGTGTAATAGGATTTCACCTCGTAGGTGTTCAATTTGTAAGCCAAGACAATACTTTGTTAGGTCTTTCATTTTAAAAGTATGCTTTAGGCTTTCAGATATCTCATTGATCTCTGCGAGAGATCTTATGAGATTTAAGTCATCAACATATACTGCTATGATGACGAATCCTGATCCCATTCTTTTGATAAAGATACACGGGCAGACTTCATTTTTTGTGAATCCTTGCTATGCAAGGAAATCACTAAGTCTGTTATACCACATTTTGCCCGATTGATTTAGACCATATAATGATCTATGCAGCCTGACACAGAATACGTCTCGAGGTATCTCTTTCATCTCTGTGGGTAGTTTAAACCCATCAGGTAGTCTCATATAGATCTTTTTATCTATATCGCCATATAGATATACAGTCACAATGTCTATGAGCTGCATTTCTAGCTTTCCAGAGAAGTTAGGCTTATTAAAAAATCGGAATGTGTTCGCATCCATGACTGGGGAATATGTATCTTCATAATCAATCCCCGGTCTTTAGGAAAAACCATGGGCTACAAGGTGTGCCTTGTAGTGAACGATCACATTTTCTTCATTTCTTTTTCTTATGAAAACCCACTTATATGCCACAGGTTTTACACCTATTGGTGTTTGGACTACTGGTCCAAAGACTTCGCGTTTCAAGAGTGAGTCTAGCTCTACTCTTATTGCCTCGTCCCACTTTGGCCAATCATCTCTGTGTGTACATTCCGCTAAAGATCGTGGTTCGACGTCATCGTCGTATTTAGCGACGTGAACGGCAATAGCGAACGCAAAATCATCGTCGACGACTGTACTATGTCTGTCCAGTACCTCTCCAGTGCGTACAAAATTTAATGATGCTTCTCCTATTGTTTTCTTTGCAGTGGAAATAAGGAGGGGAGAAGTAGCTGGTCTGAGCTCAACATCCTGTGGAGGGATAATCTTATTTTCTCCAGGAATCTTCCTCTTTCGAGGAACTTTATCTTTTGAACCTGGTGGGTGTCCTCTTTTCAATTGAGATACAGCCAATTCTGCTGCTGGTGGATTGCATCCATCTTTGGGGATGTCAATCCTAGCCGACGTGTTAGCGGCAGGGACGTATGAACAGACAATCTTCTGGTTGTCCGTGAACTTATCTGGCAAAAGATGTACTGTATTCTGAATGTGAAGGATCTTCAAGATCTCATCTTCACACAGATTAGTACGCGGATCATATAGGGACAAAGACTTCTGGTCCCAAGTAATGGTCTCAGTAGCTTCAGGCTTCTTAGACTGTGTGCCTAGTTTAGGAAAAATTTTCTCATCGGATTCACAGTCAGCAAAACGTGCCTTAAATACGTCCCCTGTGAGGGGTTCCAGGTATCTGATAATAGAGGGTGAATCAAACCCAATATAGATAACTAGACGACGCTGAGGACCCATTTTGGTCCTCTCAGGTGGTGCTATTGGGAAATATACCGCACAACCAAACACTCTCAAATGAGAGATATCCGGAGGTGCACCATATGCAAGTTGCATCTGGGATAATGTATGACCTCCAAAGGGCCTTATCCTAATGAGTGATGCGGTATGTAAAGTAGCATGCCCCCAAGCATCTACAGGCAACTGGGATTGCATAAGTAATGGACGTGCAATCCATTGGAGTCTCTTTATAAGAGACTCTTCTAATCCATTCTGGGTGTGAACATGTGCTACTGGATGTTCAACTTCAATACCCGTTGCCCGGCAATAGTCTTCGAAGACCTGTGAAGTGAATTCGCCCGCTTTATCAAGACGTAGTTTCTTGACATGGTTATCGGGGAAATAAGCCCGCAACCTTATTATTTGTGCCAATAGATTTGGAAAAGCTAGGTTACGGGTGGACAAGAGGCATACATAAGAACATTTTGTGGATGCATCAATCAGTACCATGAAGTACCGAAATGGGCCACTTGCAGGGTGAATAGGCCCACAAATGTCACCATGAATTCTCTCAAGGAAGCCAGAGACTCTAATCCCACTTTCAGGAGGGATGGTCTCGTTATTAGTTTTCCCTTGAAACAAGGGGGACAAGGAAATTCACCCTTATGAAGAATCTTCATGTTCTTCAAATTATGTCCACGGGATTCAGTGATGATGTGTCGCATCATAGCTGATCCAGGGTGACCAAGTCTGTTGTGCCAGAGTTGGAACTCTGGCAATGATGGGCACGTCTGTTGTTCAGTCATATTGGCTTCTATTGGTTGAATGTATGTATAGTAGAGACCCGACGAGAGTCCCTTGAATCGTTCGCAGAAGGTCTTCTGGCCATCTTTTTGATGAGTTACATACAGATATTCAACTTTATTTTCCTCTCTGGTTTCTAAGTGATATCCGTTTAAACGAATTTCCTTGAAACTTACGAGATTCCTATTTGATTTAGGAGAGAATAATGCATTCTTTATTTGAAGTCTTGTGTTATTTGGGAGTAATATTATTGCTTCACCAGATCCTTCGATTATTTTGGACAGTCCTGAAATTGTGATAACAGGACCGTCATATTTATTTATGCTATTAAAATAGCAATGTTTGCAAAGGATTGTGTGCGTCGAGGCATTGTCCACTAGGCACTCATACTTAATCTATATAAGCAAAACGAAATTTTATTTAAGTAAATGTAAAATGACATTCAAATAAAATTTCGTACAAAAGCAAACTAAAGATGAAGCTACATGTAATTGTAAATGCATATATATAAAGATAGGGCTCAATCAAGCAGGTCGTCATTCTCGAAGTCTTTTGCAGTAAAATTCGTTTGCGGCTGAACAGCCGCCAAGTTTGTTTCTGGCAGAGACTTCTGGCTTGCCTGATACAGTTCCTGGAGGTGGCGAGGAGTGCGGCAGTTTCCGGACCAATGTCCAGTCATGCCACATCTATGGCATTTATCCTCCCAGTTCTTCTTAGGAATTGACACTTGATCAGTGTTCTTACGCTTTATTGTGAAGTTTCTCTTTCCATTATTGTTGTTGGTCTGGGGTGTTGCTCCGCGTGCTGGCCTCATTACAGCTTTCCTTTTGTTATTTCTAGCTTTCTTCTTGTTTTTCCACTTCTGGGGAGAAACATGGTGGGCTTCAAGGATAGGGGTAGTACCAGCAGGACGCAAATTATGAGTGGCAAGCAGTAAATCTCTATTCTGCTCTGTCCGAAGGAGGCAAGAGATCAGATCAGAGAACTTCGTGAAGTTATGTTCACGATACTGCTGCATGAGGATTGCATCTTTCTCGTGAAACGAGGTAAATGTCTTTTCCAACATGCGATGCTCAGTTACATCTTCACCGTACAACTTCAGGCGTGAGGTGATATTATGAAGTGCAGAGTTATACTCAGCAACAGACTTATAGTCCTAAAGTCTGAGGTTCTCCTACTCATAACTGGCACGTGATAATATTACATCAATTTTATGTTTATACCGTGCCTCCAGCACTGTCCATAACTTAATTTGGTCCTATACCGTTAGGTATTCGGCCTTTAAGGTCCGATCTATATGTCTCCTGATATAGATACTGTCTTTCGCCTTATCTACATCAGAGATAGTGGTAGGAGTGCTGCTATATGATTGGGCCGCTTCTGGGGCCTTACTAGCAGAAGCATTGGCTGCTGCTGGGGCAGATGAAGGAGCCAAAATTGAGCCAAAGAGGGCCATCGATCGCAAGTGGAACTTCAGGTCCACTCGCCAACTCAGGTAATTCTTTCCTGCAGCATCAAGAACCTCGAAATCGACGCTTGCCAATTTTGCCATTTATCTATGCAATTTAAAATAAGCATGAATTAATTAAAATGTAAATTCATGCATAAAGAATAAAATAAGTAAAATGTGGGGATAGGCCAGATACCAAAAAACGTACAAAAGTCCAAAGTCCGATTTACAGTTCATAAAGAAAAGAAAAATACAAGTTGGAAACCCAGAAGGGATCCCTATATTTTTCAAATTTCACCTCCGTCTTCATATGTTGGTACATCGGTTTTTGGCATTTATACATACAATCCTCACTTACAAATTCTCTCAAAAGAAAATAAAAGTGTAAGGAAATTAAAGGTATCAAACTGGCCGATCCCAAAAACACATTTTAACTTATATAAACATCCACGTAGTTTTTAAATATGATACAGGCACAAAGAAACAACTACACATATAACTCAAGCATATATAATATGGAAAAAGAAACTATAAAATATAATATTCTCTCAGACCACGGGGATACGTCATACACTGTTAGGTTAGATGACTAACGACAGAGCGGTCACTGGATCCTTAAGATAATTATATTTTGAAAAATCCTATTAATCCATAAATAATTAACAAAGCAAGAGAGATGTTTTATATAATATTAGCAATTTGCTTAACTTGGCTTCTGGCCCAAATAAATAGACAAATTAAGTTATTATTCTAATTTGGGCTGCAGGCCCATAAGCAGAATGAAAAATCATTTTAATTTGCAATTTAAATTATTTGGGCTTCTGGCCCAAATAAGCAGACAAAATAAATTATTGTTGTAATATGGACTACAGGCCCATAAGGATATTTAAACACATTTTAATTGTCACTTTTATGTACTGGGCTTCAGGCCCAATAAACAGCCCAACAAATTTATTAAACAGTTTTGGGCTGTAAAATTTAAAATCAAATTTAACTCAAACCAAAAAAACAAATTTTATGGTTGATGAATGCCAAAAACCCCCAACCCCTCATCTAACAGATTGTGTCACGTCCTCTCCCCTTATTTACGTAAAACAACTCCCCCTTGGTGTTGCCGATCAGAGGCCCCACGGTGGGGGGAGTCGAGTACAGAACCCCCCATCGGCGGGGGGGGGGGGGGGGGTAGTGTCGCTGATTAGACGGGGGGTGTGTCACCGAGAGGGGGGGGTGTCAATGATCAGAGGCCCCCCTTCGTGGGGGAGGCTCACGGAACCCCCCCTCCCCCGCTGTCGGGGGGGTGTGGGTGGGTGGGGGTGGGCGGCGCTGTGAACCCCCTTACCGTCGGGGAGGGGGAGTGAGGACGACAGCACCCCCCGCCCTCGGGGGGTGACGATGACAGAGGCCCCCCTTCGGGGGGGGGGGGGGGGGCGGCGCTGTGAACCCCCCGGTCGGGGGGGAGGACGACAGAGGCCCCCCTTCGGGAGGGGGGGCGCTGTGAACCTCCTCCTTCGGAGCGGGGGGGGGGGGGATTATCGCAGAGCCCCCCGGGGGGGGGGCGATCAAGACAGAGTCCTGGGGGGGATTCAAGGGTTTTTCTGGGCGCTTTTTTTAATTTTGATGATTATTAAGATGTAGCAGATTTATAAAGCCTCAAGAAAAGCTATGTAAAATCAGAGCTAACAATATTTTGTATGTATCTATGGGATCAAAAAAGTTATCTCTAGATCAAAAAATCTAGGGACGATCATAAGAGAAGAAATAAAAATCCGTAGATCGAAATCCCGCTCATGAATGCTTAGGAAACGCCGCAACGAAAACCGCAACGGATCGCCGCAGAAATAATTAGATTCCTTCGCGTAGAAGTTTGATTTAGAGGGGATTCAGAATAATTTTAGTGGCTCAAAATTTGTAGAAGACATGTGCTGATAACGTGTTAGAAAAACTAGAGAAAGAGTCACCATGGCAAGTAGCCATGGCTCTATATTTGTAATATCATAGGGCATGGGAAGAGACTCATAGTAACCAAATGTCCTCATTACTCCAATAAATGGGGAGTAATGGAGGGATAAGTGGTGGGAAGGCCAAAGGCCTCCCTCACTCACAACATTTTTTTCCTTTTTCCATCGACCAATTTTTTTAACTTAATCCGCGTATTACACCTCTTCTCTTCATCCTCCTGCCCCCACTTCCATGATGCTATCAGCCGCTCCTCTCTCTTTCTCCACCCTCTTCATTCCTCCCACATCCCTTGCAACATCGAAGCTACCGCTCCTGTCGCTGCATCCCCCCATAATTCATCCCCCATGATTCCTCCTCCCTCCACTCATAGTCTTTAAAGTCGTTGCTTCCATCGCTGCATCCCCACACTCCCTCCTCCTCCTCCTCTCCTCCTCCCCCGACCTCTAGCTGTCGTCCAAGTTATTTTTAATGGCAAACATGTAGATTTTGAATGACAAATGAAGGGTTAAAAGGAAAAAATTTCAAATTTCATAGTTGTAAATTTTGAATGTCAAACTTGTAAATAAATGGTCTGTGTAACTAGCAATTAGATCAGTAACATAGTAATTCCCTTATGTTGTTACCGTCAATATCTGTTTACTAACAACTAGATGAAGATATGTAACTTTGATTAATTGTACCGTTATTTCCTGTTAATTATGCGACTCAAAGGTGTCAGTGAAGAGGATTCTTCAATACAAAAAATATAAAAAACACTGAATAAATACACACACACACACACACACACATAGTTATGAATCATCATCTGGGGAAGGAACCCCCAGCTCTTTATTTATAGCATATAGAGGAGCATACATAGATAGGATACAGAAGATATGGGCCTATCTATAAGATAGCTGTGATCCTAACCAACTCTGGTAGTATCCATTCACAACACTCCCCCTTATCCAGCCATAGGTGTGGACTATGCTCATGAATACTTCAGGATTCTGCGCGTAGTAGGAGTCTCACATGGGGTGGATACTTCAAGATCCCGAGTTGGTGAGATTTGCCTCATTAAAACCTTTAGCTATGGGAAACCCTGTGGGAGAAACCATAGTTAAGGAAAAAGAGTACAGACGCTATCTAACTCCCCCTGATTTGTATAAGCGACTCTGCTCATGAACACTTCGGGATTCTTAGCTCACAAGGTGTGGATACTTCAAGATCCAGAGTTTATGTGATTTGTCTCGTTAAAACCTTTGGCTATGGAAAACCCTGTGGGAAAAATCATAGCTAAGGAAAAAGAGTACAAATTCCCTCAACTCCCCCTGATCTGTAAAAGCCCTTAGGCTTTTCGATCTCTTAGGCTTATCTCATCACTCCTATTTACAACATTCCAAAGATATACTCAGATTACAAATATTATCACCATTAAGCAGCTGCTGAATCCAAAAACTCTGGTGGGGTGTGCTAAGTTTTGTCGCCTCTGATGTGGTTTTAAGACTATGTGGTCAGCTCCACAATACCAGCCTCTATCACAGTCGTCATTGGGATGTAATGTACCACCAGACGCCCTCAAATACACTATTGGTGTGTTTCTGGAATGGTGAGGATCAATGAATAATAGGATGATGTTGCCTTCATAATTTTATTTGTAGATCTGCAATAGATGGCCATCCCACTGTGGGTACCCATTCTGTGATTTATCAATATAGGGATCAGACTTGTTAACATGCATTTGCATAAACATGGAGGATGATACTTTATAATGTAAGCCCAAATCTTTCGACCCTTGGAGGAAGCACAGAAGATGCTTAACTCGGGTCTAATAGCCCTTTTAGGTGCCTAATTATCTCTGGCTAATGAGTTTACTCCAACTACTATATCGGGACGCATGCAGTTAGCCAGGAGTGCCTGATTACACTTAGATAAGGGAATTTAGGACCAATTATATTCTCCTCCTCTTCCAGCGATCGGAAGGGTTCTTTTTGTACGTCCATAGAGTGTACTGCCATAGGTGTAATTTGGATGACAATGGTCCTTTTAATTTCTTCAAAGCACTTTTGGGCGATGTACCAGTATTATATTAAGGTAATAAATCTGTAGGCCATGACTTAATTTATTTTTGCCTAGGTCTTTCATTTCATATTTAATAGTCAGGCTTGAAAAGATATTTCAGTTTTCTCTTCAGGAGATCCGATGAGATTTAAATTGTTTACAACTATGATCTCAAATCAAGTTCTTTGCTTAGATGCAATGACAACCCTCAATATGAATCATTGCTTTGTCAAGTGATTCTCTTGGTTGTACATTATTTATTATTCTTATTGTTTTTCTTCAATAGAATAGACATCCCGAAGTCTATTCAGGCATTTAAGAAAATGTGGAATTTATCTTTACCAAGATATCTACAAAGGTATGCCGTCACAACATCTAATAATAGCACATCCAAATTTTCCTTTGCCGAATCGTAAGGTATTTGCATTTGATAACTTAGGGAGTTTGATGCATCATTTATGAGTAATGCTCATTTTAATTTGTTCATTCCCTAGTTTCAGCGAAAAAAATCCTTGAGCTATAGGTTGTACCTTATAGCATACGATTTTGTATTTATTTTTCTTATGTGTGCAATACTTTATTTTACCCATAGGTTTGACACCTTTTGGTGTCTGGACTTTAGGTCTGAACATTTCACCTTTCATAAGTGAGTCCATCTCATCTTTTATTGCCTCATTCCATATTTGGCCAATCTCTACGTTTGCATGTTAGCAACGGAGTATGGAACGATATTTTATAAACATCATTACTTTTGCGATGTATATGGCAATATGATACATGAATACATTGTCGTCAATTATGTTCTTTATGTCCAACACCTCCCCAGTAAGTACAACATTTACTTTCAATTTTAGTTTTTATCGGCAGTTCCTCTGCAGTGGATTCCGGGAAGGGTGAGGTTGTGGACATGAGCTCATTGTCCTGCGGAAGTATTGTCTCAAGGTCTCCAGGTATTATTCTTTTTCTTATATTTCTGTCCTTAGAGCCTAGTGGTCTGCCTCTTTTCTGTTGAGGATCAACCACTTATGCTGCTGGTGTATTGCATCCATTCTTGGGGATGTCAATCCTAGCTGGGGTATTTGCAGCAGGGATGTACGATCTGACAATCTTCTGGTTGTCAGTAAATGATTTCGGTAATTGGTGAATAGTGTTCTGTATGTGGAGGATCTTTAGGATCTCATCTTCACATTGTATTGTTACCGGATCATGGTGGGTGTAACAACTCGTATTTTTTTCAATACATTTAATTACGTATTTAACGTATTTTGTTTTTTAGAAAGTATTTTATAGTGGTTGATCATGAGTTTTAAAGTGATTTCAAAATTTCTTATAAAAATATTTTGAAACATTAGACTAGTTTAATGTATTTTAGTAAGTTCGGGTTTCATCAAAGCCTCTAAATAACTTGATAAAAATTCATTTTCAATTATTACTGTTTTGGCTTAATGAATTAATTTTCTATACAAACATCATCAAAACATTTTCAAACTTCTACAGTATCATTCTATGATCATTTAGGGCTCCCCACATTAATTTCATAATTTTCTGAAGTCAAATCAATAGTGAACCTACAAACCCGCTTCCTAAATATTTTTACCTAAAACTAGTATCTCCGTAGCTCAAACCCCAAAATGGATCTCGTATTCGTGATCCTCGGGACGATACGATCCTGTGGGTATGTTTTCGTAATTTTTCGGAGTCGTTCGACTCCAGAGACAAAATCGTAATTTCATAATTACATTCGCCAATTACCTTTTTACTTAATCCATTTACTAATTACTTTCACCTATTTACTAATTACTTTTCCCAACACTAAAACGTGGAAATGTTTTAGTTTCTTCTAAATTTTAGTCAAGCTCTAACCACTCCTATTAAATATTTAGTCAAAAAGCCATAACCACCATATTAATTACTAATAGTGGGTTCATGAACCCAATTACCCTATAAATACCCATTAATCCCAGTTAATCCCCAAAGTTAAACTAAGTTTTGTTAAAATTAAAACCATTAAACACACACACTCTCTCTTCACTTTCGAAACCCATGCAAACTCTTCTCTCTCTCCCCCCTCTCCCCCCCCCCCCCCGAAACCCACTCTCCCCTCTCCCTCAGGCTCACCCCAGGGCGACCCATGCCCTCACCGCCGCTAGACCCCGACCACCCTTCATCGACGCCGCCCCAACCCATATCACATACCATCTTCCCTCTCCACATCGCCTTCAACTTCAACCCACGCTCTCGCTCGCCCATCTCCAGTGTTCCGCCACCCCCCGAAGCACAACCCCCCTCATCTGTTCTCCTCCTCCCCTACTGTCAGCAAGCCCAGCAACCCCCGACTTTGCCTGCACCGCCTCCAGCTCCGCCCCGCCCCGCCGCCCTCCTCCACCCATGCTCAGCGCCTCTCGCCCTCGCCTCCCCAAGGACGCCATCATCTGATACACCCCCGCTCGACCTCCCCTCGAGCTCTGCCCCCTCTATTCACCCCAGCACAGCCCATCTCTGAGCTCCAGCGACCCGCAGCTCACCCTGACCCATGCCCACGCCCACGCCTTCAACCCAGCACCCCCTTCCTCCTCCTCTCTCTCTCCTTTCTGCACTCGTCGATGCCCCTCTTGTTGGACAGCTTCCATCGCCTCGACTGCCGCTCGGTGCTTACGTCGCCCAGCCATCGAACACCCACACCCATCCCTCACTGCTGCACGGCCACCGGCGATGACCAAGCTCCGCCTTCGCCATCTCCTCGCCCCGCCTCGCTGCCGTGTCCGACGAACGCCGCCGCAGTCGCCCTCGAGCCCCCGCCGTCGACGAGCGGACGTCCGACGCTGCATGCATAAGTGAGGGGGAGGGGAAATATTAAGGGGTATATGAATACGTAAAATACATATATATTAAGTATATATGTAAAGATAAATATGTTATATAATGGTTTTATTGGTTTTAAAATGATAATAAATAATATAAGCCTCAGAAAATTCTGAGGCTAGCTCCAAAAAATCAGAAATAATATTCTGGATCCAATGGAGCTGGTCTCATCTCGATCAGATGCTTAGTTTTTCCAGAATAAATTTTTAACCCTAAAACTTAAATACATAAATTCCTTTTAAAAATCCATAACTCCTTATTTTCACATAACTGATACGTGAGAAAAATATATGTTGTAGCAATCTTCGAGACGGTCGTTTTTACTGCTTACTTGAACATTTCCAATAAGTATTACGCCCGGAATAAATTATTGAAGGTTTACGTTACTTAAGAAAAATTGGGGGTTAAAGTGATTTTTGAGCTTCTGAAAATTATAAAAAGTAATAGAGGCTTCTGAAAATATTTTCCTCTTACAGTAAAATTATATTCTTCATTTTCAGCCTATATAAAAATTTAGAATGTTTTCCGACACCGTTTTATCAGTTTTAAAAATCAGAACAATCAAATTATTTAGATAGGAATGTCGCGTTCTTGAACCAAGTATTCTTGTGTTGCATGTACCAATTCTTGTGCACCAACATCCGTAGAAGCCCTAGATCTAATTTTGGCTTGCTACAACGGTCTCGAAATAAGTAAGTCACGACTAATTCTAGAATTAGAAAATTAGTTAGTGTCCTTGTACGAACTCGTAGAATATCACCACTATAGCCTCAGAACGGCTATTTGACTTGAACCGAACTAGAAACCTAATCTAATAGAAAAGTAATCAACTACAGATTACTTTACCAATTTTCAACTTTGGTGGTTGTAGCACACAACTACCAACTTGGGTAAATTGTGTGCTAAACCACACTATCATGTGCTCGAAGCATGGAATTGACACATCTAATATTGGACTTGTCTTTATCCTCGTTTCCTTAGTATTCACTGCGCTTTGGCACAGTCTGCCTGGAACAAGATTCCTACTTTCTGGTTTTCAATAAGAAAGTCAACCAGTTGTCTTGGTTTGACTAGTAACATGTGGAACAACATATGGAACATTTTGTGAAACATCCTGTATAACACTTGACACTTCACTGGGGATTTTGGGGTAACTCATAGTTTGAGAGAGTGCGGGAGTGACTGGAGTTCATCTTCCCGTCCTGTCGCCTGAGTTTCGGCATCCTGTCCTGCTGCCTGAGTTTCGGCAAAATACATGTACCGTTGCCTGTGTTTTGGCATTCGTCTGGGTAAGCGCACCCGGGCAAGATATGTACTCGATGGTCACATATTGTACTCTCTGACTTGAGTCACGTAATTCAAGTGTAGCTTGCACGGTCACCTTCTTTACAGTACATACACTTTACCTTCTACACTTGTACAATCATCGTACTGTACTTGTCGTACTTTTAGCTACAGCAGTAGCCTATTACACTTGCACTCCCACGTACAGTTGTTCTCTCCTTTAAGTATTTTTTACTTTTACCACTCAGTTGTGTACAGTTTGTTGAGTATTGGACTTCTTCCTACTTGGTGTTAATGATGAGCAAACATAAATACTTGTGACTAATCCCTTAGTTGCAGTTAATCCATTGCATAAGCTAATTATGAAGATCTACTTGTAATGGATGACACTCAAAGATCATTGAAGGCAAATGAAATGGAGTGGATGATCGTAGATGATGATTGAAGCTCCATGAAGACTTCAAGCTCATGCGTTGGATAGAAGAGAGAATTCGTCAAATGTAATTTCTTTATATCTCTTCTAGTATGTAGCTTAGAAGTAGAACATTGTTGGAGCACACACATCTTCATTTCAGTCTTAGGACATCATTTGTTCAATCGTCCTTAGACTCCAATTCATTTCTTCATTGATTGTGCATGTATTGTTTATAACAGTCGACTGCTGAACATTTTACAGTCGCCTGTCTCAAAAACAGTCGACTGTGTTTTGTTCTACAGTCGCCTGTTATGCACAAACTTTTACAGTCAAGTTTTGGGCTTCTCTGTTTTAATTCCCTCAGGCGACTTATGAATGATTCACAGGCGCCTGTCCAAGTGACAGTCGACTGTGTTTTTGTAAATCAGTCGACTGTCTGTCTTTTGCCCAAAATCTATTGATATGTCTTTTATGGCCAGTCGACTAATGTTTAATTTACAGTCAACTGTCCCATGGACCAGTCGACTGTCAATGCTACAACAGTCATCTGTCTGTGAGCCATTTTGTTGACTCAACTCTCTGGAAAATCTCAGGGTTTTGAAAGTCTTCTGATGAAGGAAGTTCAGTCTCCTGTTAAGACTAACAGTCGACTGTCTTCTCCTCATCAGTCGTCTGTCCTGTTCTCCCAGATGTTTTCCAGACTTCTTCAACTTACCCTGTTTCGGCCAGTCGCCTGTAGAAGGATTTACAGTTGCCTGTTGGTTCAGCAGTCGACTGTCTATGCTTCATCAGTCGACTGTCCACGTGGTAAGTTACTGTTATGAATTCTCACCTACCCTATCTGACTGTGCAGCAGTCGACTGTGATTTCCTCAACAGCCGACTGTCGCGAGCTCAGATTGTATCCGTTGAGATTTTTCTCACGGATTTCAAAGCGTTTTTGCTGAATTAGTTGTAGGGATTTGAGAAACCTATATAAGGAGCATCTACTATTCCATTGAGAGGTTGACTCATTCTTCCAAGTATCATTTTGCTAAATCTCTCAAGATCAAAGCTCTCAAATTCAAAATCCCTAAGAATTCCAATCTTTGATCTCTTACTCTCCAACCTAGAACCAAAGAGATATCTTCTAAGCATTTGGTGCAGTCAAGAGAAAGGGCTTTCCTCTCTTTCAAGAGAGTCTTTCAACACACAACACACTTCTCCTTCAAGTTTTACTTCAAGGCATAGGGGATTATAAGTGTTGCTTTCATATTTCATAACTTTCATTATTTGAATTCACTCTCGGGTTGTGAGAGTGGTTTGCTTGCTCCCAAGTTGTGGGAGTCAAGGTCAATCGATTGTATTTCGATTTCACTTGTAGGGTTGCTACAAGTGCATTTTAAGGAAACCTCAAGTTAGGGTTCTAACTTGAGTATCCGGTTGTTAACCAGGTGGAAGGGACGTAGGATTATCGGGAACAAGTCGGGAAGTGACTTGGGTAATCAGAACCCTTGAAACATCCTTGTGTTTGCATTTGTTTCATTTTGGGTTAAATTTCTATTCCGCACTATTTTGTTGGTTAGGAGTTTAAATTGGTGTAACTATCTTTTTAAATTGTTTAAACACTATTCAACCCCCCTTTTAGTGTTTTCTCCATAGCCAGGGTCCCTACAATTGGTATCAGAGTGCAAGGTTATAGCTATGGCATCCAACAACAACAACGTTCCTCCATCGCCTTCGTACAACAATCACGATCGTGATGGAGCGTCCACACTTTTCGAAGGACAATCAACGGTGCGTCATCCACGTTTCATATGGCACGAACTTTGGCTATTGGAAATGTCGGATGGAGACGTTTCCTAAGGAGTGCTTCACTTTGGAGAACCCTCCACAAGGAATACATCGAGCCCACCGAAGAGGATTTCGAAAAATGGACGACTTCCGAAAAATCCGCCGAAGTCAACAACGCAAAAGCAATGAACACTCTTCATTGTGTGTTGGACCCGAATGAGTTCAACAAGATATGCACATGTAAGAGTGCATATCAAATTTGGAACCATCTCGTCGTTACCCACGAGGGAACGAACAAGGTAAAACTTTCTAAACTCTATGTTGCCGTGCAAAACTTCGATATGTTTCATATGCAGGAAAATGAAAGCATAGCATCGATGTACGGACGTTTTACCGACATCACCAATGAATTGGAAGCTCTTGGCCAAACATGCACGGAACCAGACAAGGTAAGAAAGATCATAATGGGAATGACAAATGGGAAAGAAGGGCTATCGCCATCGAGGAGGTCAATGATTTGAAGACTTACACAGTTGTGAATCTTATCGGGACTCTCATGTCTTACGAAGTAAGACGGGAGAACTGATTAAAGATTCGAGCTATGATGAACCCTTCGAAGGCCAAGAAGAAAGCTTTGGCATTCAACGCCAATTCCTCATCCTCCGATAGTGAAGATTCAGAAGATGAGATGGACTTGGGTGAAATGGCCCAAATGGCAAAGAAGTTCCAATGCTTCTTTCACAAAGGTAAATTTCCCTCTAACAAAAGATTTGAGTCTACTAATAATACTTCCTCTCTTTGCTTTAAGTGTAACAAGCCAGGGCACATCAAGAAGGATTGCCCAATGCTAAGAAACAAAGAGAAGTGGAAGGCTCCGAAGTACCACAAGTTCGACAAGAATAAGAGAGATAAGAAGAAAGGACTCGTCGGTACATTCGATGACTCAAGTGGAGACTCATCAAGTGATTTCGATGATGAGAAGGGTGAAAGTGCCCACGTGTGCTTCATGGCCCGAGAAGATCCACTCTCCGATGAGAGTGATTCCGACATGGATGATACCGAGGTACCCAAGAGAAAGAAAAAGAGCAATAAAGGTCAAACTAGCTCTAAAAGAAAAGGATGGATTCTCGACAGTGGTTGCTCCAAACATATGACGGGAGATCCCTCTTTGCTCTCCGAAGTGATTAGCATCAAGGATGGTGCAACGGTCACTTTTGGAGGCAACCAAAAGGGAACCATTGTTGGAGTAGGTATTGTCGGTAACCCTTCAAAACCTTAATTACTAATGTATTTCTTGTTGGTGGCTTATGTCACAATCTCATTTCCATTAGTCAACTTTGTGACAAAGGTCATATTTTTAGTGGCTTATGTCACAATCTCATTTCCATTAGTCAACTTTGTGACAAATGTTACAAGCTTAACTTTGGAGAAGAATTGTGTAAAATTGTTGATTCTAATTCACATGTTTTATTTACCGCTATTAGGCATAAAAATATTTATTATTTGAGCTTGCCTAAAACCATTGAACATTGCTTAGTTGATAACACACATGAACAATTATTATGGCATCGCCGTTTTGGTCATGTTCATTTCAAGCACATATATAAATTAGCTAAGCATGATCTAGTCAAAGGTTTTCCAAAAATTGCTTTTAGTACGAAAAACTTTTGTGATTCTTGTCAAAGAGGTAAACTTAGTAAATCATCTTTTAAGCTTAAAGAAGGCATTACTTCTAAGAGGCCCCTAGAACTTCTTCATCTAGATTTGTTTGGGCCAACTAGAACCGCTTCTTTAGGCAATGCTCATTATGGATTAGTTGTCGTTGACGACTTCTCTAGATTTACTTGGGTTTCATTCTTAACCAATAAGAATGAAGCTTATGAATAGTTTACCATATTTGCAAAGAAGATTCAAAATCTCTTAGGATCCACCATTGTCAATATTCGTAGTGATCATGGAGGAAAATTTGAAAATGAGTCTTTTACAAAGTTTTGTGATGACACCGGGATAACTCACAATTTTTCTTTTCCTCGGGCACCACCACAAAATGGTGTTGTAGAGAGAAAGAATAAGACCCTTATTGAGTGTCCTCGCACCTTGCTCCATGATAGTCATCTTGGACTACAATTTTGGGCAAAGGCGGTGCACACTGCATGTTATGTGCTCAATAAGATCCTAGTGAGACCCCGAACGAACAAAACTTGTTTTGAGTTATTTTATGACAAAAAGACTCAAGTTAAATATTTTCGAGTTTTTGGTTCAAAATGTTTTATCAAGAACACTTTTGGTAATTTAGATAAATTTGCGCCAAGATCCGATGAAGGAATTTTTGTTGGATATTCAACGCGTAGCAAGGCCTATCAGATATACAACAAAACTTCTTCAACAATCGAGGAATCACTGCACGTATCATTTTTATGAAGATTTTGATTTTCCTTATGTGGATGACGATAGTATAGATGCTGTTTGTGATTCTATTAGTAATGTTAAGATTAATGATTCGATTATTGAGACTAACACTACTAATGAGATTGTTGAAGATGTTCCAAGTGATGCAGGAATACCCAAAGCTTACCCAACAGTTCGCAACCATCCACATAACCAAATTATTGGAGATATTGGTGTGTGTGTTTGAACGAGATCAAGAATTGAAGAATTTTCTCATTGCGCATTTGTCTCTACCGTTGAGCCAAAGAACATCCAAGAAGCTTGTGATCATAGCTTACAGCTAGTGGCAATGGAAGAAGAACTCATGCAATTAAATAGAAATGAAGTTTGGGAGCTCGTTCCTCTTCCAAGTGGACACCAATTTATTGGGACCAAGTGGAACTTCAAGAACAAAACCGATGAGAACGAGGTCATCACAAGGAACAAAGCAAGGTTAGTAGCTCAAGGCTACCGGCAAGAGGAATGTATCGATTTCGAAGAATCCTTTGCCTCGTATCTAGATTAGAAGCTATTATATTGCTTTTATCTTTTGCATCTCATAAGAATTTTAAACTATTTCAAACGGATGTTAAAAGTGCATTTTTAAATGGGATTGTAAATGAAGAAGTGTATGTTTCTCAACATCCCGGTTTCATTCATGAAAAATTCCCAAACCATGTTTTCAAACTTAAGAAAGCTTTGTATGGGTTGAGACAAGCTCCTAGAGCTTAGTATGATCGACTCAAAACCTTTCGTTTGGATTTAGGGTTTAAAAAGGGTGAGGTTGATTCAACACTTTTCATTAAAGATTATGAAAATGACATCCTCTTGATTCAAGTATATGTAGACGATATAATATTTTCTTCTACTAACTTTAATCTTTGTCAAGAATTTTCTAAGTCTATGAAGGATGAATTCGAGATGAGCCACATGGGAGAGCTCAATTACTTTCTTGGACTACAAATTCGGCAAATGAAGGATGTGACTTTCATACATCAAACAAAGTACACAGGGGAGCTTATTAAGCGATTTGGGATGGAATCGTCTTCAAGCAAAAGGACTCTCATGAGTACGACAACCCATCTACACAAGGATTAGAATGGAAAAGATGTAGACGTTCGTCTATATCGAGGTATGATCAGTAGCTTACTTTATTTAACCGCCAGTAGGCCTGACATCATGTTTTCTGTATGCTTGGGTGCTAGATATCAGCAAGACCTAAGGAGTCACACTTGATTGCGATTAAACGAATTTTTCGTTATCTCAATCATTCTCTAGATTATGGGTTACTTTATCCTAAATCTAGCACATATGAGTTAATCATATATAGTGATGCCGACTTTGCCGGATGCAAATCCGATAGGAAAAGTACTAATGGCACTTGCCATTTTCTAGGAAATTCCTTAGTTTCTAAGTTTTCCAAGAAACAAAACTCGGTATCATTGTTCACAACTGAAGCTGAATATATTGACGTGGGTCTTGCATGAGCACAAGTTCTTTGGATGAGACAACTCTTAGAGACTATGGTGTCAATTGTGATACTTGCATTATCATAGATGATAACCAAAGTGCTAAATGTCTTTCCAAGAATCCGGTACATCACTCCTGTACCAAACACATAGATGTGAGACACCATTTTATCAATGATTATGTAGCTAAGAAGGACATCATCTTTGAGTACATTGAAACCCAAAAACAATTTGCCGACATCTTCACAAAACCTCTTAAAGAAGATTCATTTGTGAGGTTGTGTGGAGAATTAGGAATTATGGGTGAAGCTGAAATTTAGGAGCTCAACTTACTTGTTATAACACTTTTTGAGCTCATATCATCATGTTGCCTCTCTTCATTTGTTATATCATATATTTGTCTTGAGAAAGGCAATTGAGATTTCTTTGATTACATGAACTTTCAGATTATTTTAAGAAATTTGTTTTATCAACGATTTATAATTTGATGTTGATTTTATGATGAGTTTATGTTTGGAGTATAGGTCCTATGGCGAGTGTTCATTTCCTCTGGATTTTTTATCTCACCGTGCATTTTTGGACCAGGACAGACGACTGTCTTTCCTTCGACAGTCGACTGCCATACTCTATCTTCTCTGTCAGAATTTGTTATCTTTCGCACAGAAGACTGTTGACAAATGTACAGTCGACTGTTGGATCAACAGGCGACTGTATTTTAGTCATCGGGCGCCTGTCAATTTTGACAGTAGTCTCTATTTTTCTTATCTATTTTATTGATTCTTAGTCAGTCGCTAATGTGTACATTCCAGTCGATTGTCGCACAGACATGCGACTGTATGTTACTCAACAGTCGACTTTCTCTCATCCTAAACTTATTTCTTATCACTTCAGCCAGTCGACTGACTATTGTTCATCAGTCGATTATCTCCTGTTGTGGCGGTTCACAGCTTTGATCTGATCCGTCGATTCGTTGATCCAACGGCCCAGATTATTTCACCTCTTCATTAAATCAACGAGACAGTTCATTTCGACAGCACGTTTTCTCTCTCCTCTATTTGAAACCGTTCGTCTTCCCCACTCAAATCCACAACCGTGATCTCTCCACCGTCGATCTCCTCTTCGCTATCTGTCGATTGCTTTCTCGTTGTGTCCTCGTGTCTTCCGACTAGGTTTGATTCTCTCTCGTTTCTCTCTCTCGTGTGATTTTATTTTGATCATATCTCTTGTCGATCTTCAACTTGTTCGATTGCATGTGCAATGCCTCCCAAGACTAAGGGCAAGGGAAAGATCATTGCTTCAAGCATCCGAGGGTTCCTAAGTCTACTATCGCCAAGACTAAGAAACCCTATAAGGCCCGAACCAAACATGTCGAATCTCCTTCTCATTCCACCTCGCAGGGTTATTCTCCTTCTGGGTCTTCTTCTTCTAACGCTGAACCCCTCATCTAGCGTCAGCGCAAGCCTATTGGTGTTCGCATCAATGAGCCTTGTGCTGAGGCTCCTCCTTCACCTTCGGTGTCGAGTTCTACAGAAGAAAACCCTATCGTGCCACCCTCTGATCCTCTCATTCCCATTTGCTGAGATGATTTTTGCTTAGCAAAGTTTCACACTCTCATAGGGATCAAACTTCTTAGAGAGCATTATATCGTTTTTCCCGCCTTCACTGCTGAGAGACTTTCTGACATCCTATCTGCTACACATTTGGCTGACCTCTTTCGCTTCTCTCAGAGTGAGTCTCCTCGAGCTTATCCATTTTTGGTTAAGCTTTTCTATGCTAACCGCATTCGCGGTGAGTATTCTACCACTGGAGTTATTGATACTATTGTCCAGGGGACTTCCATTCGCATTGATCCCACTCTATTAGGGACCATTCTTAGGATTCCCTCTACTGGATCCCTTCCTTCAAACATTTCCATTTCTGATGTCGATGAGCTAGATCAGTCTGTCCTCTGGGACATGTTCCGTGAGATACCCTCAGCTCTATCTTATGGTATTAGGTCATCCATGTTCTCGGCTAGGTGTTGGGCTGTTCACCTGTGGTGAAGTCCAACATCCTGCCGAAGTACGGATCTTCTGACCAGCCTTCCCAGGAGATACTGAGGTGTATGTACGCGATCTTTTCCGGGATGTCTGTGAACTGGGCCGGTGTCCTCCTTAACAGGATGGACAAGGTCGAGTTTACTTCTTTCTTCTCTCACATTCCCTACGGTGGACTTCTTACTCTTGTCTTTCGTCATTTTGGGATTGACTTGTCTCCCTTTGAGCACGTGCCTTTTGGTCCTCTTCTCGATGATTCTACAAAGTCAAAGCCCTCTTCAGCTCTGTAGTCTGCATCTAAGAAGAGGAAATCTTCGTCTCCTCCGTCTTCATCCACGGTTCCACCTGCTGACCAGCCATCTTCATCTGCTCCTCTAGATCTTGACATTCTCTTTGAGATGGTGTCTAGCCTATATGAGTTGGCTTTTCTGTCATTCCAGCATCAGGGTATACCCTTCCCTGAGCATCTGAGACGTTTTGTTCCTCCCCAGCCTCGTGAGCGTCCTCCTCCCATCATCACTTATCTCGTTGTGCGTCCTGGTGTAGCTTCTACTCAGGGTGTTACTGCTGCTCCTCCTCCTCCAAAGGATACCCCCATTGACACAGAGCCTGCTTCTTCCTCTGCTGTACCTAGAGACACTCACTCGTAGATTTTTTTAGTTTTTAAGTGGTGTTTGATGGAGATTTTCTGTTGTGATGATGTATGATGGATATTGGATGACGATGCATTTGAGTATCATGATGTATGATGATATATGATGATGTATCTTTGAGATCATGATGTTGTATTTTGGATCATGATGTATTTTGTTGGGCATGTTGATGTCCATATGACTTGTACTCTTGTGATATCTCTTATATATATGATATTGCAATTTCGCCTTATGTTTCACACTGTGTATAATTGCTTATCATATCTGTGTGATGTTTGTGATATTGTCTCCTTGAATGATATATTCTCTTGTGATGTGTTTTTGAGACAATATGGACTTGATATTGGACTATAATTGTTATCTGATGTGTTGTGTTTTTGAGACGATAAATTTTATTCGTATATCATTATGTTGATATTGGACTTTCATCCTCTATTCACATAAGTATATGGTGTGGTTTTATGAGTTTTAGTTTTATATATCTTTAAACTCTCTGATTGTTGATAGTTCTTATTTAGCACGATTATTGTTGTTATTTTACTCCCACCTTTTGGATAATGCCATAGGGGGGAGAAATAAACAGAGTCATAATTGAATGTGCTAAGTATGTACTAATAACGCTTGAATCTATGATTGAAGTTGCCTTAGATTCAAAGAGAGTAAGATACAATGAATAGGGATTTTTAAATCCTAGATTTCATGAATTCGTTTCATTCATGCATATCGTACTCATTTGCTTCAATTGATATATAGATGCCCTAATTCTTGTTGACTAACTTGATTGGCACCTATGTAGGGGGAGTAAGTTTTTATTAAGCACAATTATTTATCTTTTTATTTATGTTTGTTTGTCATCATCAAAAGGGGGGAGACTGTTAAGTATTGGACTTCTTCCTACTTGGTGTAAATGATGAGCAAACATAAATACTTGTGACTAATCCCCTATTTGCAGTTAATCCATTGCCTAAGCTAATTATGAAGATCTACTTGCAATGGATGACACTCAAAGAACATTGAAGGCAAATGAAATGGATTGGATGATCGCAGATGATGATTGAAGCTCCATAAAGATTTCAAGCTCATGCATTAGATAGAAGAGAGAATTCGTCAAAAGTAATTTCTTTATATCTCTTCTAGTATGTATCTTAGAAGTAGAACATTATTGGAGCGCACACACATCTTCATTTCAGTCTTAGGACATCATTTGTTCAATCGTCCTTAGACTCCAATTCATTTCTTCATTGATTGTGCATGTATTGTTTATAACAGTCGACTGCTAAACATTTTACATTCGCCTGTGTAAAAAAACAGTCGAAAGTGTTTTGTTCTACAGTCCCTGTTATGCACAAACTTTTACAGTCAAGTTTTGGGCTTCTCTATTTTAATTCCCTCAGGAGACTTATGAATGATTTACAGGCGCCTGTCCATGTGACAGTCAACTGTGTTTTGTAAATCAGTCGACTGTCTGTCTTTTGCCCAAAATCTATTGATCTGTCTTTTATGGCCAGTCAACTAATGTTGAATTTACAGTCGACTGTCCCAAGGACCAGTCGACTGTCAATGCTACAACAGTCATCTGTTTGTGAGCCATTTTGTTGACTCAACTCTCTGGAAAATGTCAGGGTTTTGACAATCGTCTGATGAAGGAAGTTTAGTTGCCTGTTAAGACTAACAGTCGACTGTCTTCTCCTCATCAGTCGTCTGTCCTGTTCTCCCATATGTTTTCCAGACTTCTTCAACCTCCCCTGTTTCGGCCAGTCTCCTGTAGAAGGATTTACAGTCGCATGTTGATTCAACAGTCGACTGTCTATGCTTCACCAGTCGACTGTCCACGTAGTAAGTTACCGTTATGAATTCTCACCTACCCTATCTGATTGCGCAGCAGTCGACTGTGATTTCCTCAACAGCCGACTGTCGCGAGCTCAGATTGTATCCGTTGAGATTTTTCTCACGGATTTCAAAGCGGTTTTACTGAATTCGTTTGTAGGGATTTGAGAAACCTATATAAGGAGCATCTATTGTTCCATTGAGAGGTTGACTTATTCTTCCAAGTTTCATTTTGCTAAATCTCTCAAGATCAATGCTCTCAAATCCAAAAGCCCTAAGAATTCTAATCTTTGATCTCTTGCTCTCCAACCTAGAACCAAAGAGATATCTTCTAGGCATTTGGTGCAGTCAAGAGAAAGGGCTTTCCTCTCTTCCAAGAGAGTCTTTCAACACACAACACACTTCTCCTTCAAGTTCTACTTCAAGGCATAGGTGATTATAAGTGTTGCTTTCATATTTCATAACTTTCGTTATTTGAATTCACTCTCGGGTTGTGAGAGTGGTTTGCTTGCTCCCAAGTTGTGGGAGTCAAAGTCAATCGATTGTATTTCGATTTCACTTGTAGGGTTGCTACAAGTGGGTTTTAAGGAAACCTCAAGTTAGGGTTCTAACTTTAGTATCTGGTTGTTAACCGGGTGGAAGGGACGTAAGATTACCGGGAACAAGTCGGAAGTGACTTGAGTAATCCGAACCCTTGAAACATCCTTGCGTTTGCGTTTGTTTCATTTAAATTTCTATTCCGCACTATTTTGTTGGTTAGGATTTTAAATTGGTGTAACTATCTTTTTAAATTGATTAAACACTATTCAACCCCCCTTCTAGTGTTTTCTCCATAGCCAGGGTCCTTACACAGTTACTTTACTTTTCACTCTGCTCTACTTGTACGTAGTTACCTTTGTCATACTTGTACACTGCTTCTTTTCTATATTTAGAATTGTTGTGACTTACCTTCGGTTCCATTTATGGCACCGACAGACGACGACCAGATCGAAGAAATTACTCCTGAGTTTGCTGAGCCAGAGTTCGATCCGGAGACTGCAGACTTCTAGCTGTTTGTGTTGTTGTACGTACTATGTTATATATTTCCTTTCAGTATTTCCTTTCTATATTTCCTTTATGTATTTGGTGAGAGAGTGCTACTTGTTGTACTTTAAATTTGGACTGTAATAATGTAAGCTGGTTTAAGTATTGGTACATCTCTGGATTGTGGCTATATTGATTTCACTGGTAAACTACAGACCTGCAATTAAAATCAAATAAGTAACGGGCCCCCGAGAGCGGGTTGTTACAGTGGGTCAAACTTTTTGTATCCCACGTTATAATTTTCTTTGCGCCAGATTTTTCAGTATATGTGCCTATTTTGGGGAAACTCATCTCATCACAGTCTTCAATATGTACCTTAAATACGTCCCCCGTTTGGGCTTCTAGGTATCTTATAATTGAGGGTGTGTCAAACCCTACATAGATATCTAGGCGACGTTGAGAACCCATTTTTGTCCTCTGTGGTGGTGCGATGTGGATTTAAACTGCGCGACCAAAGATTCTCAAGTGAAAAATATTCGGTGGCATTCCATATGCAAGTTGCATTGGAGACGCTGACCTCCGGAGGGTCTTATTTTCATTTACAATGCAGCATGCAGAATTTGCATGTCCGATGCATCCACCGGCAATAAGGATTTCATTAACAATGGACGTGCAATCCATCGGAGTCTATTTATCAGTGACTCTGTCGACCCATTTTGGGTATGAACATGCGGCACTGTATGTTCATTTTCTATTTCCGTTGCTTGGCAGTACTTTTGAAATGACCGGGAGGTAAATTCCTCAACATTAACCAGACTTATTTTCTTTATTTGATTGTCTGGAAAATGTGCCCGCAACATTATTATTTGTGCCAATATCTTTGGAAAAGCTAGGTTGCGGGTCGATATTAGACACACATACGAATATTTTGAGGATGCAATTATCAGTACAATAAAGTACTGAAATAGCCCACTAGGGGGTGGCATCTATCTCCTTATATGCTTCTTGAGGAAGAGTGGAGATTCTTAGTCAACTTTTAGTAGAGATGGCCTTGTAATTTGTTTTCCCTTATAGCAAGGGATGCGAGGGAATTCTCCCTTCTGAAGAATCTTCTGGTTCTTCAAATCATACCCATAGGATAATATGCGGTGCATCATCATTGATCCAGGGTGGCCAAGTCTATCATGCCAAAGTAAAAACTTGGCTGATATCGGGCACTTCAGGTGCTCCGTTAAATTCACTTCCTCTCTCCGAATCTTTGTATGGTAGAGGCCTGAAAGGCTCTCATAACGTTCAAGTATGGATTTTACACCTTTTTTCTTGAGACGTTACATACAGTAATTCTTTTTCATTTACATTTGTTGTTTCCAAATGGAATCCGTTGAAACGGATGTCCTTGAAACTTAGTAAGTTTCGGTTGGAATTCGGAGAGATTAGTGCATCCTTTATATTTGTGACATTTGGGAGCAACAGTGTTGCGTTCCCAGAATCTTCAATATGGCCCTGATATTGGGCTTTGATTTGAAGGGTCATATGTGTTTATTTATTGTCTACCAATCAGTTATGAGAGCAGTTCATCTATTGAAAGATGAATCATATAGGCACATTTTCAGAGAAACATTTTCATTCAAAATTAAATTGCATAATTCAAAAAGTTCTCATAACACGAAATGTTCTTAAAACAAGTAGCTAAGATAAAAATAGAAGGCTAATCAAGCATGTCTTCATTTTCGAAGTCGTCTGCTGTAAACTTGACTGGAGCATCAGAGGTCACCAGGTTTGTTTCAGCTTTATTTTTCTTGTTTTCTTTACTAATCCTGGAGATGCTGCGGAGTTCGACACACTCTGGACCAGTGGCCTTTCATGCCACAGCTATGGCACTGGTCTTCCCATTCCCTATTGGGTGGGGGTGCATCATTTCTATTGTTGTCATTTCTACGCCAGGTGAACTTCCGCTTACTTTCATTTCTTCACTGCTGGACCTGGTCCCTAGCCCTCTTGTTCTGTCCCCCTTTCTGTGGTCTTTCTTTTCGTTTATTGTCTCTCTTATTTTTGGAAGAAGAGGCATTGTGAGCTTCTGGGAGGGGGCAGTGCCAGGGGTGCATATTATGAGTGGCGAGGAGATGCTCTCTGTTTTGTTCAGCCATGAGTAAACATGACAGCAGCTCAGAATACTTGGTGAACTTTCGTTCACGGTATTGCTGCATTAGTATCACATCTTTCTCATGAAAAGACGTGTATGTCTTTTCCAGCATGCGATCTTCTGAGACTTTTTCACCATACAACTTCAGGCGTGAGGTGCTGCTACAGAGAACTGAGTTGTACTCAGCTATGGACTTAAAGTCATGTTGGCTCAGGTTCTCCCAGTCATATCGTGCCCTTTGTAGTATAACATCTTTCTGATGTTTATACATATCCTCAAGGGTAGTCCACAGCTC
>CM061138.1:130180202-130211202 GCA_030789695.1 Scilla litardierei
GAACACCCGCTATCGAGTATCCAATTATTCTTGGAGCTAAATTTTGATTTGTTGCTCCGTTTCTTTTTCTTGAGAACCTAAAGATAAACATATCATTCCATGGTACCCAAGGTCATTGGGTCCTAAAAGATTAGACCTTTGGAAGCCAAGTCCAATTGGACTTAGACTTCCCAATGTAATCATTATTATGCACTACATCCATAAAATAAGAATTCATGTATGCTTGTTTTTCATGCATATTAGTGTTCATCGGGCCCCAAATAGTGAATATTTTGGGTGCCCTATTCCTATTGGGAGCATGCATACGTTGTTGATGTCTACGTGATGCATGTCGTGGATATGTATATGGCACATGATGAAATGGTGGTGGCGACATATGATATGATGCATGATGGTAATCATTCATATGATAATGTGGATGAACATATGCATGTGAAGGAACACGTGCGTGAAGGTGTCTCACTTTGTGTGCACGTGCACGTGAACGTGTAGCATAAAAATCATCATAATTATGAACCGGTGGAGTAGGATGTGTGTTCCTACGTGGCATGGTATTGGTGTACATAAATGCATGACCCTTCTTTGGAGGTCCACCCAAAGTGGGTTTCTTTCCAAATGGGACTGTTTACGAGGTGGAAGCACCATTGGTAGATGAACTACCAATGGGTGTTTGCTCCTACTCGTTGAGGCATCGGAAGTTGGCCTAACAAAGGTGGTAGACGATTTGGATGAATTTTCCATCTTATACCCCAAGCCAATGTAATGATTGGCTAGAAGTAAGTCATTTAGGATTTTATCCAAATGATCCTTACCTTTATTGAATTTATTAATTCGGCCTAATGTGCACTCATACTTCTCCGTGAGAGAACGCATAGAAGCATCCAAGGTGGACACTTGCGTTGTGAGCACATCAACACAAGATTTGAGATTCTCATTCTCAATACTCAAAGTAGAGTTTTGAGAAGTCAAATCCGCTATCTTGTGTTCCTCCGAATCCTTAATATGAACATGCTCAAGTTGAGATTTGAGATTTACAATCTCATTTCTCAAGTCTTCAACAACGGTGTCGTTGTTGATGACGATATGCTTAGGTGAGGTTTGGAGACTAGCTAGCTCATCTTTAGTCTTAGTATATCTATTTACTAGTTTAGAATACTTAGACCAAATTTGCTCGTTAGCTAATCTAAGGTCATCCATAGTTACCTCGTCGCCTTCATCCTCGCTATCATCGGAGGAGGATCCTTGATCATGTTCCTCTCTAGCCATGAAGCACATGTGTGCTTGCTCCACTTGTTCATCGTCTGACTCTCCACTTGAGGAGTCATCCTCGGAGTCGGTGAATGTGCCGACAAGCCCTTTCTTGTACTGTAACGGCCGCTTTCCGACCGTTCGTATTTTCTATGTTTACGTACGTTTTTCATACGTGTAATTTATTTGGCTCTTTCTTAGATTCGAACTGTAGGGTGTGATATGTCGTTGTGACCGTAAGGAAGAGTAGTTATTTGTGGGATTTTTGGTGAACGTCATTTCACGGGTCTTTCTCCCACAAATCTGGTTTGATTGCATGATCGTCGTAGCTTTAGACGTAGTTGCCAGGTCTTTTATTTTTTTCTGTTCATTTTTCGTGGACCAAATGCAAAATTAACCATCGTATCCCCGAGCCTCTCTTCGTCACGGTCATCACCATATTTTTTCGTATTTTTCTGACACTCCTAGCCCACCCAAATCGCTAATCAAAACCCAAGCCCATTAAGCCCAATTAAATTCGAAATTCTGTTGCTAATCAAATCTCATGGGATTAGTACGTATCATGAGATTTGATTCTACTACTACCCTCACCAATACTTCCCCACTTTGTATACCCACTCACTCACCCTCTCTCCTAGTCACCCCTAAACTACACCCCACTTAAAAATACATATAGCACATCATCTCTTCAAATGAAACCAACCAGGCCAAAAATCAAAACAGCACGCACCCATGCCCTAGCACTGACCAGCTCCTCCTCCGGCCACCTAAGGCCACCCCTAGCCCCCCTAGGTCGTCCACCAGGTCCTCCACCTCCTTCTCAACCATCTCCACCTCTCCAAGAGCCCCAAAACCCATCAAAAGCCCAACAACCCCCAGTTTTTGGACAGCATTGCGCCGCCGCCGAAAAACTCGCGCCGCCGCCTCTCCGGCCACCTCTGGCGACCGCCACCACCCACATCCGATTCCCCTCAAGTCCATCTATCATCTGCAACCTCTCTCCCCTCATCTCCCTCCATTGAAAGCACCCAAAACCGCAAGAGTACAGCCCCCAAGCACCAATTTTGACAGCCCAGGCCAAGCTGTGCGCGCCTGTCGGAAAAATGGCCGCCGCCGCCACTCTGGCCACCCCCTCTGGCGACCACCACCCCTGATCAACTCCTCTCTGACCCCCCGAGAATCTCCAACTCTCCTTACCCTTTTTCCACGTCTCGATCTCCTCGAAAACCCCGTGGAACTCAGATCTAGCCGTAGTTTTACATGTCTGCGCCACCTCCAGAAAAACTCGTACCCACCAGCCATCCGGCCACCTATGACGACCAACCTACTGCCGTTGGACTCCTATCGAAGCCCCCTACCAACTGCAATTTCCCTTATCACTCATAGCCCACCTGTAGCTCCCAGAATTCTCGTCGGAACACGCTGTATCGGCTGTTTTTCACAGATCTGGAAGCTGAACTTCACCGCCCGCGCACGGCCACCTCCGACCACCCCCGGTGACAACTCCACTTCCGTTGGCTTCGTCTTGAAGTCCTTTACCTTCTACAACTTCCTGTTTTCTCTGTTCGTTGCTGGAATTCTGTTGAGATGCGTGACAACGGACATTGCGCAAATCTGTCCTCTCCGGCTTCTCACGGCCACCCGCCGCGGTATGCTCACGCCGTCGGCCACCCACCGGGCTGAGTATCTTTCTCTGGTCCTACTTCACCTATTGACAGCCCCCTTGGACTCTCGGAGTTCACGTGCATTGCCACACGCACGTACTTTTAGCCGACGTCACCGTTATCGTGAAGAACCGTTGCGCTACTCGCAACGGGAGTAGGATCGCTGATTAGCTCGCTGATTTCACGCCACCACCCCGCTGTCCAGAGGTACCTCGCTGTGCTACCCGTGGCCGAGGAGTTCCAGACGACGCCGACGCTTCGCCGTTCAGACCTGACTTCCGCTTGTTGGACGACGTCACGAGGTTGGTTTCCCTAACGAGTAGTAAAACCCACACTGTAGCTAACCAAAACCTAAACTAAAAGTCAGACAACTATAACTAAATTTGCTTTTCCGCACCAGTAAAACGATGTCACTGTAGAAATCGACCGTCGGACAACTTTTCTGTGCATATAGGGTAGTGGTCGATTTAGGCTGAACGAAACACCAAAAATGTGACGTTGACGAATAGGATAGCCCCGATAACCTAGAAACAAACCTTAATAGGATTTAATGGAAATCGCGACCTGACACCGTCGCCGTGACACTGTTTCAGACGGACTACCGCGGACGTGACGCTTGGACGAGACGACCCGGACGGACGACACACTCGCCACCGCAGGCAAGTGTACTCACTTGCTCTTTCGGCTGTGCCTAGGCCTTAGACTGTTAGAACTATTAAACTGTGAACAAAGAGAACCGGACGTGAAATGATAGCGTTCGGGACGCCCCTGACGACTTAGACTTGACGACGAAGTCTGAGCGCAACAACAACAACTTTTGACACCGTAGGGTTATCTTGTGTGTGTGTGTGTGTGGACCCCCTAAAATCAACAACAACTGCTACCATAGGTTTCATCTGTGTGTGCGTGTGTATGGACACCCTAGAATCAACAACAACTGCTACCATAGGTTTCATCTGCTTGTGCGTGTGTGTGGACACCCTAGAACAACCTTGTAATGCCCTGAAAGCTATTGCACAAGTACTAGAGGGGGGTGAATAGTACTTTAAAAATAACAAGGAGTATAATTCCTAATTATCGTGCAAATTACTACCAACAAATGCGGAAGCTAAAATAGACAACAATAAATATTCAATACTAACAATTGATATGATGGGTTCGGATCCACCCAAGTCTCCCCGACTTGTACCCGGTGATCCTACGTCCCAGAACACCCGGATCCCCTCCGGATACTTAGGTTAGAAACACTAACCCAAGATTTCCACTATGAATACCTTGTGAAAAACCTTCACAAGATCAAATCATACAATCAATAGCAATAGTGAATCCCACAACCCGGGATCACAACCTTCTCTCACAACCGAGAGAATCAATAGCAATAAAAGAGTTTATATGAAATAAACAACAACTTACCACAAACCCTATACCTTGAGTATTCTTACCAAATTAGGGCAAGGAGGGATTTGAGGAAGGAGAAGTCACCAAGACCTAGCACCACCAATATGAGCAGCAATGGGTGCATAGGAATGAGTAGGAGACTTGAATCAAGCAATAGCTTGGATGGCTCAACAAGAACAAAGTTCTCTCAAGATGGATTCTAGATCACAAATGAGGGAGAGAATGATTTCTTGTGAGGAAGAGAGCTTTGGAAATGAGTTTCAATCTCTAACTCTTTCAATCTGAATAAGGCTCTCAATAGCAGCTCTAACCTTGAGAGAAATGACCAAGCTTCGTATTTATAGGGTCCCACAAAATCGAGCTAGGTCATCTCCCAACGGTTGGAAATCTGGGGCAATTAGTCGGTCAAAGAACAACCACTGACCGACTAGTTCATCAACTAGTCGGTCGGTGAAACAACATGAACCGACTAAAGGATGAACAGTGAACAGATGAAATTTCAGACCTAGATAACTAGTCGGTCCAAGAAGACTTTTCGATCGACTAGTTTCTCAACTAGTCGTTCGGTCAGTTAACTTAGACCGACTAAGAGTCAAAAACTATTATAAATCTAGAAGACTAAATATAAATAACAAAGCTAGAAGACTAAATATAAATCTAGACAAACCGTCTTCAAACGCTTCGATCGAATCTTCATGACTTCAAAGTTGTTCCAAAAGCTTCAACGAAGCTTTAGGCATATGAATACGTGCTTTGAGAAGTCTTGAGACGTCGCTTTGGATGTTCACGTGAATTTGGCAACGATCTCCATAACTGCGCTCACAAAGTGTTAGTTCACGATTTATTTATGTTTGCTCATCATCCAAAACCAAATCCGGGGAGTCCAATACTCAACATTCTCCCCCTTTTTGGTGATGACAAACCAACATAAATAATAATAAAAAATAATGATTCAAATGTAAAATACTTACTCCCCCTGCATTGATGACACGTTAATTCCAAATTGAATAAATATAATACGCATCAAGCAGAAGTGAGAAATATAAAACATGATCCAAGTATTGAAATTTAGGATCGTAATCTATTTTTATATCGTCACTCCCCCTGAATCTAACAAAATAAATTAGATTCATGGACAATAGAGTTAAATTTTCATTTTGCCCTTGTCATTATTACTATCTCTCCCCCTTTAGCGTTATCCAAAAAGAGTGGGGGGCATACAACGACAACAACAAGGCTAAAGAAAATCCAACATCGGGAGTCGAAGAATACGACGATGGTCCAAAAGACACCAAGGAAAAAAATACATGAAGACACTCAAGGTGTGCCAAATTGACCATTATCCAAAAGCGGAAATTGAAATCATCAAAATACCAAATATAATTCACTTATTGAGTAAAGGAACGTGCTCTCCAATCTCAACATTTTGGTTAAATTAGTGCATGGAAAACAATTCTATGTTTTCATGGAAATAAATTCTTTTTAACCAAGTCATTATCGTCGAGTGACGAAATCGAACATCATAGACATTAAAACGAATATAAAATGTGCACAACTAAGTAAAAGAGAACGACAATGTATATAGATATATATGAAGCATCATGAGTACAACCAAAAGATACATCGACTCCATATAATCAAAGGCACAAAGTACATGGACCACATCAAAATGTCACATACCATATCAACATGAAAATGTCACAATCCATCATAGACATCAACAGCATCAACAAACATCCAAAAATGATACAACAACGACATCAAGCATCAACACATCCAAAAACATCAAAAACACCACCAACCCTGTCCTAACCCAAAACTCTCTCTAAAAGATGAATCATCCAAGGAGCATCGGAGAGTCCTCCAAACAGACTCTCAAGAAGTAGTGGTAAGGTCAGCAGTCTCCGTAGGTCCAGTCGAAGGAGTGGACTCAGGCTCTGCTGGGAGGAGTGGTGTGTCAACAGAAGCAATCGTCGGGGCAGGAGTGGAAACATCAACAGCAGGCTCAATGGTAGAGTCACCAACAGGAACGTCAACATGAGCAGATGTCTCTGGAGCAGCAGTAGACTCATCCACTGGAGCAGAAGACTCTGGAGCACCTGAAGAAGTGGCAGCTCCAGGAACGGATGTGGTAGCAGCAGCAGGAGTGGCCTCAGCGCCACGAGCAAGAGAATCAACGAGCTCATCGATCTCCTCATCATCCATCTCCTCATCCTCAGAAACTAGAGGAGGGACCTCAACACCAATAACACGAGCAATACGACACAGAATCTCCTCGGTACGAGCATACCGAGACTCGAGACGACGAACAGAACGAGCGAGATCATCAAGTGTGGTGGGAGGTCTAGGAGCAGCAGCTGCAGAAGAGGTGCCCTGAGAAGCTGAAGGAGTCGTCCTCTGCACGTGACGGAGTGCCGCAAGAGATTTCTTGACGGCCATCGCGTTCAGGGGAGGACCAAGTGGACGCTCATCGTCAGGAGGCAAAGGCACGTGGAAATGACAAAACACCAAAGTCAACAGACAAGGATAAGGGAGATGCGCAGATTTCGCGGACTTGCGAATACACTCGAAAGAGTCCATCTTATCGAGTATAATGCGAGCCCAGTTGATCTCGCAACCCAAGAATAGAGCGTAAATCAACTTTAGGAAAGGCTGGGATGGCAGAGAAGATGAGACGTACTTAGGAAGTAAGCACGACTTCAGGATAAGATTGAGCACCCAAGCATTCGGCTTAAATGACTTCGATGGGACACCTATGAAAGCTGGAGGGATCACATGGAAGATATCGGCGAGAACAGACTGATCTAAAGAAGAGATATCATCAACAGAAATATCAGACGGGAGGAGACCAGACGAAGAACAACCAAGCAACTCCCCCAAGATTTCTGCCGTGAGGACTATAGGAGTCCCCAAGACAGTACTCTCGATGGAGTGGGTCTCACCGTACTGTCCCTGGGTACGGTTCGCATAGAAAAGTTTGACCAGACGAGGATAGGGTCGAGGGTTCGCCTTAGGGTCAAAGCGAAGGTAGTCTAGGAGTCCACTATAGGAAAGAAGATCTGCTAAGCCAAGGAAGTCGGAGAACTTAACGAAATGCTCCAATAACAGCGGGCAATGTTCGATACGGGTGTATGCCGCTAGACACAAAGGGTCATCGCGACATAGCGAGATATCGACACCACCAGCTGGCATCGGAGCCTTTCCCTTAGGCTTACGGGAACTAGAATGAGGTGGAGGAGTGGGTTCCTTACGGCTAGGCTCATCCTCGGGTCTAAACTCAGTGTCGGAATCAGATGGTGTAGAAGACGCTGAAACGGTTTTCTTCCTAGACTTAGGTTTAGGTTGAGCTTGGGCGTCGGAAGCTTGGGTAGAGGGTTTTGGCTTAGGCTTAGAGGTTCTCTTCCTCTTCAATGGTGGTGAAGAAGAAGAGGGCTGAGAAGATTTGCCCTTGCGCTTGGGTTGAGGAGAATCCCTAGGGTGTGGCTCTATGGACATAGGAGATGCACCGGAGGGAGTGATCGGAATTCTCGTTCTTGCCATATGTGTGACAAAACGAGATCAAGCAACCCTAGATCCAAAACCCTAAAGCTGAAAACAAAATGAGCTTGAAACCAAACCCGAGAAAGGAAAACCGACCTAGAATAGAACCCTAGATGCTGAAAACAAGTCCTAGGAGGAGGAGAGTTACCCTAGGAGGCAGATCGACGGCGGAGATCGACGGAAATGGCCGAAAAGCGATCGGAAGTTGAAGGGGTTAATCAGGGTTTTGAGCTGGAGAGAGAGCTTCGATCGACTAGAAAGAAGAATAATCGATTAGAATCGAGTTTAAGTCGGTCGGAATGTGAAAAGACACGACTGTCCCTGAGCACTTAGTCGGTCACAGTTCAAGCACTGACCGACTAGATGACGATCTAGTCGGTCGGTCAATGAGCTTGAATCGACTAAGTGGAAACAGACGTACAGACGAAAAAATAGGGCTAGAGTTAGTCGGTCTAAGTTCAAGTACTGACCGACTAGAACTCAATCTAGTCGGTCGGTAAGTAAACGTGGACCGAATAAACGAAGATAGTAGGAGAGGGAACCCTAAAAAGCTTGAACTAGTCGGTCTGAGTTCTTTTACAAATCGACTAGGTGAGAATCTAGTCGGTTGGTGATTGAATTGAGACCGACTAGATGAGTCCAAAAGTTAGAGAGTGACCTAGTCGGTTTGAGTTCATTAGCTGACCGACTAGATATGAATCTAGTCGGTTGGTTGATGAACTGAGACCGACTAGATGAGTCCAAAAATAGACAAATGAGTTCTCTCCTTAATGCACTTGGACGAAACATCGTAAACCTCTCAAAAATCATCAAACTATCCCATTAAACATCGAAAATCTTAAATTTGACGTTCAAGAATAAATCGAGCATAAATTCCAAAAATTCACAAAAAAATCCCGAAAGAATCCAATAAATCTATCATGAATAAATATAGCAAAATAGAATAGCATGCAAGATTATTGAATAAAAATGAATCCTATATATCGGATTCACCCATAATCCCCAATTCTCGACGCAACCGCACAAAGGAATCCTCCGTTAGGGGTTTCGTGAAAATATCGGCGAGTTGCTTCTGGGTTTCAATGTACACTAATATGATGTCCTTTTTAGCAACATGATCATCTAAGAAATGATGTCGGACATCTATGTGTTTAGAACGGGAATGGTGCACCGGATTCTTTGAAAGACAAATGACACTTTGGTTGTCCACCATGATAGGGCTAGTATCACAATGTATACCAAAATCCTTAAGTGTGTGTCTCATCCAAAGAACCTGGACACATGCAACACCGGCGACAATGTATTCCGCCTCGGTGGTTGAAAGTGATACGAAATTTTGCTTCTTGGAAAACCAAGAGACAAGAGAATTTCCTATAAAATGACAAGTGCCACTAGTACTCTTCCTGTCGGATTTGCATCACGCATAATCTGCGTCACTATATGAGACTAACTCATACGTGCTAGATTTTGGATAAAGTAATCCAAAGTCTAAAGTGTAACTTAAATAGCGAAAACTACGTTTTACCGCTACTAAGTGAGAATCCTTAGGTTGAGACTGATAACGAGCACAAATACATATGGCAAACATAATATCGGGCCTACTTGCGATAAGATAAAGTAAACTACCTATCATACCTCGATATAGACGAATGTCTACATCTTTTCCACCCGTATCTTCATCAAGATGGGTAGTAGTGCTCATTGGAGTCTTTTTCCCGGAGGCACTCTCCATTCCAAATCGCTTTAGCAACTCCACCGTGTACTTCGTTTGGTGGATGAAGATTCCATCGTTCATTTGGCGAATTTGGAGACCTAAGAAGTATTTGTGCTCACCCATGTGGCTCATCTCAAATTGTTCCTTCATAACATTAGAAAACTCTTCGCAAAGAGCGAAGTTAGTAGCACCGAAAATGATATCATCAACATAAATTTGAACTAAAAGTATATCATTATTCGAATGCTTAACAAAAAGTGTAGAATCGGTTTCTCCCATTTTAAAATTCAAATCCAAAAGAAAATTCTTTAGGCGATCATACCAAGCTCGAGGAGCTTGTCTCAAACCGTAAAGTGCTTTCTTTAGTTTAAAAACATGATTTGGAAATTTTTCATTAATAAAGCCCGGAGGTTGAGAAACATAAACTTCCTCAACGACATCTCCGTTTAAAAATGCACTTTTTACATCCATTTGAAATAGTTTGAAATTTTTATTACATGCAAAAGATAACAATAATCTAATAGATTCTAATCTAGCTACCGGAGCGAAGGATTCTTCGAAATCAATACCTTCCTCTTGTCGATAGCCTTGAGCTACTAACCGAGCCTTGTTCCAGACGACGATTTGGTTCTCATCGGTTTTGTTCTTGAAGATACACTTCGTTCCTATAACGGTGTGGTTCTTCGAAGGCAATGGAACAAGCTCACATACCTCATTCCTCTCGAATTGAATGAGTTCCTCCTCCATGGCAAGGATCCAAGCACTATCTTCGCATGCTTCAATTATATTCTTTGGCTCAATCGAGGAGACAAAGGCACAATTGGCGAAGTGGTGGACTTGCGATCTCGTCTTCACTCTATCATGAATATTGCTAATGACTTGCTCATGGGGATGGTCACGAACGGTATGAAGCCGTTTGGGAATTTCTTGAACACTAGGAACATTCTCAACAACTTCATTAGTCGGGTTAGTATCAATAGAATCAATAGAATTAATAGAGTTATAATTACGAATTGAATCACATAAGACATACATAGAGTCATCATCATTAGTAATTCTAGTTGGAACAAATCCTTCATTAAATGAAACATGAAGCGATTCCTCGATCGTTGAGGTTCATTTGTTGTATATCCGGTAGGCTTTGCTACGTAAGGAATACCCAACAAAAATCCCATCATCGGATCTTGGATCGAATTTGTCCAAACTACCATACGTGTTCTTAATAAAACATTTTGAACCAAAAACACGAAAATGTTTAACTTGAGGCAACCTACCAAACAACAATTCATAACAAGTTTGTTTAGTGCCGGGCCTCAAAAGTATTCTATTAAACACATAGCAAGCGGTGTGTACCGCTTCCGCCCAAAATTGATGGCCAAGTTGGCTATCATCAAGCATAGTGCGAGCACACTCCACTAGCGTCCTATTCTTTCTCTCAACAACACCATTTTGAGGATGTGCGCGAGGGAATGAAAAGGTGTGTGTAATACCAACTTCATCACAAAATGTCTCAAAAGACTCATTCTCAAATTCACCTCCATGATCACTACGAATAGTGACAATGGTGGTTCCTAAGAGATTTTGTACTTTCTTAACAAAAATTGTGAAGTTTTCAAAAGCTTCATTTTTATTACATAATGAAAATACCCAAGTAAACCTAGAAAAGTCATCAACGATGACAAGTCCATATCGTGCATTTCCTAATGAAGCAACTCTAGTTGGCCCAAATAAATCTAGATGTAATAGCTCTAGTGGCCGCTTAGAGGAAATGCTTTTCTTAGGTTTAAACGACGATTTTGGAAGCTTGCCTCGTTGACATGGTCACAAAAGCTTTTCTTTTGAAAGACAAGCTTAGGGAAGCCTCTAATAGAATTTAACTTGGAATGCTTAAATAGTGTTCCAAAGTTCACATGACCAAAACGTCGATGCCATAAGTGTTGTTCACTTGTGTTGGCAATAAGACATTGTTCATGTGATCTTGGAAGATCTAGGAAGTATATATCCTTATGGCGTGTGCCGGAAAATAATAATTCATTATTATCTTTTCTTAAAATATGGCACATTCCTTTCGCAAAGCTAACTTTGTAACCTTTGTCACAAAGTTGACTTATTGAAATGAGATTGTGGTTTAATACTTTAACAAGGTAAACATCACATATAAGGGGTTTAGAAGGATTACCCACTTTACCAACACCTATGATGGTTCCGCTCTCGTTGCCTCCAAAGACGACGCGGTTTCCATTAGCAATGGGAACCACTCCGGAGAGCAATTGAGCGTCACCCGTCATGTGTTTTGAACACCCGCTATCGAGTATCCAATTTCCTTTGGAGCTAAATTTAAATTTGTTGCTCCTTTTCTTTTTCTTTTCCTTGAGTACCTAAAGATAGATAATTTCATATCATGGTACCCAAGGTCATTGGGTCCAAGAGATTAGACCTTTGGAAGCCAAGTCCAATTGGACTTAGACTTCCCCACATAATTAACACTATGCACAACATCCGAAAAATAAGCATTCATGTAAACTTGTTTTTCATTCATGCTTGTGTCCTTTGGGCTCCAAATTGTGAATATTTTGGGAGCCCTCATCCTATTGGGAGCATGCATGCTTTGTTGATTTCTACGTGATGCATGTCGTGGATAGGTAAAAGGAACATGATGAAATGGTGCATATGGATAATTATTCATATGACGATGTGGATGACCATATGCATGTGAGGGAACACGTGCGTGAGGGTGTCTCACATGTTGTGCACGTGCCCGTGAATGTGTAGCATAGAAATCATCATATGAGTGAGCCGGTGGAGTAGGACGTGTGTTCCTACATGGCATAGTATTGGTGTACATGTAGGCATGGCCCTTCTTTGGAGGTCTACCCAAAGTGGGTTTCTTTCCGAAAGAGGGTGTGGACGAGATGGAAGCACCATTGGTAGATGAACTACCAATAGAGTGTTTGCTACCACTCGTTGAGTCACCGGAAGTTGGCCTAATAAAAGTAGTGGCCGATTTGGATGAACTTCACATCGTATACCCCAAGCCAATGTGGTGATTGGCCGGAAGTAAGTCACTTAGGATTTTATCCAAATGGTCCTTACCCTTATTGAATTTATTAATACGGCCTAATGTGTTCTCATATTTCTCGGTGAGAGAACGCATAGAAGCATCCAAAGTGGATACTTACGATATGAGTGATCGCGCCCCGGCGTACACATCCCGAGGCGACGGTTGTAGTTTTACCACAAGCGCACGGTATAGCGGCGAGCGGGTATCGAACACAGGGAGGACGAATGACCGTGCTTGCTCCTAATCAACCTGGCTATTCAGAGGGATAATTGCCTTGGGCGATCCTGTCACAATCGTCAGACAAAAGTGCAAAATATCAAATCAAATAGAGAACGCCTAGGGAATGGGGAATCCCCACTACTCACCGTATTTCACAATTGTGGTTCGCCGGTATCGAAATCGCTAGGATGAGAATTCGGATGAACTAGTTGCAACTAAATGTGGAACCAGGCTCACGCTCTCGCGCTGTTGCCGGTCTATAGCTATCCTGGGTTTGGGTCCAATCTCTTGCAAACCCTAGCCTAGGGAAGCTAGCATTAGGATCAACATCATCGTCCAATTGCGCACCGAGCCCAATCTCTTGCAAACTCGGTCCACAATCTAGATTAGGATAGTTCCTACCCGTCCAATCTCTTGCAAACGGGTATCGGCACGGAATTGCAACCGGAGATCCTAGCATCGGTCCAATTTCTTGCAAACCGATACTTCAAAAATCCGACTCCAACCCAATTCGGATTTCTAGGGCTTCCTATCGAATTAGGATCCAATCTCTTGCAAATCCCTATTGACGTGAATACCTAGCTATCCGTAGTAATTCGATCCCAATCTAATCCCTAATAACAATCCTGGCTCAATTCCTACCAATTCAACACAAATACGAAATTGGGCTCGTAGGGTTCATCCCCACGCCCCATGACGTGGAGACTACTCACTAATCATAGCAATAGCACAATAATTGGCAAAGAAATAGACAATGGAATTCATCACAACAATGATATAAACAATAAAAATAGAGTTTTTGTGGAAGAGAAGTGCAAACCAATGTAGATCTTCAATCAACCCAACAAAAATCCAAGTTTTTCTCTTCACCAATCACAATTAATAAAGCTAAAAAGTAGACTCAAAAAGCTGCAAAAAATCTGAGAGGTGGCTCTCAAAACTAGGGTAAAAACAGAGCTTAAATAGCCCCAAAAATCGTCTAAAAATCCTGACCAAAACGCCCCTGCACAGCCTGTTTTCCGCAAATTTCGCTACAGGCAGCGCATCGCACTCGGCCGAGTGACAAAAGTCGCTCGGCCGAGTGAAAACCCTGTCAATTTTCCAGTAAGTCGGGGACTTCAGGGGTCTTCAGTTCGGGGGTGGCTCGGCCGAGTGAGTTGTCGTCACTCGGCCGATGGCTTCACTTCACTCGGGCGGACGGGATTTGCCACTCGGCCGAGTGGGTCTTCTGAAGCTCAGATGGCCGAAAAACAGTAACTTCGGTCTTTTTGAGGGCCTTCGTCTGGGCGCCACTCGGGCGGACGTGGTATCGTCACTCGGCCGATGTGGTCTCCGTCGCTCGGCCGAGTACACATGGAAGTCGTGTCTGAACGGGTCGGCCGAGCAGTGTCTCGCTGGTCGGCCGAGTGGCTCCTCCACTCGGCCGAGTGGGACACAAAAAATGCCCAAACTGGTCGTTTTGGCCTCCTCGTCGCTCCGGCGACGTCCATTCTTCTTCCGCTCCTCTCCAACAGCAAAATACCCCTCGGGGAGGTCGTCGGTGGCCGTCTAGATTACACGCATCTTGAGATCACTCCTAATCGCGCCAAATCACCTGAAATGCGACAAAAACAACAAATCGTGAAAAGCATCGCAATATCGTCGATATATCGTGAAAAACATGATTTGGGCGATCAAAATGGCATGCAAACATGCGGGAAAAGGGTGTAAAATAAGGAGTGATCAAAATCCCCCAAGCTTGCCTCTTACTCGTCCTCGAGGAAGATAAGTAAAAAGCGAACCCAGTGGATTCGGAAAACGAAAACGGCGAAAAACGAAAAAAAATGAAAAACGAAGAAGAATGAAAACCAAACGAAAATAAAGAAAGAAAGAAAGAAGAGGTAGGATGCTAGATCATTTTCTCAGGACGTGGGTTTCACCTACTCTTATAGCATGCACCGAGTGAGAAATACATGTCAAAGAATCTCATTTTGATATCATAGTAGAATAGTGCAAGTAGAAAATAGAAAACCCACGAACAACGGTATAATCATGAAAAACGGAATGATTTTAAAATTAACATCGCCTGAATCATCTAAAGCGGTATACAAGTCTCAGATCACACACTTTTCAATTGAACGCTTTCTATCTGGAGTATAAGAGTATCACATCATAGAATAGAGAGAGTAGAAAAGTATGGGTTTCATGAAATGAATGCTAGGCTTAGATTTCTGGATTTCGTAAAGCTAGAAACAATCTCACCGAGTATAGAATATTACTTAGCCTAGGTTGTCGTGCAATGTCAAGTAGTCGCTCTCTCACACATCAATGGATCTCCTCCCCCAAGCTTATCTATAAGCGTGGTGGCACAAAAATATTTACATCCCCATTTTTATATAGCTCCAAAGGCAAAGAAGAGAAAGAAGAAAGAAAGTAAGCGAGATGGGATCTTTTATTGAGGATTTTTCCTCTTTTCTCTCTTTTCTCTCTTTTTTTTTTCTTTTTTTTTCTTTTTTTTTTCATATATACAATGATCCCAACTCAAAGAGAGATAATGATATACGAGAATGTTCTTCTCTCTTTTATTATATTTTTTTTTTTGGAATAAGAGATTTGGAGCTAGGAATTAATAGCGGGGGAAATGCCATAAAATAGAATCACTAAGGGGAGATTCACCAATGATTTTAAAAGTAGAGAAATGATGTTCAAGATTTGTGGAGAAAGAAATAAATATAACTCTCGGCTCACTCTATAAGACATGCACGACAACTTCAGCAGGGTAATCTAATCTACTCAGTTTCGATCACAAAAAAGCTAACTAATCCAGATATATCATAGCTAACCATCATTCAATCATCCGGAAGTGAAGTGTACAATTCATGCATATAGAAGTGATAAAGGAAAAGAAGTCAGTACTCCAGATATAGGCATTCAATGCGTGAATCTTGGTGTGTTTTCTGTGATAGCATACATATGAATATTCAGGCTCAGCTAATAATAAAATTTCATCCATTTTCATGAGGAAAAAGTGTGGGCTCCTATTTCTAAATGCAAGCGAGTCATAGCATATGATATCAGAAATGAAATCTAAGACACGACAAATATAGCATGCATATAGAATAAGCTAACTCCACGTAGACATCATCACAGAAAATTCATCTCTAGCATGAGATGAAAAAAGGAAGAAGTAAAGATAAAAGGAAAATAGAACTATGCAATGCGGCACACAGGAAAGTAAGGAAAACGTGATGCATGGCAAAACAAAAGGAAAATAACGAAAAATGAGTGCAAAAGTGAAAAGCGGTGTGAAAAACTGAAAATAAAGGTGGCAAATCGAAAAAGAACGTGAGAGCTCACTCCCCCAAGCTAAACGGCACAGTGTCCTCAATGTGCAAAGTGTGGCACACAGAGAGACAATTAACGTGAGGGGCAAGTGAGGGTGCATGCATGAGGGGAAGGAAGGAAAAAAAATAATAAAAGGAAAAATAAAGAAGTGAAAATATGATGCGGGTATGATGCATGCACAAACAGGAGTGATATGAAAATACGGCACCAAAAACGCTCCCTCTCTCCCAAAAAGATATATATAGATGTTATCAAAATGAGAAACCCTATTAGATATGATATGATGTGCACAAAAAGATATGATCAAAAATATAATCCCAAAATAAGTGAGAGGAGGGGGGGTGGACAAAAAAAACATCAGGACCCAGCAGAGACGGGCAGCACAACGTCAGGAATGGATAAAGGCATCAAGAGTGCCTAAGAAGGCGGTGCCGCGCCGTCTCCGTCCTGAGGCGGAGGGGGTGGTGGTGGTGGTGTAGGCTGCTGAGCTGGGGTGGGCGTGGGAGTGGAAGCAGGTCGAGCGTGTGTGGGAGTGTGTGTGGGAACCTGCTGGGTGGGTGGGGGTACGCGCGGGAGACGCTCTAAGATCTGTGTCAGGCAGTAGTGGATCTGAGGGATCAGGTCAAAGCGTCCAGCCATCGTAGAGACGGTGGAGGACAGGGTCCGAAGGTCTCCTCTAAGACCACTCACCGCCACCTCAAGAGCACGTATGCTCTGCAGTACAGTGTCGGGCGGGGGTGGTGCAGAGGGACGCACCGGTCTAGGCTGTGCAAGGCGAGGCTGGCGTACGCGTGTGGAGTATGTAACGGGCTCAGCAGGGAATGGGACAAAAGGTGCCGTGCCAGGAAATGTGGGCCGGGCCTCAGTGTGAGGCCGGGGCGGGCGGTGAGAAGTGGAGGCAGCGGCAGCGGAAGAAGAGTACAAAAGCGGCTGCGAGGCGGCTAGTGAGGTCAGTGGCACAGAAGTGTGGACAGACGCCACGACGCTCTCGGAGAAGACGGCGGTAGTGGAGACAGAGGAATCTCCCGCTGGGGAAGAAGTGTGTGGTCCAAAAGGTGTAGCCCCAGCGGAGATCATGCTAACCATGGTCTCCACGACCGAAACGAACGAGGGCTCTCCGTACGCGACTACGGTCGGCGGGCGCTCGGGGAAGGCAGAAGAAAGAGGCTCGACAGACAAGGGGCCAGTGGTGGAAGTGGGAGTGGTGGTGACAGCCTCGGAAGCGGTGACAGTGGTGGAAGTGGGCTCAGCAAGGGTACTCGCGACACTGGTAGAGGTGAGGACAGAAGTGTCAGGAGCAGCAGAAACGACAGGTGTGGGCTGAGGGGCCACAGGGGCGGCAGCGGGCTCGGCAGGGCGTGCAGCAGGGTCTGCGGGAGCAGCCTGGGCAGCGTGGGCGGCGGGGCCCTGCTCGGCCTCCTCGGCCTCGAGCACGTAGGCGGCGGGGATGAGGACATCCATATCTGGGAGCCAGTCAACGTGGGCCGGTGCAATCTGGGTCCGAGCAGGGCTCGGGAGAATCATGTAATTGGCCCCATAGGGGCCGTGCAACCAGACCCAGTGACGCTCACCGTGCGGACGCAGCATCTTCATCCGGGCCATAACGTCTATCGACAAGGAAGTGGGGCCCGGAACGCGTCGCAGGTCGTCGGGGAAATCCTCGCCGGTCATAAGAGCCAGCAGGGTAATCAGGCCGCCGCAGCATATCGGTGAGCGAGCGCCCACCGATACAATGATGCGGTCTAAGTACCATGCCGCGATATCGATCACGACGGCGGGGACAAGCTCATCTCCATCCCTAGACAGAGCTCTGGGACGTGTCATCGCATAGAGCATGTAAAGCTCTGGCGTAGACATCGTGCCCGGCTCATATCTGGCCAAAAAGGTAGTCGCCATGAGGCGCTGGGCAATGCGTAGGCAGGGATGTACGATGGCCGAGGCCTTGGCCCTACTAGGGTCAAAGGCGGCGTGGAGACCCGTGATACATGCCCAGAAGGCACCGGCGTCGAAAGAGGGTGGAGGGATATGTGTGGGGCCATAACCGCGATCGGCTCCGGGGACTGCGGGCCAAGAGAAAAATGCTCTCATCATATCGAGAGTGACCTGGCACTCTCGATCCATGAACCGGAATGAGCATCCCTCATCGGTCCGGGCGATCGAACTCAAAACCTCAAGTGTCGGACGGGTAAAAGTATCCGCCGACACCTGGAAAAAATCTCGCCAGCCCACGTTGTCGTACAACGTGAGCATCCCCTCAAGTACCCCCAGGCGTCCTAGGTCAGCGAGGTGTGCGAACCTGGAGGGTACGATCGAGCGCTGGGAGATACGCTCGAAGACGGCGCGGTGTGCGTCGTCTCGGAACGTAATCCCGAGCGGCCCGACCAGTGGAGCCGGTGGTGGTGGCTGTGGATCGGCGGGGAGAGGCTGTGCGGGCTGTGGGTGCGCTGCAGGCTGTGCGGGGTGTGCGGAGCCTGCAGGCTGTGCGGGGTGTGCGGGGTGTGTGGGGGACGGTGGAGGAGAGTCCTCCAACTCGTGGGAGGGGCCGGCATCATCCGACCGCTTCCGCTTGGCAGAAGCTCTCTTCGACCGCGGCCGTGTCCGGGGCGGCATATCTGCCCCGAGCGCGCGCCGAAAAAGTGAAAAGTGCGGCGTGTGCACAAAGAGTGGAAAGAGTTTACCCAAACACGCCGCGAGTGCTAAGTAGTGGAAGCGTGCGAAGTCCGCGCCTCCACGAAGTCCTGAGCAGCCCGTAGAAGCTCCCCTGAGCTCCCCTAAGCTCCAAAAAGCAACCTGCGCATGGAAAAGCGATATCAGCGAGTAATAATCAAAATGTATGGAGCAATAGGGGTATAACAGATAGATATGTGACTTGATTCGGGTTAGGGGTTCGATTGACACAGGGATCCTCAAAAACTACGCAAAAAGAGAAGAAAATGGTGAAAATAAGCGAACCGGAGGTGATCGGAGACGGGGGTTGCCGGCGGCGACTCGGGCGGGGGGCGGCGACGGTCGGCCGGCGGTGGCAGGCCGAGCGGCGGCGCGCGCGGGCGAGTGGATGTTGGGCGAGGCGCGATCGGGCGAGGGGAAGCTGAGGGGGCGTGGGCGAAAGGGTTTTTTTTCGTTTTCGAAAACTGCGCCTCCCCCTTTGGCTTTATATTAAAAAGTTACGACTCGGCCGAGTGACGTGATCACTCGGCCGAGCGAGGCAAATAAAAATTTCTCCCCGATATCGCTTCGGCCGAGTGGCCTTGCCAGGCTCGGCCGAGTGGAGTAAATCCATTCGGCCGAGTGACTCAAGCTACTCGGCATGACTCGCCCAAGGAGGGTGTCTGTTTCACTCGGCCGAGTGAATATATATACCCGGCCGAGTAGCAGTTATAATGAAATGAGGAAAATAGACAGAGAGTTGGGTACAGCAGACTTCCCTTGTTCGTGAGCGGCTCGGCCGGACGAACTTCTGTACTCGGCCGAGTGACTAGTATACTCGGCCGAGTGAGCCTTGCATTCTGCTGTTTGTCTTCGTTTAGACTCTAAACTCCGTCTTTCTTCCTCCAGTCGATTTCATGCTCCTCCTAAGCGTCGAACGCCTTCTTAGGGCGCTCCTTATCGTCTCGTTCAACCTCCTCATGATGATCTACCTATCTCCTCTCCTGTCAAGAAAAATAGGACCCGTTATCACAAAATTTTTGATCGGATGACTCAAAACACTAAAAATTTCTAAAACGAAAATAAAGAAAAAGCGAAAATAAAGCAAAAACCGTCGGGTTGCCTCCCGACAAGCGCTCGTTTTAGGTCGTGAGCTCGACCCCCTATAATTTTCAATCAATGCGGGATGTTTGGTGCATATGAGATGCACCCGTCAAACTTTCCGGGGAGCGCGCTTGGATTCGGACGTGGCGGCGAAGCGTTCTCCCGCGGTGGTCTCCTATCTCGAATAGTGTTGGGGGGAGGCTCCCCCAAGCTAGCATTTGCCCCGGTCAACGGCTTAGCCGGCGATGCCGATTTCCGTACCGACGGAGCTTTCTTTGGAGACTTTGATTTCGAGAGCTTGCAGAGCTCTCGAATCCTTGCGACATCAGCGTCGCCTTCATCTTCATCAGCGGAGAAGTCGGGGGAATCATCATTATTGTCCTCATGGCCTAAATCCGGGCCTTCATCCAATTCTTCATCAAAAAGGGCACCAATTGAGTGAGGAATCGCCTCCTCTATCACCTCATCAAGGAGGTCCATATAATCGAGCTCCTCATGGTAAGGCATGTGCTTCATTGCCTTGGGAATGTGGAGCTCCACCTCGATGTTTCCGACGTTTAAGGTTAAGGTACCTTCGCGCACGTCGACGATGACTCCGGCGGTGGCGAGGAATGGGCGCCCAAGTATCAATGAGGTGTCTCCCTCCTCCTTAATGTCCATGATGACGAAGTCACATGGCAAGCATATTCCACCCGGGACTTGAAGTGGGATGTCTTCGGCAATCCCCACCGGCCTTGTTATCCGTCCATCGGCTAATTGAATGCGCATGTCGGTGGGTTTCAACTTTGTCCCGGTGTTAAGCTTTAAGAACATGGAGAGGGGCATGAGACTCACACTAGCCCCAAGATCGACCAACGCCTTTTGAAGAGGCACGCCGCCCAACGTGCAAGGAATCCGAAAACTCCCCGGATCTTTAAATTTTGCCGGCTCCTTTTCTCTCTTGGTGAACCAAGAGCCCTCCTCGGCTAGCATGATCTTTTCCTTCCTCTTTCTCCCCGAAATCAAGTCCTTCAAGAATTTGGCATATGTGGGGATCTCGATGATGGCGTCAAGGAAGGGAATATTTAGGCTAACTCCTCTTAGATACTCGAGGAATTTCGCTAGCCTTTTCTCCATTTTCGCTTTCGCTAGTCTTTGGGGGAATGGGACCGGTGGCATGAAGCGCCTCTCCTCAATTGATAGCTTCTCCCTAGATTTCTCCTTGTCTTGTGGCTCCTTCTCCTCTTCAATCTCGATTATCGGCTCAACCGGCTCCAAACTTTCCTCCACGGCCTCCTCAATAGGAATCATGGCGGGGGTGGTGTCCTTCCCGCCTCTAGTAGTGACGGCAACTACGGCGTTGATGTGGCCCGTGTTGCCCCGTGGGTTTTGCTCCGGTTGCGCCGGCAATCTTTGAGTGTTCCGGTTGAGCAACGCTAATTGCTCCGATATTTGAGCCACTACGGTATTGAGAGATTCTTGCCCCGCCTTCAAAGTAGCATTCACCTTATTCTGCTCGACCATGAACGCTTCCACTCTAGTTTCGAAATCGGATCGTTGTGGAGCTTGTGGAGGGTTTTGGTTTTGATTCCTCCACCCTTGATTGTATCCGGGAGGCCTATAAGGTGGGACTTGTTGCTTTGGTTGGAAGTTTTGTTGTGTAGGTCCCCTCGGCGGATAGTATTGTTGTTGGGGTGGTGGCGGTCGAGCTTGATTAGGCGGTTGTTGTGGCGGGTTCAAAGCTCCTTCATTGTTGGCGTAGGAGAATCCCGGGTGATTTCTTGCGGCCGGATTGGACCAATAACCTTGGTTCCCCGCAACATATTGCACTTGCTCCAAGGATCCTTCTCCTTGCTCTCCTCCCGAATACATGGCTTGAGGTTGGTCTTGCCAATCACTCATTTGGCTTGCCGGCGCGGAGGTGGAAGGGCTTCCTTGGGGCTCCGTGATGAATTTCTCCAATCTCTCCACCACCTTGTGGAGAGAATCAAATTTGCTCGTAAGCTCCGCTACGGCCTTTGCCTCGTAGATGCTAGTCGGCTTTAAGGAGGACGTAGAGTGTCCTCGCTCATCGCCCCATTGTTGGTTATTAGAGGCCATCTCCTCAATTAGGGCCGTAGCTTCCTCGGGAGTCTTTGACAAGATTGCACCATTCGCCGCGGCATCAATAATTTGTTTGGTCCCCGGCTGGAGACCGTTGTAGAAGCTATGCACTAACTCCCAATCTTCTATACTGTGGTGCGGGCACTGGTGCTGCAAATCCTTAAATCGCTCCCAAGCTTCATAGAGCGTCTCGTGTGGTCCTTGCTTGAAGGACATGAGAGCGCTCCGGATCTTCACCGTCTTGGATGGTGGATAGAATTTATCAATGAATGCATCCGCCAACCCGTCCCAAGAGGTGAAAACTCCGTCAGCTTGCGTCCTCAGCCAATAGAGTGCTTTGTCCTTTAGCGTGAAGGGGAAGAGGCGCAGTCTGATGGCATCAATCGGGACCCCCGGCATTTGGAAAGTGGCGCACTTCGACAAGAATGATTGGATGTGGTAGTGGGGGTTCTCGTGAGCGTTCCCATGAAATGGGTCTTGTTGCATCAAAACCACCAATCCCGTCTTTAGCTCGAAGTTCTTGTCGGCCGCCAACTCCGGCACGGCGATGGATGACGTAGTAGAAGAGGTTTTAGGCCGAAGCCTATCGCGAATAGAAATTATTCTTGCCATTCTCTCCGCCAATTCTTCGGGAGTTTCCCGGTTGGTCATAAACCCCCCTTCCGGATATTGTCTCCTTTCCGTTCTGAGTCTCCGCGCGGTACGTTCGATCTCGGGATCGAATAATAGGGCTTCGGGGTCCGCCGTAGATCTCGTGTACATGCACAGTGAAAACAGAGTTTCAAAGAGATGATTAGTACCGTGGAAGGGTTAGGTAAAAATAGCAAAGGAAATAATAATGGTAAAAGAAATAAAATAAAAAGAAAATAAAAGAAAGAAATAGCTAGGTGAAAAAGAATCAAACGCAATCGCCTCCCCGGCAACGGCGCCAAAAACTTGATCGCGCCCCGGCGTACACGTCCCGAGGCGACGGTTGTAGTTTTACCGCAAGCGCACGGTATAGCGGCGAGCGGGTATCGAACACAGGGAGGACGAATGACCGTGCTTGCTCCTAATCAACCTGGCTATTCAGAGGGATAATTGCCTTGGGCGATCCTGTCACAATCGTCAGACAAAAGTGCAAAATATCAAATCAAATAGAGAACGCCTAGGGAATGGGGAATCCCCGCTACTCACCGTATTTCACAATTGTGGTTCGCCGGTATCGAAATCGCTAGGATGAGAATTCGGATGAACTAGTTGCAACTAAATGTGGAACCAGGCTCACGCTCTCGCGCTGTTGCCGGTCTATAGCTATCCTGGGTTTGGGTCCAATCTCTTGCAAACCCTAGCCTAGGGAAGCTAGCATTAGGATCAACATCATCGTCCAATTGCGCACCGAGCCCAATCTCTTGCAAACTCGGTCCACAATCTAGATTAGGATAGTTCCTACCCGTCCAATCTCTTGCAAACGGGTATCGGCACGGAATTGCAACCGGCGATCCTAGCATCGGTCCAATTTCTTGCAAACCGATACTTCGAAAATCCGACTCCAACCCAATTCGGATTTCTAGGGCTTCCTATCGAATTGGGATCCAATCTCTTGCAAATCCCTATTGACGTGAATACCTAGCTATCCGTAGTAATTCGATCTCAATCTAATCCCTAATAACAATCCTGGCTCAATTCCTACCAATTCAACACAAATACGAAATTGGGCTCGTAGGGTTCATCCCCACGCCCCAAGACGTGGAGACTACTCACTAATCATAGCAATAGCACAATAATTGGCAAAGAAATAGACAATGGAATTCATCACAACAATGATATAAACAATAAAAATAGAGTTTTTGTGGAAGAGAAGTGCAAACCAATGTAGATCTTCAATCAACCCAACAAAAATCCAAGTTTTTCTCTTCACCAATCACAATTAATAAAGCTAAAAAGTAGACTCAAAAAGCTGCAAAAAATCTGAGAGGTGGCTCTCAAAACTAGGGTAAAAACAGAGCTTAAATAGCCCCAAAAATCGTCTAAAAATCCTGACCAAAACGCCCCTGCACAGCCTGTTTTCCGCAAATTTCGCTACAGGCAGCGCATCGCACTCGGCCGAGTGACAAAAGTCGCTCGACCGAGTGAAAACCCTGTCAATTTTCCAGTAAGTCGGGGACTTCAGGGGTCTTCAGTTCGGGGGTGGCTCGGCCGAGTGAGTTGTCGTCACTCGGCCGATGGCTTCACTTCACTCGGGCGGACGGGATTTGCCACTCGGCCGAGTGGGTCTTCTGAAGCTCAGATGGCCGAAAAACAGTAACTTCAGTCTTTTTGAGGGCCTTCGTCTGGGCGCCACTCGGGCGGACGTGGTATCGTCACTCGGCCGATGTGGTCTCCGTCGCTCGGCCGAGTACACATGGAAGTCGTGTCTGAACGGGTCGGCCGAGCAGTGTCTCGCTGGTCGGCCGAGTGGCTCCTCCACTCGGCCGAGTGGGACACAAAAAATGCCCAAACTGGTCGTTTTGGCCTCCTCGTCGCTCCGGTGACGTCCATTCTTCTTCCGCTCCTCTCCAACAGCAAAATACCCCTCGGGGAGGTCGTCGGTGGCCGTCTAGATTACACGCATCTTGAGATCACTCCTAATAGCGCCAAATCACCTGAAATGCGACAAAAACAACAAATCGTGAAAAGCATCGCAATATCGTCGATATATCGTGAAAAACATGATTTGGGCGATCAAAATGGCATGCAAACATGCGGGAAAAGGGTGTAAAATAAGGAGTGATCAATGAGCACATAAACACGAGATTTAAGATTCTCATTCTCAATACTCAAAGTCGAGTTTTGAGAAGTCAAATCCGCTATCTTGTGTTCCTCTGGATCCTCAATGCTAACATGTTCAAGTTGAGTCTTGAGATTAACAATCTCATTCTTCAACCCTTCAACAACGGTGTCGTTGTTGGTGATGATAGTTTTAGGCGAGGTTTGAATGCTAGCTAAGTCATCTTTTACTTTAGTATACCTATTACTAATTTAGTATACTTAGACCACAATTGAGAATTAGCATTCCTAAGGTCATCCATAGTTACCTCATCGCCTTCGTTGTCGCTATCATCGGAGGAGGCATCTTTATCTTGCTCCTCTCTAGCCATGAAGCACATGTGTGCTTGCTCCACTTGCTCATCATCCGACTCTCTGCTAGATGAATCATCGGAGTCGGTGAAAGTCCCGACAAGTCCCTTTTTGTTTCCTTTCTTGTACTTCTTGGACTTGTCGTACTTTGGCGCCTTCCACTTTTCCTTTTGCTTTTTTTGTGGACAATCCGCTTTGATGTGTCCTGGCTTATTGCATTTAAAGCACAAAGGAGGAGAGGTGTTAGTAGAAGTAAATTTAGATTTTCCTTTGAAGTTACCTTTTCGGAAGAAGCGATTGAACTTCTTTGCCATGAGGGCAATGGATTCCATGTCCATTTCGTCTTCCGAGTCCTCGTCATCGGTAGAGGTGGATGGATCCGCCTTGAATGCAATCGCCTTTTTCTTAGGCACGTCTTGGTTCAAGTAAGACTTCATCTTCTCTTGTAACTTCACCTTGCTATCATTGCGTACCTCGTATGACATTAAAGTACCCATTAATTGAACTACGGTATACTTGTTCATATCGTTACCTTCCTTGATGGCGAAGGTACGCTTTTCCCAACTAGAAGGAAGTCCTTCAATAAGCTTCGAACATTTCTCCTTTTGGGTGTAAGTTTTGCCGAGAGTCTCTAACTTGTTTATGATGTCGACGAAGCGAGCATAATACTCCTTCATCTTCTCACCTTGTAGCATATGAAACATCTCGTAATCTTTATTAACTACAACGAGTTTAGAGTCTCTTACCCTACTCGTCCCTTCATGTAAGATGAGAAGGGAGTTCCAAATTTGATATGCGCTCTTACATGTGCATATCTTATTGAAGTCCTTGGGCTCCAATGCGCATTGCAAGGCGTTCATTGCCTTGGCATTGCTTACCTCCGCGGTGACCTCTGCGGGAGTCCATTTCTCGAAATCTTATTCGGCGGGCTCGACATACTCCTTCATTGTGGTCCTCCATAGTGAAGCACTCCGGAGGAAAGTTTCCATCCGGCATTTCCAGTACCCGTAGTTGGTACCGTTGAAGAATGGAGGCCTCGTTGAGGAATGTCCTTCCATTACCGAAGAAGCTCCTTCACGGTTCTTGAAGGTGTTATAATCCGAAGGTGGATGCACGGTCTTGTTGTCATTGGCAGACATAGCTTAGAACTTGCTCTGATACCAAATGTAATGCCCTGAAAGCTACTGCACAGGTACTAGAGGGGAGGTGAATAGTACTTTAAAAATAACAAGGCGTATAATTCCTAATTATCGTGCAAACTACTACCAACAAATGCGAAAGCTAAAATAGATAACAACAAATATTCAATGCTAACAATTGATATGATGGGTTCGGATCCACCCAAGTCTCCCCGACTTGTACCCGGTGATCCTATGTCCCAGAACACCCGGATCCCCTCCAGATACTTAGGTTAGAAACCCTAACCCAAGATTTCCACTATGAATACCTTGTGAAAAACCTTCACAAGATCAAATCATACAATCAATAGCAATAGTGAATCCCACAACCCGGGATCACAACCTTCTCTCACAACCGAGAGAATCAATAGCAATAAAAGAGTTTATATGAAATAAACAACAACTTACCACAAACCCTATACCTTGAGTATTTTTACCAAATTAGGGCAAGGAGGGATTTGAGGAAGGAGAAGTCACCAAGACCTAGCACCACCAATATGAGCAGCAATGGGTGCCTAGGAATGAGTAGGAGACTTGAATCAAGCAATAGCTTGGATGGCTCAACAAGAACAAAGTTCTCTCAAGATGGATTCTAGATCACAAATGAGGGAGAGAATGATTTCTTGTGAGGAAGAGAGCTTTGGAAATGAGTTTCAATCTCTAACTCTTTCAATCTGAATAAGGCTCTCAATAGCAGCTCTAACCTTGAGAGAAATGACCAAGCTTCGTATTTATAGGGTCCCACAAAATCGAGCTAGGTCATCTACCAATGGTTGGAAATCTGGGGCAATTAGTCGGTCAAAGAACAACCACTGACAGACTAGTTCATCAACTAGTCGGTCGGTGAAACAACATGAACCGACTAAAGGATGAACAGTGAACAGATGAAATTTCAGACCAAGATAACTAGTCTGTCCAAGAAGACTTTCCGACCGACTAGTTTCTCAACTAGTCGGTCGGTCAGTTAACTTAGACCGACTAAGAGTCAAAAAATATTAGTCTGAATACAAATTGATTTAGTCAGTCCAAGAATAAATGTTGACCGACTAGATCATCAACTAGTCGGTCACCAAACGTTCTTAGACCGACTAACGATAAACAGTAACTAGGCATGTATAGGGAAAGCTCAACTAGTCGGTCTAAGAAGCATCACTGACCGACTAGTTCACCAACTAGTCGGTCGGTGAGTCAACTAAGACCGACTAACTGTGAACAGTAAAGAGCTTAGAATTTGGGAGACAAACTAGTCGGTCCAAGAAGCTTTTCCGACCGACTAGATCACCATCTAGTCGGTTGTTTCTTCTTCTTGAACCAACTAACATGCACAAGAAGTCCCGAATCGAAGCGTGATGCTTCGGGAAAGTTTGAATGGACTTCTACTAAGATCCTAGCTCTAAGATAGGAGCGATATGAAGATTAAATGATAATACCTACTCAAGGTTTAACATTCTAAATAACAAAGCTAGAAGACTAAATATAAATCTAGACAAACCGTCTTCAAACGCTTCGATAGAATCTTCATGCCTTCAAAGTTGGTCCAAAAGCTTCAACGAAGCTTTATGCATATGAATACGTGCTTTGAGAAGTCTGGAGACGTCGCTTTGGATGTTCACGTGAATTTGGCGACGATCTCCATAACTGCGCTCACAAAGTGTTAGTTCACGATTTATTTATGTTTGCTCATCATCCAAAACCAAATCTGGGGAGTCCAATACTCTACAAACCTTGCCCTTGCCATGCCATGAACATCTTGCACGTCGTGTATTATGTAGCCTGTGGGCAATGTGACGCTCACCTAGCAGAGTGGGTAATCTTTGTTACAGAACACCTACGGGAAGCTCGGCACCCACCTAGCAGAGTGAGTGTCCCAGCAGACGGAGAGGATAGAGACTCTCACCTAGCAGAGTGAGTGGTCCTATACAGTAGTACAGTTTCACCTACGAGGCGTCCGTCGCTCACCTAGCAGAGTGAAAGATATGCTACCGATCGTGGGGATAGAGGCGCTCACCTAGCAGAGTGAGTGGCCCTATATTGTCTTGTCTTGAGCACTTGTGTTTGGGGTAGGGTTGAGCGTGTGCATGGGGAGAGGGTCTGATCCCCCTCGAACCGTAAGGCGTGAACCCTTCGAGTCACATGTGTCTTGTCTTGTCTTGTCCATTCCTATCTTGCTTGTCTTGTCACGTCTTGTCACGACCCGTTTAGGTTAGTCCCGCAGTCGGTAGCACACGCTACGATTACTGCTTGCTACGCTTTACTTTCCTACTGCGTTTACTTCCTTTTGATACTCTGTTATAACCCCAGCATGCTAATCAACCAGTAAACGGTTGTTTAATAGTTCGGTACACTTGCAGTAGAGTCTAATCCTTTTTGTAGATTTTACCTGACGTACAGTTGACCGGCGCCCCGTTTACGGTATGGGCGCGGTGTCGTTTTATCGCAAGTGCACGGTTAGTGTAGGGTGCGGGTTTATCGAACTCAAGGAGGTGGATGGCTTGAATGGCTACTAGCCTCGCCTAGGTCGCGTGCTAGCAATGCGGATGATATGGGTGGAAGTGTAGGAATAAGGGAAAGAATTGAAAAAGACACGAAATGAATCCCCGCTAACACGGGCTAGAGCATTCATGACACTTGACATTTGACTTGACCCAGGGTGAGAAATTGCCCCAAAAGGTGGTACCTAGCGTCCATGGCCCGATATTCCGGTCGGTACCAAGCACGCTAGGCCTACCCGGTTCCGGACGGTGGGCATTCCCATGTCCATTAACACCTTCCGCAACCGGGAGCATTAAGGCCACAATGATAACTCCCAACACTTCGTCCAAGCCGTTCCCACGCGCGAGGACTCGATGTCTACACTAGGGGCGTGAGCTGTGGCTAGGGAGTCAACCGCCAAGTTTATTCCTCCTTGGCCCGACGGTCAGAGGCGGTCTTTCCCCCGCCAATGACAATGAAACGCCCCCGCGTAACCCTAATGGCCAAATAGGTCGAATGTAATTTCTAGCAATACATCGAAGCGGGTCTTGACTAGACAAGCACCCGGACCCCAATCCCCAACACATCTAGTGTGTTGCCGTGCGAATTGGACTCAGATTGCTAGAAATCCCCATTGACACATTTCATCGAACACATGCCATGCAACCAAGCCAAATGTAAATTTCCAAGCATCAATCCTACCCTAACCCGTATTAGGGTTCATCAAACACTACTCGATGGTGAAGAACATGATAGAAAGCAATAATAATGACAAACAAACATTCACCATCAAGCAAAGCAAATACAACACAAAACAATGAAATGGGAAAACAAGAGAATGAAATACTTATCTTGAGTTTGAATCTTCAATCCAATACAAGATTTATTAACCAAAAGACCTAATCTAATCTAACCTAAAGCTCACAAGAGAAAGGGGCAAAAGCCCTAAAAAACTGAGAAGGAACTCCCCAAAGTCGTGCCCAAACCCCTATTTAAAAGCCCCCAAAAAACTCTTAACAGTTCGGGTCCGAACCCCACTCAAAACTGTCAAAACAGGCCCACCCGATCGGGTGAAAACTCACCCGATCAGGTGAAAACTCACCCGATCGGGTGGAATAAACAGAGAGCATGAAACTACTGAAATTGACTTCAACCGATCGGTTGGACTCCCAACCGATCGGTTGAAGTGAAATTTCAGACAGCAGCCAATTTCAGCACATAGCTGCGCTCAGAAAATTCCAGAAAAATCTAGAAAAATCGGATTTGGGCATGCGACCTATCGTTGGAAAGCTAACGACGATGCCGATGCTAGAAAAATAAGAGAACACCCAAAATCCCTCTGAAATGATAGCAGATATTCAATGAGTGCATCAGCAGCGTGCAAAGGCGGAAGAAAAGGCCACCCGATCGGTTGAAACATCAACCGATCGGGTGAGCCGCTTGTTGCTTTGGCCATCGGGCTTCGGGAGCTTCAACCGGTCACTGAAGAGAGCGGGTGGAGCCGTCGGTTCGATCTTTGAGGCGATGCGGCTACAGATGAACCGATCGGGTGAGATGTCACCCGATCGGTTGGAACTCAGCTCCAAATTCCCGAGAATTGGGGCGTTTGAACCGGTCACTGAACCGATCGGGTGACCTCTTGGCCGCTCCAACTTGTGTCCGGGTGGTCCACGCGTGCATCACCCGATCGGTTGGAAATGACCAACTGGTCGGGTGAGGGGCTGAAAGATGAGATCTTCGTCGTTTGACCCCCTGGATCACGCGTGACTCCTCCCGTTGCTCCGGGGACTCATGATATTGTCGTTTTATGTCCCAAATGCTGTAAATTCCTGCAAAATACGAAAAAACACGGAAAAGTGAAAGAAAACAAGAAAATACAAGAAAACACGAGAAAACGAATAAAAGATGGCGGAAAATACGGAGAAACACAGAAGAAAACGTGCACAAATATATGAAATATAAACGCACGTCAAAATCCCCCAAGCTGAACTCTTCCTCGTCCTCGAGGAAGACGAGTGAGAGTAGGAGCTCGGAGGGAGAAAATAGAGAGAAAGAGAGAAAAAGAAAACTCTATATCCTAGATCGCCCGTCAGGGCCAACAAAGTCAAAAACGACACACCAAGCAAGCAAACACCAAATCACATCACTAAACTAAGGAATACGAGTCCAGACAAATGCCGTGGGCCCACGCGGTGAAGCGCGAGTGAGTGTGGTTGTGTGCTAGCAGACGGTGTCACTATCTACATTGTGT
>CM061138.1:130211702-130246045 GCA_030789695.1 Scilla litardierei
TGTTGTTCTAGGGTTTGGGGATGATCCCTATGGATCTAATTTCATATTTGTGAAGAATGAATTCTAAATTGCTAGAATTGCTAGGAGGTTAGGTCGTGATTGATTTCCTACGGATAGCTAGGGATTTCCATCGATTTGGGATTTGCAAGAGATTGGATTCTAATCGATGGGAAGGTCTAGATATTCGATTTAGGCTTACAATTGGGTTTTTATAGATTTGGTTTGCAAGAGATTGGACCAAAGCTAGGATTTTTAATTGTAAATCTATACCCATATTCGTTTGCAAGAGATTGGACGAATACGAACTATCACAACCTAGATCGTAACTCGAGTTTGCACGAGAGTGGGCTCGAGGAGCGATTGGACGATGATGTCGATCTTCATGCTAGCGGCTTAGGTTAGGGTTTGCAAGAGATTGGGCCCTAACCTAGGTTTGCTATAGACCGGCAATAGCGCGAGAGCGTGAGCTTGGTTCTCCATTAAGTTGCGACTAGTTCACCTCGGCACAAGTCTAGTAATATTGAGATTCACTATTTACGATGATGTCTGACGATCCGTAGTGGGAATTCCCTAGCCCTAGACGTCTTTATTTGATTTTATATCCCCATACTTTGCCCGACGATTGTGACAGGATCGTCGCAAGGCAAATTCCCTCTTTTATTATATTGTATTTGAATCGATATTTGATCCATTTCTTTATCATCGACACCGACATCCACCACCATTTCCATTATATCATACCATAGCCATCTCCACCACTAAAATCATCGTAGTCAAACCAACCTAGGATAGATTGGAGCCAACACCACCTCCTCGTGTTCGATACCCGCTCGCCACTTTGCCGTGCGCTTGCGGTAAAACTACAACCGTTCTCCGGGTGTATATCCGGGGCCGACCAAGTTTTTGGTCGTGCTCTTGGGTTGCATTTTGGAGCGACCAGATGGCAAGCTAGAGGAGCCGTACTTCGGTAGGAGGCACGAATTCAGAGATTGAGTATCCAAGCATTAGGCTTAAACAATTTCGAAGGGACGCCAATCATGGCGGGAGGGATGACATGGAACATCTCAGAAAGTATCGACTGGTCAAGATCGTGGATATTCTCCACGGAGATATCAGCAGGTAGCAGGCCAGAGGATGAGACACCGATCAACTGCCCTAAAATCTCTGTCGTGAGGACAATAGGTATCCCCGCGACCCCCTGTGTCTCTTCGTCTTCCTCCGCCGTGCGCCGCCGTCTCCGGTTTCCTTTAGCCCACTTGCGGAAATCCCACAAGTGCAATCGACCTACAATCGACGTCTGTGTATCCCACAACCCAGGAACACGCAAAGTCCTTAATCCCACAATATGGGACTAAGCACACTCCCAAAAACCGAGAGCAAAACGAAAACTTGACTCCTACAACTTGGGATCAAGCCAAACCTCTCACCACCGTGAGTATACAACAAATATGAAGTATAAATAATGAAATGTAAAACTTCTTACCCCAAAATCCTATGCCTTGAGAAATACTTACCAATTTAGGGCAAGAATGGATTTTGAGGAAGATGAGATCACCAAACCCTAACTCCACCAAGATGAGCAGCAATAGATGGCTAGGGAGAAGTTGGTGACTTGGATTCAAGCTCTTAGCATGAGAAGCTCATAATGAATGAGAATCTCTCTTGAGGAAATAGTGCTCAAAGAGTGAGAGAGATTCTTGTAGTGCCCTGTGGTAGCTACTGCACACGTACTAGAGGGGGGTGAATAGTACTTAAAATAATCAAGATGGTTATTCCTAATTATTGTGCAAGAAACAAACGACAATGCGGAATTAAACAACTATCAACAAGAATTAAAACATACGCAAACAAACAATATTACTGGGTTCGGATCCATCCAAGTCTTCCCGACTTGTTCCCGGTGATCCTACGTCCCAACCACCCGGATCCCCTCCGGATACTTGAGTTAGCAACCCTAACTCAAGATTTCCACTATGAAGTACTTGTGAAAAACCTTCACAAGTCAAATCATACACAAAGTAATTTGTGACTCCCACAACCCGGGATCACAAACACAACTCTCACAACCGAGAGATAAACACTTACAAAATGAAAGTAAATGAAATAAACTCTTACCGTACAAAATCCTATGCCTTGAGTAAATCTTACCAAATTAGGGCAATGATGGATTTTGAGAAAGAGGATGTCACCAAACCCTAGCTTCAAGAAGATGACCAGCAATGGAAGCCTAGGGTGGAGTATGATGACTTGGATCAAGCTATTGGCTTGGAAGGCTCACAATGGAGAGAATCTCTCTTGAGGAAATGGCTCAAAGAGTTGAGGGAGAGATTCTTGTGAGGAAGAGAAAGCTTTAGAATGGAGTTGAATAGCTTCTCTTAGATTTCTCCAAATCTCTAAAATGGCAGCCTTGGATCTTATGAAAGAGCCCCTCCAACTATATATAGGATAGAGGAGAGAGAGAGAGAGAAAAACGTTTGAAGAAAAACTCCAACGGCTCTTTTCTGAACCCAACTAGTCGGTCAAAGAACAACCACCAACCGACTAGTTCATCAACTAGTCGGTCGGTCAATCAAAGTAGACCGACTAATGGAAGAACATCCAAGAAGTCGTAGAACAGGCAAAGACAACTAGTCGGTCTAAGAAGACTTGCCGACCGACTAGTTTCATAACTAGTCGGTCGGTGAATGATCTTTGACCGACTAACGTCGAAATAGAATAGGTTGACTTCAAGATGACTTAGTCGGTTTAAGAACAAATGCTGACCGACTAGTTTCTCAACTAGTCGGTCGACAAACGTTCTTTGACCGACTAACTCGAAACAGTAGCTCAGGCTGAAAATGACTGTACACAACTAGTCGGTCTAAGAAGGATTACTGACCGACTAGATCGTCATCTAGTCGGTCTGTGACTCTTCTTTGACCGACTAACTGTAGTCATAGAAAGAGCTGAATTAGAGAAGGCAAACTAGTCGGTTCAAGTAGAGTTGCCGACCGACTAGATCGTCATCAAGTCGGTTGGTGACTCTTCTTGAACCAACTAACATGCACAAGAAGCCGAGGGAAGAAGCGATAGGCTTCGGGAATGTTTCTAATGGCTTCTATGATAATCCTAGCTCTAAGATATGAGCGAAATGAAGATTATAAAGTAAGTCCTACTCAAGGCTTAACATTCTAATCTATGAAGCTAGAAGACTATAAAATAAACCTTACGAGCCGTATTCAAAGCTTCAATCTTCATTCCTCTTGAATTCAATATTGCTCCTTGAGCTTCAACGAAGCTCCAGGCACACGATCACGCGTATTGAGAAGTCTTGAGACGTCGCTTTTGATGTACGTGGTATTTTGGCGACGATCTCCATAACTGCGCTCACAAATAAGTTAGTATACATTATTTATGTTTGCTCATCATCCAAAACCAAATCCGGGGAATCATATCACAACATTCTCCCCCTTTTTGGTGATGACAAACCAACATAAATAATAATCAATAATAATGATTCAATAGAAATTTACTTACTCTCCCTGCATTAATGACACGTTAGTTCCATATTCAATAAAATTCATTCGCATCATGCAGATGAGGAAGAAACGAAATATGAACCACATATTGACATATAGGATCTAAATCCATTTTATATCTTCACTCCCCCTGAATCTAACACATCAAATTAGATTCATGGTAAATTCCTTTGAATTATTAGTTAGCACATTGTCATTATTATATCTCTCCCCCTTTGGCATTAGCAAAAAGAGCGGGAGGAGAACAACAACACAACCAATGGCTAAAAATAATGCATGGGAGTCGAAGAATACGACCAAGGTCCAAAATAACACCAATGCAAAATATCAAATGTAAAATACCGAATAAAAGCAAAGCGTGTCAAGGAGACCAAAGTCGAAAATCGGAAACCGAAATCATCAAACCATAGGCGAAATACGAAATACGAAATCATCTAGCCATAAGTGAAACTCGAAAACCGAAATCATAAAATCATCGGCGAAAATCGGAAAACGAAATCACCAAGCCATAGGCGAAAATCGAAATACGAAATCATCAAGACTCAAATCAATTTCACTTATTGAGTTTTGGAACATACTCTCCAAAATCAATAGAATGCATGGAAAACAATTCTATGTTTCCATAGAAAGAATTCTATTAAATCCATAAAATCGTCGAACGACGAAATCAACATCAGAGACAAAAATAATCCGATGTGCATACTAAATGTTGCATGCAAGAATGTTATGCCAAAAAATAGATAGAACATCATATAACAATGGTATACACAAATCTAGCATACCAAATGAAGCAAAATGATACCAATTGTAATATATTCTACCAATGGATACCAATATGAATCAAAAGTATGAACATACTTACAACATTAAGCTCCCCCTACTTTGGTGCATCACTCAAGCACCAACAACTCTAATCAAACGAAAATCCTTGCAAATCACGGAGTTGGAAGGGTTGGTATCTCATGGTGGATTTAACCTAAAGAATATCATTTTGGTATCCAAAAATCCTTTTGGATCCTATGGGTTAGGCAATAAATTTAGCTAACTAAATTCAAATTAAATGTAACCCATACATACCACAATTGCTTTGGTACCCATAAAAATGAAATTAAACTTATGGTACCAAGCAATGAAGGGTCAAAGGAAACTAACCCTTCGGAAACCAAGTCCAAGAGGAACTTGATTTCCCAACATAATCATCATTCAAAATAACATCATTAATAAAAGATTGCACATACAAATTCTTATTATGCATGCTTGTGTTCTTCGGACCCCAAATAGTGTATGTCTTGGGAGTCCTACTCCTATTGGGAACATGCATACGTTGTTGATTTCTATGTGATGCATGTCGTGGGTAAGCATATGGCATGCGATGCAATGGTGCATGACGATAATTATTCATATGAGAATGAGGATGAACATATGAATGTGGAGGAACATGTGCATGAGTGTGTCTCACATGGTGTGCACGTGCTCGTGGGTGCGGAGCATAAAAATCATCATTTGTGCTAACATGTGGGGTAAGATGTGTGTTCCTACGTGGCATGGTATACATGTAAGCATGACCCTTCTTTGGAGGTCCACCCAAAGTGGGTTTCTTTCCAAATGGGGGCGTGTTCCTAGCGGAAGCACCATTGGTAGAAGATCTACCCATGACGTGTTTACTTCCACTAGTAGAAGCATCGGAAGATGGCCTAACAAAGGTGGCGGACGATTTGGATGACTCTCCCATCTTATACCCCAAACCAATGTGATGATTGGCCGGAGGTAAGTCATTTAGGATATCATCCAACTTGCCCTTACCTTTGTTGAATTCATGAATTCGGCCTAATGTGCTCTCATGCTTCTCGGTGAGAGAATGCAAAGTAGCATCCAAAGTGGACACTTGCGATGCGAGTGCACAAACACGTGACTTGAGATTTTTATTCTCAATACTCAAAGTTGAGATTTGAGACGTCAAATCCGCTATCACATGTTCATCCGAATCCTCGATATGAACATGCTCAAGTTGAGACTTGAGATTTTCAATCTCATTTCTCAACCCATCAACAACGGTGTCGTTGTTGACGATGAAAGGCTTAGGCGAGTTTTTAAGACTATTTAATTCATTTTTAGTCTTCATAAACTTAGTAGCCATATTAGAAAACTTATTCCATAGTTGTTCATTGGCTATTCTAAGTTCATCATTGGTTACCTCTTCGCCTTCATCCTCGCTTCCATCCTCGCTTCCATCGGAGGAAGTATCTTCATCACAATCCTCTTTTCCCATAAAGCACGTGTGTGCAATCTCCACTCTTTCATCGTCCGATTCTCCACTTGAGGAGTCGGTGTCGGTGAAAGTGCCGACAAGCCCTTTCTTGTGCTTTCTTGACTTGTCATGCTTGGATCCCTTCCATTTTCCCTTGTGTTTGTAGAGAGGACAATCCGGCTTGATATGTCATGGCTTATTGTATTTATAACACACGGGAGTAGAAGCATTAGTCGAAATAAATTTTGATTTACGATTCAACTTACCTTGTCGGAAGAATCGGATGAATTTCTTTGCCATATTGGCCAATGCTTCCATGTCCAATTCTTCGTCCTCTTCTTCTTCCGAATCTTCATCATCGGTAGATGGAGCGGCCTTGAATGCAATTGCCTTTTTCTTTGGCTTGTCTTGCTTCAAGTACGCCTTCATCTTTTCCCTCATCCTGATCTTACTATCCTTGCGTACCTCATAAGACAACAAGGTACCCATTAGTTGTACGACGGTATATTTATTCATGTCATTACCTTCCTCGATGGCGAAGGTACGCTTCTCCTAACAAGAAGGAAGTCCATCGATTATCTTCGAGACTTTCTCCTTTTGGGTGTAGGTCTTCCCAAGAGCTTCCAAGTCGTTTGATATATCCACGAAGCGAGCGTAATAATCTTTCATGGTTTCGCCCTGCTCCATATGAAACAACTCAAATTCTTTATTAGCAACGACGAGTTTAGAATCTTTTACCGTACTCGATCCTTCGTGCAATATGAGGAGTTGGTTCCATATTTGATATGCACTCTTACATGTGCATATCTTGTTGAAGTCCTCGGGCTCCAACGCACAATTCAAGGCATTCATTGCCTTGGCATTGGCTACTTCCGCGGCGACCTCCACGGGAGTCCACTTCGCAAAATCTTCTTCGGAAGGCTCGACATACTCCGTCATGGTGGCTCTCCATAGTGAAGCGCTCCGGAGAAAAATTTGCATCCGGCATTTCCAGTACCCGTAGTTGGTACCGTTGAAGTGTGGAGGCCTGACGGATGATAGTCCTTCCATAACTGAAGAAGCTCCATCGCGGTTCTTGAAGACGTTGTAGTCGTTGTTCGTCATAGCTTTGAACATGTAGCTTTAACCTTGGCTCTGATACCAATTGTAGTGCCCTGTGGTAGCTACTACACACGTACTAGAGGGGGGGTGAATAGTACTTAAAATAATCAAGATGGTTATTCCTAATTATTGTGCAAGAAACAAACGACAATGCGGAATTAAACAACTATCAACAAGAATTAAAACATACGCAAACAAACAATATTACTGGGTTCGGATCCACCCAAGTCTTCCCGACTTGTTCCCGGTGATCCTACGTCCCAACCACCCGGATCCCCTCCGGATACTTGAGTTAGCAACCCTAACTCAAGATTTCCACTATGAAGTTCTTGTGAAAAACCTTCACAAGTCAAATCATACACAAAGTAATTTGTGACTCCCACAACCCGGGATCACAAACACAACTCTCACAACCGAGAGATAAACACTTACAAAATGAAAGTAAATGAAATAAACTCTTACCGTACAAAATCTTATGCCTTGAGTAAATCTTACCAAATTAGGGCAATGATGGATTTTGAGAAAGAGGATGTCACCAAACCCTAGCTTCAAGAAGATGACCAGCAATGGAAGCCTAGGGTGGAGTATGATGACTTGGATCAAGCTATTGGCTTGGAAGGCTGACAATGGAGAGAATCTCTCTTGAGGAAATGGCTCAAAGAGTTGAGGGAGAGATTCTTGTGAGGAAGAGAAAGCTTTAGAATGGAGTTGAATAGCTTCTCTTAGATTTCTCCAAATCTCTAAAATGGCAGCCTTGGATCTTATGAAAGAGCCCCTCCAACTATATATAGGATAAAGGAGAGAGAGAGAGAGAAACGTTTGAAGAGAAACTCCAACGGCTCTTTTCTGAACCCAACTAGTCGGTCAAAGAACAACCACCGACCGACTAGTTCATCAACTAGTCGGTCGGTCAATCAATGTAGACCGACTAATGGAAGAACAGCCAAGAAGTCGTAGAACAGGCAAAGACAACTAGTCGGTCTAAGAAGACTTGCCGACCGACTAGTTTCATAACTAGTCGGTCGGTGAATGATCTTTGACCGACTAACGTCGAAATAGAATAGGTTGACTTCAAGATGACTTAGTCGGTTTAAGAACAAATGCTGACCGACTAGTTTCTCAACTAGTCGGTCGACAAACGTTCTTTGACCGACTAACTCGAAACAGTAGCTCAGGCTGAAAATGACTGTACACAACTAGTCGGTCTAAGAAGGATTACTGACCGACTAGATCGTCATCTAGTCGGTCTGTGACTCTTCTTTGACCGACTAACTGTAGTCATAGAAAGAGCTGAATTAGAGAAGGCAAACTAGTCGGTTCAAGTAGAGTTGCCGACCGACTAGATCGTCATCTAGTCGGTTGGTAACTCTTCTTGAACCAACTAACATGCACAAGAAGCCGAGGGAAGAAGCGATAGGCTTCGGAAATGTTTCTAATGGCTTCTATGATAATCCTAGCTCTAAGATATGAGCGAAATGAAGATTATAAAGTAAGTCCTACTCAAGGCTTAACATTCTAATCTATGAAGCTAGAAGACTATAAAATAAACCTTACGAGCCGTCTTCAAAGCTTCAATCTTCATTCCTCTTGACTTCAATATTGCTCCTTGAGCTTCAACGAAGCTCCAGGCACACGATCACGCGTATTGAGAAGTCTTGAGACGTCGCTTTTGATGTACGTGGTATTTTGGCGACGATCTCCATAACTGCGCTCACAAATAAGTTAGTATACATTATTTATGTTTGCTCATCATCCAAAACCAAATCCGGGGAATCATATCACAACAATTCTTGTGAGATGAGAGAGCTTGGAATTGGGGTTGAATGGCTCTTCTCAAAGATGTGAAAATGTCTTTAATTTCAGCCTTGAATGCAATGAAGAAGCATCACAAGTATATATAGGATAGAGAAGAGAGAGAGGAAAAATTCGTGCATTTAATGCTCCAACGGATCTATATCTGAAGCAGTCTAATCGGTCTAAGAAGGATCACTGAGCGATTAGTTTGGCAACTAGTTGGTCGGTGATTCTTCTTGGACCGACTAAATGGTTCACAGCCAATAAGATGAATTTCAGGAGTTAGAACTAGTCGGTCTAAGAAGACTTGCCAACCGACTAGTTTGACAACTAGTCGGTCGGTGAGTGTTCTTTGACCGACTAAGAGTTGAAATACAATAGGCTGAATTCAAAGAGATCTAGTCGGTCTAAGAACAAATTCCAACCGACTCGTTTCACAACTAGTCGGTCGATGGATGTTCTTGGACCGACTAACTGTAAACAGTAGCTAAGGCTGAAAAGTGAAAGACATAACTAGTCGGTCTAAGAAGGATTCCTAACCGACTAGTTTGACAACTAGTCGGTCGGTGAACCTTCTTGGACCGACTAATTGGTCAACAGTGAAGAGGCTGAATTGAGCAAGGATATCTAGTCGGTTCAAGAAGGATTACTGACCGACTAGATGACAATCTAGTCAGTTGGTTCTTCTTCTTGAACCAACTAAGATGCACTAGAAGCAGTAAAATGAAGCGTGAAGCTTCGAAAAAGTTTCTATGGGCTTCTAAGATAATCCTAGCTCTAAGATATGAGCATTATGAAGATGAAAATGTAAGACCTACTCAAGGCTTAACATTCTACGAAAAGAAGCTAGAAGACTATAAAAATAAGCTAGACGAACCGTCTTCAAAGCTTCATTCCGAATCTCTTGACTTCAATAATGCTCCTAGAGCTTCAATGAAGCTTCAGGAACACGATCACACGCTTTGAGAAGTCTTGAGACGTCGCTTTGATGTACATAGAATTTTGGCGACGATCTCCATAACTGCGCTCACAAAGAGTTAGTTCACGATATTTATGTTTGTTCATCATCAAAACCAAATCCGGGGAATCAATACTCAACAGGCAGTGCCAGGGGACGCATGTTGTTAGTGGCGAGAAGAAGCTCTCTGTTTTGTTCAGCCATGAGTAATCATGATAGCAGCTCAGAATACTTAGTGAACTTTCGTTCACGGTATTGCTGCATTAATATCGCATCTTTCTCATGAAAAGACGTGTACATCTTTTCCATCATGCGATCTTCTGAGAATTTTTCACCACACAACTTCAGGCGTAAGGTGATGCTAAAGAGAGCTGAGTTGTACTCAGTTACAGACTTAAAGTCCTGTAGTCTCATGTTCTCCCACTCATATCGTGTCCTTGGTAGTATAACATCTTTCTGATGTTTATACATATCCTCAAGGGCAGTCCACAGCTCAAATGGATCTTCGACAGTAAGGTATTCAGCCTTTAGGGTCTTGTCCACATGGTGGCGAATATAGATAATGGCTTGCGCCTTTTCTATATCGTTTACATTTTCATTATTAGTCAAAGCAGAAATGACGGACTTAGCCTGTAGATGAAACTTCACATCGAGCTACCAGCTCAGATAGTTTCTTCCTGATGCATCCAGCACTTCGAAATCGACACTTGCGATTTTAGCCATTTTATCTAGCAAAGCACAAATTTGCATGAATGAATAATTTAAACAATAAATATTTTCATGCGGAGGCAATTTTTATATGAAGAGCTAATTGCGTGGATCGGCCATTCCAACATAAATAAAAAGTCCATTGTCCATTACAGTCCATATTACACAAATGAAAGCTTTAAAAAAGAAATTACAACTTTGAAAACCCCGTGGGTCCCATATAAGATCTTCAGCTTCAATTGTGGCCTCCGTCTCCATGGAAAGTGGTCTTCGGTCTTGGACATTTACATAAATTCCTCACTACAATTTCTCTCAAAAGTAAAAGAAAAGTGCAGGAAATAAAATGTGGGACTTAAATAGCCGATCCAAAACCGCAATTAGCTATCCATGCAAAAATTTGTGCTCATCAAACATTTTCATCAGACATTTTCATCAGAGGCATCACAAGCATTTATATTCGCAGATAGGGATAAACAATTTAATTACTTAATAATTATTGGACCACTAAGCAACGTCATACACCGTTAGGTTAGCTGACTAACGGCAGAGCGGATGCAGGATCTTCCTAATTATTAAGTTTTAAAATATGCACAACCAAATATAGTTTACCCACAGAATAAGCCAAAATGATGTGACGCATATATTAATGATCCTACAAAGAAGATCATATAATGCAAAGGTTGTGCTAGTTGGGTTTATTCAAAAAGATTGAAAAAGATCTCAATATTTGACATATTCTTCATAAAAGGAAGAAATTTTCCGTTTTAAATCATCCCCAATTAATCCCCAAATGTCCCCAAAATGTCCCCAAAATGTCCCCAAATTTTATCATGATTTGTCATGAATTATTAGGGGCCCAAATACCCTTTTTAATCAATTTTTATCCCCCAAAAAGCCTTTTAAAGCTTATTTTAGCCCCCCTCTTTCTTTCTTCTTTTTTTGAAACAAACCCGGCTTGCAGGCCTAAAGCCCGCAGTGTGGCTGTGGGCTTCAGGCCCGCAGTCTTAATAATACCATTTTTGTTTTTTAATGGAGAGGGAAGCTCCAAGGGGGGAGGAATGGCTTGGAGAAATGTTGGAGGGTGATTTGGGGGAGAAAATGGCTCAGGAGAATGAAAGAGGGATGAAAGAAATCGTGGGTGGGGTTTAAATAGGGAGTGCTGGCGGCTGCCCAGAAATTAGGATTTTAACACTGATTAGTCGGTCAAAGAGCAACCACTGACCGACTAGTTTGGGAACTAGTCAGTCGGTTGACCAACACAGACCGACTAAGTGTAAACAGTAACTCCTGTACAAAATAGGATTTAGATTTAGTCGGTCAAAGAACAACTACTGACCGACTAGTTTCTCATCTAGTCGGTCGACGAACATTCTTAGACCGACTAAGAATGAATAGTACTTGGTATCAAAAATGATCATAGAGCTAGTCGGTTAAAGAACGATTGCTGACCGACTAGTTTGCAACCTAGTCGGTCGACAAATGTTCTTAGACCGACTAACGATAAACAGTAACTCCTGAGAAATTAACAAAGCCCACTAGTCGGTCCATGAAGGTTTGCCGACCGACTAAATCGTCATCTAGTCGGTCGGTTCCCCTTCTTGTATCGGCTAACGTGCACAGAAAGTTCCGAAATAGAGCGCGAAGCTCCGGGATCGATTCCTAAGACTCATAGGCTTGATCTAACAATAAGATATGACCGATATGAAGCCCGTCACGAATGACTTACTCCAAAATCGACGATTCCAAGGAAGAAGCTAGTAAATCACGACGAAACGATCGAAAATGAAATCTACGGAGACGAAAACCACACATGAGGAGAAAATCCACCAAACATATATATGTAATATAAATAATCCAAATACATGAAAACCAGTCGTTACAGGGGGGATGAGGACAGCGTCCCCCCTCTCGCCGTAGCGAGGGGGGGTGGTTTCGGTGACCTCCCCTGCTTCAGGCGGGGGGTGAGGACGCGGCGGCCCCCCTCACTTCAGGCAGGGGGGCAACGTGACGATGGCGGTCCGAAAAACCACCCCTCCTTCGGGGGAAACGGCGGCGACCCGAAGGCCGCTCCCCCTTCGCGGGGGAAAACGGCGGTGGCCCGAAGGCCGCTCCCCCTTCGGGGGGAATTTGTGCGGGTGACGGGCAGCGGCCCCCTTCGGGGGGACCGGTGTGGGCGACGATGGGCCCCCTCGCTTCAGGCGAAGGGTGCAGGGACTGTCGGCAACATGGCGGCGCAAAAAGCGACGGCCAGCAGCAAGGCCACCGACAATGCCAATATATTGGGAAACAATTATACTATACAATTTCCGATTGAATCATGATAAAAACATGATTTTTGGACGATAAAAATCGTCGATTTAGGTGATTAGCCCTAATTCCACTTCGATCTTGTTAGATCTTTGGAGAATACTATCATACGTATGATAAAATGACATTTTAGCGAGATTTACCTCTATATCCGTCCTCCGGATATAGCGACAGTTGAAAGAAGCCTACGCGGATGACGACGCTCGTTTGATGAAGCTTGACGCCGCGCGCGTGTATCTCCCGCCTTTTTCGCTTTCGCAACGATCGATTTTGTGTGGAATTTTTTTTGTTTAGAGATTCGTGCTGATAACGTGCTATGAATCATCATCTGGGTGAGGAATCACCAGCTCTTTATTTATAGCATAAAGAGGAGCGTATACAGATAAGGTACAATAGATGCGGTCTTATCTATAAAATACGCCGTGATCCCAACCGACTAACCAACTCGGTATTATCCCTTCACAACATTTTAGAATTTTTTTAGAGTTTAAAATAATCTTTTGATTTTTTTTATTTTTCAATTTTTCAATTAATTTTTCCGGGCCAGCTCGGGCCTGGGCTGGTCCGGGCCTGGGGCCTGGCTTCCGGCCCCCAGCTAATATTTCGAATCATTGTGCCAAAACAAAACCAAACCGAACCGAACGCTTTGGTCCGGTGTTCTTCGGATAATACTTCGAATCTCTGAATATTTCGGTTCGGTGGACTCGATTCTGTTGGCAGAACCAAACCAAGAACCGAACCGAAACCGACGTCTTTCTTCTCAAAAACCGAACAAACCCAATTGTATTCAAAGGGTTCTGTTCGGTTTCGTGTGCGATTTGATTCGGTTTTCCGTTCGGACAGGCTTTTCGATATTTCTTGCTCATCCTAGAGCAGTGGTTTCATGCTACAATACACCACGTGCATAGCAAAACAAGGAAAACCCTTAATTTGAGGAGAAAATTCATCTCTCTCTCTCTCTCTCGGATCTCAATTATATACGGAATCTAACATTTGAGGAAATAATTTAAGTAGGGCCAACGCAATCACAACAAACTGGTCAAATAATAATTTTCAGAGAGATTCATTTATGGGTTGACTGGTTTCTAGAGAGTTTCATATATAGGATAATAGAGTTTTCTTGGAATGCCCTAAGATTTGAGGGGGTTTTGGGAAATTTACAGATTTACAAAATTCCCTCGGCTCAAAGTACCCAACCCTTGTCCTTGTGAGAAACGAAGTCAATGGATAGTATAAATAGGGTTTTCTAGTCCCCTTCCCATGACGGCAAAGCAAAGATCGATGGCGGCTAGGAAGTTGGAAGATCTCCCAGAAAACGACATCGACGAGATCCTCGCTCGTCTCCCGACCAAAGACGCCGTCCGTACGAGCGTCCTATCGCGATCATGGCGCGACCGCTGGAAGTCGATCCCCGATCTCGATCTCTCCTTCGTCCCCCTCGCTGCCGTCGCCAAAACCGTCCGCCTCCACTCGGCCCCCGTCCGCCTATTCAAACGCCAGACCGTAGAATACGACTCCGATGTCCTCGACGACTGGTTATTTGGCGATGATGAAGAGTTCCGCCCTGATCTCCTCTCGGCCATCGGCGACGCCATGGTATCCGACCTATCCGCGATCGGCCGCCGCTCCTTTGCCAGCCTCCGCACCCTCCATCTCGGCTGGACCTTCGTCCTCAGCCTCTCCACCGTCGGTCGCCACTTCCCCAACCTAACCGATCTCACCCTCTATTACGATATGCCCCATTTGCGACGGGTGATCCCGTTGGTGTTGTATGCGACACCGACAGGCGTACCCGTCGGTAATGATACTGGTACCCGTCGGTGATAATTGGGTCGGTATTGCTCTTACCGACGGTTGATGGCCGTCGGTGTTAGTATTTTTTTCATTTTTAGATTTTTCTTCTTAAATATTTCCACGTCATTGCCACGTCATGGCCACGTCATTTCCAACAAAAGTATCCGTTGGTGATTTTGCAATACCGACGGAGACAACCGTCGGTGATTTTTATGATACCAACAACAACACCCGTCGGTGATTTTACGATGCAGACAGAAACAACCGTCGGTGATTTTTATGATACCGACAGCGACACCTGTTGGTGATTTTATGATGCCGACAGAAACAACCGTTGGTGATTTTACAATACCAACAAATATAACCCGTCGGTGAATTTAAGTTGACGGACGCACCCGTCGGTGATTTTATGATACCGATAAAGACAACCGTCGGTGATTTTACGATACCGATGAAAACACCCGTCGGTGATTGTACGATACCGATGAAAACACCCGTCGGTGATTTTACGATCCCAATGAAAACACCCGTGGGTGATTTTATTGTACCAACAACTTTTTCTGTCGATGATATTAGTAATATAATATCGCATTGCCGTCAATGATGTTAGTTTAATACAAATTGGGATTCATTATCAAACAAAATTTTCCACAAAAAACATTTCAACTCAAATATAGATAAAAACATAGCTATATAGATGTCTCAAAATCAAATGTAACAATACAAACTGTGCCAAAAGGAATTTGAGTAGTTCTAAAGACAATATCGTATCTTGGAAAGAAAATAAACTAATTTGTTATACAAAACATAAACACTCTACTACAAAAGCCAGCACATGATGCACGACTTATATCAATTTAATCTGATGGAGATGAGCTTGTATCTCCTGAACGTCTGCTAGACTCTCCAACATTTCCATCTTCAGTTCGGATCGAGGACAAGTCAATATTAAGACCACGTGATACAATAGTCATTAAGGTAGCAAAATCAATCGTCTGACCAGCAGTAACCTATAATGAAGAAATAAGAAATAATTAGATAAAAACAACATATTATACAAAAAGCTTTCATATTGCCAATGTCAACCAAAGCAGAAATCATAGCAATGCATATCACGATTTTAAGAGCGAAAAATAAACTGCATATGTTTTGGGCAATGGAAAATGTAACTTATTGGATTCAGTGACATTCTAGTGTGATTGCTTGCATAATAATGCACCTCATTTCACTTTATCCACATCCATTTAGTTCAAAGGAACAATTTTTTCATCAACATGTGCAACTTATATTATGATGATTATCGTGAAAAAGGAACTATTTGATGTTTGAGCATAGAGCAGTGACGTAAGTGCCATTCATAATGGGTTACTTGTTTTGTCTTGATATTTATATCTTTTTTACAGGAACAGTTTCAAATTATGGATGGTCAAAAGGCAGTTATGAATGTGCCTAATGCAGCAGCAGCTGAGCAGGCTCATATGCTTGCCCATACACTAGCACGGAACGCCCACCCAAAATTCCAGGTATATTAAGGGCAGTCCTGATGGGCGAAGTAACTTTTTTTCCCATGTCATACAAAGTTATATAAAGTTGGTTTGTTGGTATATTTTACTGTACACACATTGTGACCTTAATGTTTATTTTTGGGACTGTTCTGATTTGTGTTTTTATGCTAAAAGTTACTTCATGAACTACGAAGCCCAGATACTTTGTATTTGGATCATTTTGTGAACTAAGAAGCTCAAATACTTTGTATTTGGATTATTGAACGCCATGACCTTTTGTTTTTTGTATGATATTATGTTAAGTTTCTTGAGAGTGTGCCTTTGGTATATGGTTAATCAGCATGTCATGATGTTTAATTGTAACATTAGACGATGATGTGCAGTTCTATGTGAGACAATTGTAACCTGATTTGTTACTTTGAAATCATTCTTCTTTTTAACAACATTCTCTCATTCAACCATTAGTGCCATGTATGGGCATGTAAATCATCTAGCTGTTTAAAATGTAAAAAGCAATCAGCTGATGGACCATCCAAATCCATGATGGGATTATTTGTTCATTTTGGTTGACGGCTAAAACTCATATGGACAGACAATAAAGAATTTTAAAGCCTCTATGTTATGTGGGAAGTAGTTCTGAAAATGAGTTGCTTTTATGCCAGTTTGGCCCTAAGCTTTTGCAATCATTGTTCTAAAAGACAGTAACATGAATGAAGTGGCCAGTAACATGAATGAATAACATGAATGACAGAACTTAATAGTTACTTTAATCTATGGTTTAAAGCGTAAACCCTTTACTCGAGATAAGAAAAATAAACTAATTATATGTCATTCCTACGAAAAATTTTATTGACCACACAGCAAATCCCTGTGTTTAAGTGCGAAAAATACACCATTTATTAGATGCAATATAATCTAACATGGCATACATGCAAGTGATCACAATTGTTTTTAGGAACAAAATCATCTAGCAATTGGTTAAAAAGATCAAAATTCACACAGCAACCAATCATCCCAACACCCAATTTTGATACTGACACAATTTCTACATCTAGTAACAAGACATCTCAAAGTGATCTTGGGCAAAAAAGGGTATCTGCTACAAAATTAACAGTATGTATGTTCCAGCAAGATGTGATATAGAGTTCAAGGAGTTTTTAAAAGGAATAAATAATTAATTTTGGATAAATAACTATGAGATAAATGAATTACCGAGTAACGATAGGCTTAAATATAAATTGGCTTACCTGTGGGCTTTTCATTTTTCTATTCATTTCTTCCAACTGGCTTTGTTGTTGATCAATTTGTTTCTGTTGTTTCTCCAAATGTGCCTCTTGTTGCTTTATCTTCCGGATTAGGTCATGTTCCCGCCGACTTGTTACATTGACACCCAAAGAGTCATCAATCATAAACTTTCTTTTGTATCCTCGTCCCATACCCCTTTCATAACCGCCATGATGTCCACTAAGAGAATCAAGAATTGGAGACAGTATGGATACATCAGTCTCATGAGTTAGGGGCAAATCCTGTGCAGCATCTTGAACTTTCTCCTACAATTTAAATAACGACGACTTTAGTACTTTAATATCACGCAATCTAACTAATTTAAATTACAATAAAAACCTAAATACTAAAATACAAAAATTACAATATATTTTTTACTCGATTCATCAACAGGTTTATGAGTGCCAAGCCAACCTAATAAACCCGTGTAATTGTTCCCATGTTTTTGTCTCTACAAGTTCATATTTGAGGAAAACAATTAATATTATATATATATATATATATATATATATATATATATATATATATATATATATATATATATATATATATATATATATATATATATATATATATCAAACCGAATATATCTTAATGAAATGTGTTAAAAATATGAAATGTTTTTATATATTACCAGCCTGTATTGTGCATTTGCCATGGTAATCGATCCTTGGGTGCCAGGCGCCTTTAGTTTATCTTTACAATTACGATTCCTTGAATTGCGCTCTGCTTCCTCCTTTATAACATGAAATCTTTAGATATTTAAATATTACAAGCATACTGATTTAAAAATTATATTTAACAAGACGAAAAAAATAAAACATACCATCTTCTTGGGTGATGCAAAATATGCACACAATAGAGGCCACTGATCTTTAGGAAACCTACTTGGAAGGCTGTTCACTATAGCAGCTCGTTTTTCATCATCAGCTTCCACCCAGTGGTTATAATAATCAACCTTAATTGTATGACGCCAATCCTTCTTTGAATCTCTAATGGCATCCTTGATCCAATCCTTTACCTTCAATTCATTAATTGGAATTCTTTCTCCATCATACTCCGGATTAGGATCTTCTTCGCCCAAAAAAAGATAATCTTTTTGCTACATATAAATCAGTGGTCATGATTTACATATGCATAGGTACGGTAGAAAAAGAATGTAAAAAATGTCGATTTGGCTGATGAACAAAAGTTTTCAGTACTAAAAATAAAACAAGTCTGCTGAACAAATAATTACAGAAAACTACAAATTTTTTCAGATAATCTATCTTTTTTCCTCGACACCCGCATATTGAGGATATTGATTGTTTTTTTATTCTTTTGCGCATGACTGAAGAAAAAAATTCCTTGCAATATAATTTTAGTAGATGTAAGCAGTTGCAATCTGATGCCTCCAGAAGAGAATTCTGTGGAAGTGAGACCAAGCTAACATATGCAGCAGGAAAATATTACTGCAACTAGACATGCTAGTAACAAATTCTCTAGTTCATGTTAGCCATCCAATTCCAGCAATGATTGGTTCAGTCAGAGGAAAGTTTATTGTTAATGGGCAATTTCATTGTTGGCTTTACACAAACTGGACCATGCGCATAACAAAGTGATTTTGTAGTTTAAATATTTTGCTGTGGGTTAAAAAAAATGAAAACATGATATTGAAGACAAAACTTCACAAAATGGTTATGCACAGCTAGAACCTATAGAATATGCACACTACATGGTTCCAATACATCATATACTCAAGTTTGAAATATATTTTCTAAAGATGAATTATAATCCATCTTCTAAGAAAGGCATGACATATTAAAAATGGGAAGAAACTTGCAGCGTTTGTCCCAAATGATGTATCCAGAATGAAGGAAAATTACCTGTGCTGATTCATAAACCAAATACGCATGCTTTGCTTGTTGCTTGTCCCAATGTTTGTGGAGTGGATACCTATGATAAATTTTGGACTCTTCTGAAATGTAACGACCAAATTTGTCTGCATTCTCACCAACCGGGGCATTGTTAACCCATAAAAGATTAAGAGGAGGTTCTCCATGCTTAGGCCTACAACTGGTTGGCAAATTAATGCCTCGTGTGCCTTTTTTGGATATGAAGGAAGCTACGATATAACATGACAATAGAAACTCAAAATCATCACAATAAATTTAAAAAATATTTACCAAAAACACGATTTAATATACCTCCGATAGTAGTTTCAGTGTCTTCTGTTGTTGGTGAGTTTGCTGAGGCAACATTGTTATGTTGGTTTGAACGGCTATCATCACCTTGTGTTTGGGTACTAAGATCAAATGGCCGTCGATACTTGGATCGAGACTCACGATAGCTCCTTCGTTGATTTGGAGGCAGAACTAATAAAGTACATAAATAAATAAAAATCATATTCAAATACACATTTAAAAATAAAACATAACAATGAAAAATCTATTTACCAAATTCCTTGGTTGAGCTCGAAGAGATAGATGCCCGATTAGAATTTATATTTGGTTGCTCATCTTCCAGAGTTGCAGCAGCTTGAGAAGCATTTGGACTCACATCATCTGCTGGAGAAGCTTATTGTTTAGCATATAAAATCTTGAATATTATATAACTACTTGTCAAACTATAGGAGAAATGACAAACAATATTGATATTACTGAGTGCAGTATACCCATAGGATAGACAACCAAATAATTAGATCACGGCCAGAGGACATAAAGAAATAACATAGTTTCCAGATAATATTTTCTACAGTCACCACCAGAATATACATCCTCCCTTGTCTCAAAACCAAGTTCCCAGGATCTTGGAAAAACAATGAAGTTCCAATTCGTTGATGGCCTGCCATCAGATTTGAAAAATCCAATTTGTTGTCTACCCAGTTCTTTATGAAGGCCAAAACTGAAATGGCAATTAATTTGAGGCTTTCCCTCCGATGGATCTATTTCTTACAAGATGGATGGTTTGGAGTAGCACTGTTTTGTGAGATTCATGTGCGGAGGCATTTGCACATGCTGAGGTTTGCTTATATGTGTCTTGAGTCAAACATGACAACACCATGGACTTAAAATGTGTCGTCCCTGAAGCTTGGAGCATGGATCCATATGATTTGGATTATCCTGACGGTGCATAAGGGATTCGTGCGTGCAGCAGATATAAGCAGATATAAGTGTCGTCTCTGCTAAAATGAGATGACATCCCTTCTATATACTTAGCTTTTATGCGGTAAATAGTCATCCTATATCTATTAGAAGAAATATGCACATTTGCTCAATATTACTAATCTCTGCCTCAATCCAAAATTAATTACTCAGCCAACTTCCGAGCAAACCAATGTATTTCAAAATTCTAAATTAAAAAAATGCTTATAAACACAATATCAGCAACCCAAGCAGGCAGCAGTAGCATAAAATAACACCAACACCTTCATCAATATTAAGCAGCATTTAACCAGGAATGATATCAGACATTAAAAAACAGTGAAATAACTGCATCAGCTTCAGCATTGGACAGCGAACGCATTAACTGGTATTAAATAACCACTCATAGACTGATCAGGTTTTGGTTTGTGGCAGCCAGGTTAGTTATTGGTTAAAAGTAAAATGTTGTTTTTGTTATTTGACTACAGGTGTTGTTTTTGTTATTTGACTACAGGTGTTGATTTTATAATACATGATAAAGGAGTGCATTACTAGCATTACTAGCATTACAGTAGGATTTTGTTTTTGTTATTTGACAGATTTTATATAATCACATAGATCCAGTAGTAGAATCACAATAGAAACACGACTAGATATCTACCAACTCGCTAAACTAACTTTAATGTGATGTCAAGAAATACGTAAACATATTCAAATAAGAGAGATGTAGATAATATAATACCTCTAATAAGATGTTCAGAACTGTTACTACCCAGTCGATTCTCTTCCACATCTGTAGATGCAAAATCCAAATGTTCCTCACGGTTAGACCTTGTTACGGGGGCCGGTGCACCATTAGTTGCAAATGCATTTGTTGATGCGGCCTTATTAATAGATCGAAGGCTCCTCTTCTTCTTCTTAATTCTCATTGGCCCTTTTGAAGGTCCCATATTATGTCCTGAAATAGAGATTTACCAAATTCTTATATTCATCCATAAAAACCCAAGAATTAAGTAATTGAAAGAAATAATATATATAATAAGTAGTAACATACATGAAAAAGGTCATTATACACATGCACAATCATCGAAAAAAATCAAGAGATGGAAATTAATTTCCATTATCTGTGCTTGAATCATTAGACAACTTGGTAATAATTTAATATATAACCACACATTACGTACCTTTCACGTTTTCTTTTTCTTTGATTATCATTTGAAAACTGAAAATCCTCATCTGTTATAATCAAATCTTCGCCATCTTGTCTAATGCACTCAATATCACATGCGAATGATGATATCCCTTCTTTGGAAATTAATGGCTCAAGCCCTCTTAGTTGATCAGGCTCTTCTTCGGTGTCACTTTCATCATCAGTGCTAATTGTTGGAATATCCAATTCAGGCAATGCATATACATCTCTAGGCTTCCAACGACAAACAACACTCCAATTTGGATTTTGAATGTCTATCGAATAGTATACCTGCGTAGCTTGCTCTGGAAAGATATATTTATCATATTCATAAGCACTCCTTTTGGTGTTCACTGACGTAAGTCCATACTCATCAATTCGCCTACCCACTACATCTTTATTATCAAACCATCTACATTGAAAAATATAATATGGTTCTTTACGATGAGCAAATGAGATTTCAAAAATTTCCTCCAATACACCATAATAAGAATTTCCATACTCATCAACCGTTGCAACACCACTATTCTGTGTTGTTCGATTTTTCTCTACCCTCTCAATTTCAAATTTATACCCCGCAATACCAAATCCTTTGTAAAAGATAGCAGTCATACTAGGACCTCGTAACAAGTTGATTATCTCCTCTTCGATTTCCTCCCTTCTATCCAGTTTATAATTTACCTAAAAAATTAATTAGAACATGAATATAGATGCATAAGTTGCAAAAATAATAAATGGTGTTCAAAAGAAAAGTATCTTACTTCAGCATTACACCACTCATAGAATAATTGTCTTTGTTCTTTTTCAATTTGCACTGGCCTAAAATTTGGGTGTTTTCTTGTAATAAAGGACCGATGGGAGCTGTGAACAGTTTAATGTTAGTATTTAAGTTAATTTTCATAGTTTAACAAATAATGAAGATTACCCATACTTACTCTGCATATGAATTGAAGCATGTACTACTCAACAATATGAAGACATGTATACTTTGGTAAAGATCACTTGACATGAGTTGATATTGTCCTGCTCCATATGGACCATCTCTTATCCGCGCTGATCTTTTCAACTTTGTTTCAACGCTATCATGGAGATAACGTTCGCAAAATGTTGTTACTTCTTCCATGAGGTGACCTTCCATAATTGAACCCTCAGGTCGATGTTTATTACGCACATAGTTTTTCAAAGTCAGAAGGTATCTACAGATATAAATTTAAAAAATTTTAATAAACATTTAATCAAGTTTTTATTATAATACATACAATAATTAACCATACCTTTCAATGGGATACATCCAACGATATTGTACCGGTCCAGCAATTTTTGCCTCTGTCGCCAAATGGACCGTCAAGTGCACAACAATATCAAAAAACGATGGTGGAAAAATCATTTCAAGTTTGCATAGAATCAATGGGATCTCTTTTTCAAGCTTTTCCATTGTCCGAACATCAATAGTTTTAGTGCATAATTCTCGAAAGAACATGCAAAAGTCATTGAGCACAAGGCCTACAGATTTTGGCATTGCTGTTCTAAGAGATAAAGGAAGAAGATGTTCCATCAGTACATGGTAGTCATGGCTTTTCAAGCCTATAATCTTACCCTCCTTCACCTGCACCTGTTTCGTAAAATTTGATGAGAATCCTTCAGGAAATTTTAATTCACGTAACACCTGTAGAAATCTTAGCTTCTCTTCTTTGTTCATGTTATAAACCGCTGTTGGAATTAGATACGAGCCCGGTTTATCGACCAATTCTATAGGATGCAAATTTTCCCTAATATTCATATGTTGTAGATCAAGGCGAGCATTCAAGTTGTCTTTAGATTTCCCATCTTTGCAAAGCAAAGTATTGACAATATGCTCGCAAACTCCTTTTTCAATATGCATGACATCAAGATTGTGTCGCAATAATAATGTTTTCCAATAAGGAAGTTCATAGAAAATGCTTTTCTTTTTCCACCCAACTGGACATTGCATTTCTTTCTGTGTCCTTCCAAATGTAATATTTTTGAAATTTCTCCATTGTTCCAAAACATCATTTCCGGACAATGGAATTGGAGCGGCGCGAAGTTCTTTCTTACCATCAAATTTCTGTTTATTCTGTCTGTAATTATGTTCAAATGGTAAAAAGCAACGATGACACATGTAAACTATCTTCTTACTGTATTTAAGTGAAATAGACCTCGTATTAACATGGCATGATGGACATGCAATATATCCCTTCGTAGTCCACCCGGATAACATGCCATAAGCTGGAAAATCACTAATGGTCCATAGTAATGCAGCTCGCATCTTGAAAGACTCCTCGCTTGCTGCATCAAATGTCTCCACTCCAATTTCCCATAACAATTTCAACTCATCTATCAATGGCCTCAAATAGACATCAATATGCTTCCCAGGTGACATAGGTCCATCAATAATAAGTGACAACATAAAGTATGACTGATGCATAGCCATCCATGGTGGTAGGTTGTAAACCATTAGTACAACGGGCCAAGTACTATGACTTTGTCCACGAATCATCCCAAAAGGGCTGAATCCATCACTAGCAAGGTCAAGCCGAACATTTCGAGGATCTGCACTAAATGAAGGATGGTTCTGATTAAAATTCTTCCACGCCTCAGAATCTCTTGGATGACTCATTTTCTCTGGATCTTGTAGAGCCCGATGATGCCAGGTCATGTCTGTGGCTGTCTTACTCGACAAGAATAGCCTCTCTAACCTCGGAATTAAAGGAAAGTGACGAACAACCTTAACAGGCACCTTTTTGTCAATATCACAACTTGTGTTATTTTTCCATCTGCTCTCCTTGCACACAGGACAGTTGTTAAGTTTCTCGTACTCTTTGCAAAATAAAACACAATCATTCTTGCATGCATGAATCTTGTGACAATCCATTCCCAGATTAGATATTATCTTACGTGAATGATACCAACTCACAGGCACTTCATTGCCTTCAGGAAAAGCATCCTTTAGCAATTTTAGAAGATCTGTGAATGACTTGTTACTCCATCTATTCCTACACTTTATTTGAAAAAGTCTCACAAAGAAAGATAATTTGGAATACTTTGTGCACTTTGGATACAAAGGAATTTTTGCATCACTTAAGTACTCATCAAGCTTCCTTGCGTGTCGAGTTTGGGCTTCTGCATGAACGCCTTCTGGAAGTCCTGTCTCTTCATTAAACACGTTAGTCCCTCCTAGACAATCATTGATTAAACTTTCCATATCATCGATTGGATTCAACTGTTCATCTTCTTCTTCGTTATCTTCTTCATCTTCATTCCACTCGACATCATCTTCATCTTCATCTGAGATTTCAATTGATTCACCATGCCAAATCCACTTATTATAATCTATAACAAAACCTTGTTGAACTATGTGTAACTCAACTTCATCCTTAGTGAGCCAAAACTTATTTTGACATCTCTGACAGGGGCATAGTATTTGAGTCGCTCCAATTGGACGATGTTTGAAAGAAAACTCAGTGAAGAAATAAACACCTTTGAGAAAAAATGGTTGTGTTCGACTATGCAAATCAACATACATCCAACTTTTATCATGAAGGTAGTCATATGCCATCTTGCAAGAAATTGTGTAGACACAGATCTGCATAAATTGGCTAATCATATTGCGATAACATCTGAATAATTTTACAAAATTGACATAATGAATGAAAAAACATATATGTTATATTTAATAGTATAATGTAACAAACATATATGTTACATTATACTATTAGTAATCGGTTGAAAAGTCTGCATCTGTTGCTTCTTGTGAATTATAATACAAATTCACATATCAACTTGGATAAGTGAGAACTGGTCAAGTTACTACAGATTCATTGAAAGAAACTAGCATATAGGTCAGCAAGAAACTAGCATTTACAATCAGCATGGCAATGTGCACCCTGAACTACAGATTCATTGAAAGAAACAAGAGATGATTAAGCCTGAAAAAAAACTACCTGAAAATTTGATAGAGAATAAACAATTTAAAATGACTACAAATTTTTACTTTATGGGAAGGTCTAATGCCTACTAAAACCCAAAAAGAGAAATCTGACAAAAGCATTTCATCACTTTCATGTCTCCTAATAATGAAAAAACCAGAGGAAAGGGTTTTGTGGTAATGCATAGATGTCTCCTTGAAATGATCACAACAGAAGATTCTTTAAAAAGAATGAAAGCATGTAAAATACACAATCAAGCTTATTTTATTCAAAAATGGTTGTGCAAGGCTTTCAGCTACACAAAACACCTGAAAGAACAATACACTTTGCAGCTCGAGGTTGAGTGCATGTTTAATCCTAGGAATCCCCTCATGTAGTGACCCCCACAAACTAAAGTTCAAATCGAACAGGCATGCATGATAAAAAAATCAATAAAGCTCTAAAACATCAACTTTTTCAAAGCCATCTCTAAAAACTAGTATATATCCCTCTCACATGATGTCCATATGAAATAAAAGTTAATTTATACCAACTTTGCACTTAAAAGGCCCTAAAACATCAACTTTCTTTCTTAAGTTTAATTTATCAATGCTTACAAGATTTCATGGGTGCAAAATTGAAATAATTCCATAACTGCAAAAGCCAGTGGTAAACCTTATATCATTTATAAAGAATGAAAATTTACAAAGAATTTTTTTCCTCAAAAAACAAAGAGAATTTCAGAGAATAAAGTTGGCACTTTCACACCAACGTTTACAATTGTTGGTGACATAGATGTGTGAGCAATATATACTAGCATTTTAGGATTAAAAATTCTGACAACTCCAAGCCAATGTTATCTGAAAATGCTAAATGCCCTTTGTGGTCGAGATTATGCATCTGTTGATTTAACTAATTACTTTGTAATCTTTGTAGATCAATAAACTTGTGACGTTTCATAACATTTTTATTTTAAGAGACATTTGTTACTGATGTTGAGCTAACCTAATCTTGTGACTGATGGTGAAACATGCAACAGGTCACGGGAGAGGTGTTTGTGTGATGTGTGCACTTCTAGTTACCCTAGGGGTGGCCGAAGATTGGAAAATTGCGGAGAAGATGGTTCACGAAAAGGGGCCTTTGATTAGAATGAATGCAAATCATCGCAAAAATCTGGAAGAGTGGTCAAAATATCGGCATTTGTCAAAAAGAGTCTGAAGATACATCTAAGCAACAATGATCTGCAAGACACTCCACCAACCCTATTCTGTTATCATATGTCAGTAGCATTATAAATCATACATAGGGCACGCGAGGAATTTGTCTCGTGTGATTTAATCCATTTTCGACATTGATATTGAAGTATCCTTGTACCAATGCTGTTTGTAAGCAGCAACATTTTTAAAGCATGGTTATTATCTGCATAAATGGCATGTAGAAAGAAAAGGTGAATGTTAAAATGTAGGTTATGTTGTATTTCTGCTTTGTATCCAATCTTTGAAGATGCTGTAACTATATATATATAATCCATGTTGACTCAAATTTTCTTAGTGGGAAAGCTCTAATAAAGCAGACTGGTGCACGCTTCAGTTGCGATGCCTGAGAACCTTCGCTATATGAAAACTCCGCATGCTAGAAAATTCCAGGCATATGTCCTAATCTGTCCTCAAATCTCTCACAGAAGAATATTAGTCTTCACAGTGAAGCATATATTGTTGAAATTTATGTCAATAAAGGACACGAAATTGAATTCTTGAGTTAAAGCCCTGCAATATTTCACTGTGTATGGATTTAAGATGAGAAGCATGTGCATGTGATATGCATTGAGACTTGAGAGAGATACATAAAGATGCATGTGTAGCTTGAAAGGGGACCTTGTATCTATATACCATGTACCATTCCACAACATAATAACTACTATGCTCACTCACTCACACACACTCTCTCTCTATGCATGTTTGGGTCCCCAAACGCTCATAGGCACATGCAGGCACGGGCACGACACGGGCTCTTTTGATCGGACATGTGTCTACCAATCAATCAACTTAGTATGACATGACTAGCTAACAGGAAAGAACCAAACATGATCACCATCAGATGGGCTAAGAAGGGCCATTTATCAACCTAGACATGACAAAATAATTTCGATCGTGAAAACGTATACATGGGCAGGTAATCATGAAAACGTATTCGAGTATTCGTATTCGAGTATTCAGACTTGACAATTCGAGTTAAACTCAAATTGCAGCATCAGGGGTATAGCACCATTGCCACCCTTGCAACATTTATTTTCTCCCGGGTGCAGAAATTAGAATGTAGTAGTCAAATTGGAATAGGCAAATTGTTTCAGTAGAGTAGTCAACTTTCATGAGTAAATCAGAGCATGAAGAAACATATGCTCAGGAAAATATTGTTCGCAGAGGTTAGGCTACACTAATGGAAGCTATAGTTTGTCAGCATAAAGGAGAAAGAAGAATACATGCCTTACAAAGCCAAAGACGATGCTGCAGCAATACCTAGAGGCAATTTCTCTACAAGGGAGGTAAAAAAAATTTGCATTTGCTAACACAGTAACAAACAAATTTAAAGAACATAGAGAATTATGAGCAGAAATCGACATGAGACGGAAGTATATTTCTGTTCATGAGATGTTCATAGACCAAGAATATCACCACGTAAATGAAATCTAGGGTAAGATCTTAGGAAGCTACCAAACAACTGGTCTTGAAGAAAGCAGAAAATCATTATAGATGCCCTTGAAGGTGAAGTTATAAATACTGACAAAAGAACCGAAGTCTAAATAAATCTATGAAGCAGGGACACTGATGAGGGACGCACATACAACATGAGACAAGACGACAAGGACCCGGAGCATCACAAATTCTTAAAAAGTAAGACGCACGTACACATTGATATAACTATAATTGTGCGCAAGCATCAATTTCTATAAATAACATGCATCGAAACTCATAATGATTCTAAAGTGCTCAACAAAAAATAAAACGGAAAACAATATAAAATGTCAATGATGAAAATGCCTAGCTTCTAATCAAATGACAAAATCAACAAAAAGAAACCCACAATCCCTTTCAAAGACAAAACAAAACAAAAGAATCTAATCAATACATGGCATAGTAAACTGATTTTTTTTAAAAGTTCAGTCTCCAGGTGGTATTACTTTCAGTTACAATGATTAAAAAAATGAATAAAGCACTACAACATCAACTTTTTCAAAGCCATCTCTAAAAATTAGTATATATCCCTCTCACATGATGTCCCTATGAAATAAAAGTTAAACTACTACAAGAAAATATATGGTTGACTCACATCCAAAAAAAATATGGTTGACAATAATTCAGCAGAACTCTTAGCTTAAAAACCAATATTGTATTGCAACCACTAGTCATAAATAACTATAAATACAAGCATAATCCAATTTCAAAATTATGGGTTTCTTCTGACAAGTAAGGCCCAATACTTCTCAAACAAAGCGACCAATATTACAATCAGAAAAATTGAACTTGTTAATGATCAACTACACAACAGAACTTAGCAGAATAATACAGGTTATGAATAGCCCATGTACAATAGATAGTTTTTAATTGAAAATACCTCAACTGAAAATATCTTCAGTTCGCTTCTCTTTCGCCCCCAAATTGCAGAAACTAACATTAGAAGAGATGATCAATTTCTCTCCAAAGAACGATCAGAAGATCATTATACAAAAAAATTCGACTTGTAATAATAATGGCTTAACTATCAAAAACTAAAAATTAACATTTTGAGGCTTGTTCATACCTACTGTAACCCGAAGAATTGAAGACCGCCGAGGAAAAAACTTAGGGTTTTGATTTCTCCAATGGTCGAGAAGAGAGGAGGCCGGTAAATGAAGGAAGGTATAAAGAAGGGGCGGGAGAGAGATCTCATCAGGCGGGAGAAATTGGGGAGGCGGCAAGCGATTCGCGGTAAAATTTTTTGACAATTTTGCTTTGCAGGCTCCTCTCATCTCGGCCAAAAATCTTGAGCGATCAAAATTTGGGATGATGGGATGATCCTCGCGTTGCTAAAAAGTAGGGCTGTTAGATACATTTCGCATTTTTTTCACCAGGGTTCAATATATTTACCGGATTGCCATTTTAGTCAATTAATTTAACTAAGATCATATATATTAAGCAAAACGTGTGATGTGATTAGCAGCCCTTTTAAATGCGGTAAGATTTTTATCAAAATTTAATTCACATGCACAGCACATGCCGATGTGTAATTTAATTTTTAATTTTATAAATCAGTAAAAACATATTTTATTTTTACCAACGAACATGACAGTTGGTGTTGTTTTGATATTACCGACGGTTCAGAGAAACCGTCGCTAATGACACATATTGTAGTAGTGACGGTAAAATCATGGAACTCCATCCCGCTACTTTTAACGGCAACGAGGCCGCCATTTTCTCCAATCTCCGATCCCTATACCTCAAAGGCATGAGATTCTGTCCCGGCGACGGCATCACCACCATGACGTCGTTCATCCCCGCCTGCCCGCTGGTGGAGTCGCTGACCGTTTCGCTCGCTTTCTCTTCCGATACCTACAGATGGGATACGGGCTCCATTGCACTCGATTTCCCTCGCCTGACGAGCCTCAAACTATGCTACGTGCAAGACCTCCACATCGTCCCGGCGGCTTTCGGTCACGTACGCGTCCTTCGTCTATATCATATCAATCTCCACGGGCGGCTCCCCGTGCTCTTCTCGTCATGTCCGTTGCTAGAGGAGCTGATTATGAGGTTTGTGTCCCTGTCAGAGGCGAATCGCCTCAGCGTCGTTGCTCCGAATCTCCGGCACCTCGAGTTGCTCAAAGTGGTCGACGCTGCCTGGCAACTTGCTGATTTAAGCTTCGCAAGCATGCCGGCCCTCCAAACTCTTGTCATCGATTTCGATCTAGACTGCGGTGACGCCGTCAGAGCGGATGAGATTTGTAGCCTGACAGATGTCCTTCTGAACGGTTCCCCTCGTATCGCCGGCCTTTCGCTCCATGGTCGGATAATTCAGGTATATATATGCTCTTTCTGGATCAAGATGATTTGTTTGCGTTTTAAAACTAATGATTTTGTTTGCTTCTGTGGTTCAGTTGCTCCAGAGAAGGCATATACCATATAATTTTCCTGCCAGCTTGGACAATTTGTATTGTATGTCGTTGGTCGTCAACTTTGGTCACATAGATGACGTCTCGGTTGTCTCCTGGCTTCTAAGGAGCGCTCCCAATCTACATGATGTAGAGCTTATGGTAACGCTCATGCATGCATGATCTGTTCCCTTAACCTTGCGGTTTTGGCCTTGCTAGCTAGAGCTAGCTTGTTACAAGTTGAGTGGTTTACTGCGTTTTGATTTTGTTGTTCTTCGCAGAGCTGGCACTCTGGACCGGTCGTTGTGGAACCCCCTGGAGCTAGAAAAGGTTTTTGGAAGGCACATGAACATCTGGATTTCTTCGGCGATCTTCAAGAGGTGAAACTGACTCGGATCAATGGCGAAGATGCCGAGCTTGAATTTATACAATTTGTTTTATCTAAAGCACCCGTGCTCGAGACAATGGTGGTTTCGCTTTCACCCGGAACACACAAGGAGGTGATCGAGGAGCGAATCTTGGGGTTTCATATGGCTTCCAGCAGCAAAATACGTTTTGTGTTCGAAGCTGGTAAGAGCTTAATCATTTTACATATTCATACTTGAAATAGTCTACTTCCGGAAGCAAGCATTGCTGATGCATGTCTCTTATACATTTGTGGGATTTTAAAAAAGTTATTTTTGCTATACGTTTCATGGGTAAACTGTATTGCAATCTTTTGAAATTTTGTTTCTGAATAGATTTTAGATGGCAGACATCTACCCAAAACTAGCGAAAATACAGACATCCACTCATGGACTTACACTGACGAAAATTTTCATAGATATAAATGAACATACAACTACGAAAATATGTGGATATACTTCTATGGGCAAAAAGCAACTTATGCCTACGGAAAATGACGCATCACCTATTACAGTATATGGGTGTGGAAAAAAGAAAGAAAGGGAGAGTGGGAGACTCTCTTCTGCCCACCCCCTTTCCAGGAGGGTATCAAACACCATTGCTACTGGTAGTTAGACATATGCAGGGAGAAGGGAGAGGGGAAGACATGAGGAAAAAAATAATTATTATCTTATATTAGAATTAGTTTTAGTTATTAAATATAATTGTATATCAATGCTAAATATATTGTTATCTATTCTATAAAACACGACCTTTTTTGAATCTTTGTCCTACATGTCAGCTTTGTCCCAGTCATATTTTGGGTTGTTGGGACACTGACTAAGATAATGGAAACAACAATTTCCCAAAAAAGGAGAAAATTAACAAATTAAAATCATGGCCCTATATATTTTCGTTGCCGAGTGGGGACAAATTGAATGGGTGGGTGTGTGGCCCACTAACAGACTGGGGGTTTCGGGTCGGGCGTGAATCAAAGTATGGCCCTTTATGAATCAAAGACTCGGATTATAAAACCTACGGGGACATACATGATTTTGGATTATACAAAAAAGATTTATACCCGCCATAATATGGATATAAATTCGGATCATAAAATTTGATCTTTGTTGAATATGGATTCGAATCTTAACATTTGATAAGACGGTGATTCAACTATTGAGATTTTAATTAAATTAATTTTTTATGAATTAAATTAAATTTTAGACGAAAATTTGTTAAGGTCGGTGCCTCTTATGTGATTAAGTTAACTGTGTTTAATTTTGGGGGAACTAAAATTTCTGTCAAGAACTAAATTGTCTGGAGGAATTAAATGTTGGGGAAAATAATTTTTTTTAGGGGAACTACATATTTGTTGCCGTTTGTTTAAAATTAGGGGATATAAGTTTTTGAAGGGAGAATATTTTAAATGAACCGTGTCCGTAGGGCACTGTTTATGACTAGTATATAGATATATGATGAGATTATTGTTAGTTGTATTTTATTGGTGATGTTGGTGATGTGGTTGGTGGTGGTGGTGTTGTTGTTAGTGATGGCGCTGTTAGTGTTAGTGTTGGTGTTGGTGTTGGTGTTGTTAGTAATGGTATTGTACGGCAAGAACCAATTGTACACAAATATTAATTTGCTTTAAATTTCATGGGATTTGAATAGAACAAAAATAAGAACTTAATACGTTTGGAAACAAACATATCATTCGAATTTGTTTGGGTGTTTAGTTTAGGGTGGATGCCTGCATTGGAGCATACATGCAATAGGAATAATGTTAAGGTTAGGGATTTACATGTATGCATGTGTGTTCGTGAGTGCGTCTCTCTCTCTCTCTCTCTCTGTGTGTGTGTGTGTGAGATTTAAGTTTAGGTGAGTGCATATGAGCATTGTAGCATGCATACGTGTAAGGTTTAGGATGCATGCATCAAAGGGAGGAGATTCTTAATTGCCGCTAGGAATTGTCGAGTGCTTTGTAATCTTTACGAGCGTGCCATTTCGTTTCATTCGCGCGAGCTGCTTCTCAAAAACAATTCCCAAATTCCCAGCGCTCCTCTCTCGTAAACTTCCTCTCGCCTATCTCCGATCTCCTCTCGCCAGAAGCTCGCCGTCGCGAGTGCCCAAAAAACCATTCGACCTCGCTTCTCCTCCCTCGTGTGTTCTTGTGGCCTTCCTCCGATCTCCTCTCGCCTCTGAATCGCCCTAGCTCTCGATCTCCGCTTGCCCTAACTGTCGCTCCCTTCGACCGATCTCCTACGCACCCCCTCTGAGCCCCCGCAGCACAGGGTAACCCTCATCGAACTCAGCTATCCTCCTCCCTTCTTCTCAGTCTCCCACAGTCGACGTCGAAGGTAAAATTTGAGGGTAAAGTTATCTAAAACCCTTGGTTTCAGGCTCAATTTAGTTTGCTTCATTCCGATTTGGTTTTATGATACATCGGGCATCATAGATTTAGGATTTCAGCTGTAGCGCTCCCGCATGGTTTGTTTATCATTTATGGATTGATGTAAATTTGGGCGTTCTTTTGCAATTGATGTAAAAAGGAAAAGCAAAGGTCCCAGAAATTGCAATTGCTTGCACAAGTTCGCAAATCAACATAATTTCAAGGAAAAATCATTCAATTTTCTATCCATTATGTGCTCTACTTTTTACAATATTCCACGTGAGAGCATCCAATTCGTGGCATTTCAACATGTATTTCCTGTCCTACTGCCACAACACTTTATTTCTTCAACCTTCAAGCATACGTGGAACATATTCAAAGTCGAGTAGGTTGGAAGTGAAAACTAAACCTGCAACATTTCATGAGTTGACTATCTCCTGAAGGATGAGTTGCTCGGTTGACAATAGTAGCTGATTGTGGTTGCATCTTAGAAATCTGTTTACCTCTTTGGCAGACTTGATGCATACTTTCATGTAATAATTTTGTGTATTTTTTTTTGAACCATTTACACTTGGGGATTTTATATTTTTGGATATTTAATATTATTTTCACATTTGTATCCATTATTTTTTTGTTTATTGTGTTGCAAACTTATGCCATTTTTCTTAGGATGATTTGGTGCTTTGCTTTATAATCCTATGCTATCTTGAATATTGGCTATCATGTTATAATTCTTAGGATGATTTAGTGTATTCACAACTTTATACCTGGTAAACTATGCCTGTGCACAGCCACAGATATACATGTCTTTTTCTTTTTTCCTTCTAACGTTCTGCTTCATTATCATTACTTATCCAATTAAACATTTTCTATTTGTTTTGAGATAAAGCATTTAAATAAGCATTTCCATGCTTTTTTTACACCGACTATCCTTATTTTTCGTACTCAAATAGTCGAATTTTACTATCATTATCCGCGAATTCAACATTTTAATTTT